>VSWD01000014.1:4728674-5021675 GCA_033119305.1 Pinctada imbricata | reverse complement strand
CATGGATCCGAAAGAAAGTAAGACATAATACATATCGATAAATACCCATGTTGTATGCAATTCTGCAAATGATATGCCTAAAGTTACACTGTCATTATTTTGTTTGTAGTTCTAGATTGATACGTACAGCCATTTCCCTTTTCCCTGATGTGAGGAATTAAAAGAGGTATAATTTGATTTTCATAATTTTGCGTAAGGAAGCATTTTAACATGAAAATTTAACCTACGAGTATATGAATCCTCAACATGCCTATATGCATTTCAAGTAATTATTTAGAGAAGGTAAAATACGATGATTTCGTCGACAATCCTCAACACCGTCACAGTATCCGTTCTTGACACGAACATTTTGAATTACCGTGGTGTGCTCGTGTTATTTGAATTACCGTTATGTGCTCTTGCTATTTGAATTACCATGGTGTGGTCGTAATTTTTGACTTACTGTAGTGTGATAGTAATATTTGAATGACCGCGGTGTACTCGTAATATTTATACCCCCGCCATATAATGGTGGGGGTATATAGTGATGTACTTGTCCGTAGGTGTGTGCGTCCGTGCGTGCGTGCGTCTGTCCCACCTGTGGTTTCCGGACATTTAAAGGAAAAATATTACAGATAATCATTTCATTTCTTGGATATAGCTCTTACACCAAGAAATACAGGTCAAGTTCGAATATGGATCATGTCCCTTAATTTTGTGCAGAGTAATGCCCCTTGAAACTTAGAAAAATTCAAAATTTTGTGGTTTCCGGACATTTAAAGGAAAACCAATACAGATAATCAATTCATTTCTTGGATATATCTCTTACACCAAGAAATACAGGTCAAGTTCGAATATGCGTCATGTCCCTAAATTTTGTGCAGAGTAATGCCCCTTGAAACTTAGAAAAATTCAAAATTTTATGGTTTCCGGACATTTAAAGGAAAACCGTCTCAGATAATCAATTCATTTCTTGGATATAGCTCTTGCACCAAGAAATACAAGTCAAATTCGAATATGGGTCATGTCCCTCAATTTTGTGCAGAGTTATGCCCCCTTGAAACTTAGAAAAATGGTGGGGGTATATAGTGATGCACCTGTCCCCGTAGGTGTGTGCGTCCGTGCGTGCGTGCGTCTGTCCCACCTGTGGTTTCCGGACATTTAAAGGAAACATATTACAGATAATCATTTCATTTCTTGGATATAGCTCTTACACCAAGAAATACAGGTCAAGTTCGAATATGGATCATGTCCTTTAATTTTGTGCAGAGTAATGCCCCTTGAAACTTAGAAAAATTCAAAATTTTATGGTTTCCGGACATTTAAAGGAAAACCGTTACAGATAATCAATTCATTTTTTGGATATAGCTCTTACACCAAGAAATACAATTCAAATTCGAATATAGGTCATGTCCCTCAATTTTGTGCAAAGTAATGCCCCTTGAAACTTAGAAAAAGTCAAAATTTTATGGTTTCCGGACATTTAAAGGAAAACCGTCTCAGATAATCAATTCATTTCTTGGATATAGCTCTTGCACCAAGAAATACAAGTCAAATTCGAATATGGGTCATGTCCCTCAATTTTGTGCAGAGTTATGCCCCCTTGAAACTTAGAAAAATGGTGGGGGTATATAGTGATGCACCTGTCCCCGTAGGTGTGTGCGTCCGTGCGTGCGTGCGTCTGTCCCACCTGTGGTTTCCGGACATTTAAAGGAAACATATTACAGATAATCATTTCATTTCTTGGATATAGCTCTTACACCAAGAAATACAGGTCAAGTTCGAATATGGATCATGTCCCTTAATTTTGTGCAGAGTAATGCCCCTTGAAACTTAGAAAAATTCAAAATTTTGTGGTTTCCGGACAGGTAAACCGTTGTAGATAATCAATTCATTTCTTGCATATAGTTTTTACACCAAGAAATACAGGTCAAGTTTGAATATGAGTCATGTCCCTCAATTATCTGCGGAGTTATGCCCCTTGAAACTTAGAAATATTCAAAATTTTGCGGTTTCCGGACGTTAGAAGGAAAACTGATACAAATAATCAATTCATTTCTTGCATATACCTTTTACACCAAGAAATACAGGTTAAGTTCGAATATAGGTCATGTCCCTCAATTAGGTGCAGAGTTATGCCCCTTGAAACTTACACAAATTCAAAAGTTTGTGGTTCCTGGACATTAGAAGGACAACTGATACAGATAATAAATTCATTTCTTAGATAAAGTTCTTACACCGAGAAATATAGGTCAAATTCGAATATGGGTCATGTCCCTTAATTTTGTGCAGAGTAATGCCCCTTGAAACTTAGAAAAATTCAAAATGTTGTGGGTTCCGGACATTCAAAGGAAAAACGTTACAGATAATCAATTCATTTCTTGGATATAACTCTTACACCAAAAAATACAGGTCTAGTTCGAATATGGGTCATGTCCCTCAATTTTTAGCAGAGTAATGCCCCTTGAAACTCAGGAAAATTCAAAATTTTGTGGTTTCCGGACATTTTAAGGAAAACCGTTACAGATAATCAATTCATTTCTTGGATATATCTCTTACACCAAGAAATACAGGTCAAGTTCGAATATGCGTCATGTCCCTTAATTTTGTGCAGAGTAATGCCCCTTGAAACTTAGAAAAATTCAAAATTTTATGGTTTCCGGAGATTTAAAGGAAAACCGTCACAGATAATCAATTCATTTCTTGGATATAGCTCTTACACCAAGAAATACAAGTCAAATTCGAATATGGGTCATGTTTCTCAATTTTGTGCAGAGTTATGCCCCTTGAAACTTAGAAAAATTCAAAATTTTGTGGTTTCTGGACAGGTAAACCGTTGTAGATAATCAATTCATTTCTTGCATATAGCTCTTACACCAAGACATACAAGTCAAATTCGAATATGGGTCATGTCCCTCAACTTTGTGCAGAGTTATGCCCCTTGAAACTTAGAAATATTCAACATTTTGCGGTTTCCGGACGTTTAAAGGAAAACTGATACAAATAATCAATTCATTTCTTGCATATACCTTTTACACCAAGAAATACAGGTCGACTTCAAATATAGGTAATGTCCCTGAATTAGGTGCAGAGTTATGCCCCTTGAAACTTAGACAAATTCAAAATTTTGTGGTTCCTGGACATCAGAAGGACAACTGTTTCAGACAATCAATTCATTTCTTTAATGTAGCCATTAAACCAAAAATTACAGGTTAGGTTTGAATATGGCTCAATTTTATGCAGAGTTGTGCCCCTTCAAACTTGGAAAAAATCAATATTTTGTGCTTGCCTGACATTTAAATGAAAACTGTAACAGGGAATATATTTATTTCTTAGATATAGCTTTACATTGAGAAATATAGGTCAAGTTCAAATAAAGGTCATGTTCCTATTACACCATGAAATACAGGTCAAGTTCAAATATGGGTCATGTTCCTCAATAACGTGCAGTGTTATGCCCATTGAAACTTAAAATAATTAACAATTTTGTGGTTTCCAGACATTTAAAGGAAAACTGATACAAATAATTAAATCATTTCTTGCATATACCTTTTACACCAAGAAATACAGGTCAACTTCAAATATAGGTCATGTCCCTCAATTAGGTGCAGAGTTATGCCCCTTGAAACTTAGACAAATTCAAAATTTTGTGGTTCCTGGACATTAGAAGGACAATTGTTACAGATAATAAATTCATTTCTTGAATGTAGCTATTATACTAAAAATTACAGGTTAGGTTTGAATATGGCTCAATTTTATGCAGAGTTATGCCCTTCAAACTTGGACAAAGATAAATATTTTGTGCTTGCCTGAACTTGAAATGAAAACTGTAACAGGGAATATATTTATTTCTTAAATATAGCTTTACATTGAGAAATACAGGTCAAGTTCAAATAAAGGGTCATGTTCAGCAATTTTGTGTTGAATTGTGCACCTTCAAACGTTTTATACATTTCTTATATGTAAAATATGCCGGGTGGGGGTATGATTGATCCTTAGATGAACAATAAATTTCATTGAACTACTGTGGTGTGCTCGTAATATTAGAATTACCGTAGTGAGGTCGTAATATTTGAACTACCTTGGTGTGCTCGTAATATTAGAATTCCCGTAGTGAGGTCGTAATATTTGAATTACCGTGGTGTGGTCGAAGTGGAATGAGTAGCCATGAGTTAAATCTGTATCTCCTGTAGGTTTGGGTCCATAAGTATTTGAAGGCTTTGAAGCATGTGAAGCGTGACTGTGACCATGACTATGGTGTGGAATCATTGGTGTTGTTGATGCGGCAAGGCACTATCATATTCAATAAAGATAAAAAGAAAAATGTCGGAAAATTTCGTGAAGAAAATTGAAATGGCTTTTTAATGTTAAAAAAATACAAAATTCTTAAAAATTAAATTATGTATTGATTATTGAAGATCTTGTTATATTTAAGTACGAAACACGGGGAAAACATTTTTTCTGCAAATTTATTTATTCTAAGAACTTTTTATATTTTCCAAAATAAAAACTTAAATGAAAGATGCATCTTTGAAGTGTCTGTGTTCTTATCTGTCTGTTCACTTTGAATTCTCTTTTATGCAATATACAAAAATGAACTTGTCTTAAAATAACATTCACGTAATGAAAATCAAACATGAAATTAATGTCAAATCAGAATCAAAAAACACAACCAATAGGCATACATTTTGTAAAATCACAACCAATAGGCATAAAATCACAACAAATAGGCATATAATCACAACCAATTGACATAAAACCACAACCAATAGGCATAAAATCACAACCAATAGGCATAAAATCACAACCACAACGAATAGGCATAAAATCACAACCTATAGGCATAAAATCACAACCAATAGGCATGAAATTACAACCAATAGGCATTAAATGACAACCAATAGTCATAAAATCACAATCAAAAGGCATTAAATCACAACCAATAAGCATAAAATCACAACCAATAGGCATAAAATTACAATCAATAGGCGTAAAATCATAACCACAACCAATAGGCATGAAATTACAACCAATAGTCATAAAATCACAATCAATAGGCATTAAATCACAACCAATAAGCATAAAATCACAACCAATAGGCATAAAATTACAACCAATAGGCATAAAATCACAACCAATAGGCATTAAATCCCAACCACAACCAATAGGCATAAAATCACAACCTATAGGCATAAAATCACAACCAATTGGCATGAAATTACAACCAATAGGCATTAAATCACAACCAATAGTCATAAAATCACAATCAATAGGCATTAAATCACAACCAATAAGCATAAAATCACAACCAATAGGCATAAAATTACAACCAATAGGCATAAAATCACAACCAATAGGCATTAAATCCCAACCACAACCAATAGGCATAAAATCACAGCCTATAGGCATAAAATCACAACCAATAGGCATGAAATTACATCCAATAGGCATTAAATCACAACCAATAGTCATAAAATCACAATCAATAGGCATTAAATCACAATCAATAAGCATAAAATCACAACCAATAGGCATAAAATTACAATCAATAGGCGTAAAATCATAACCAATAGACATAAAATCACAACCAATAGACATAAAATCACAACCAATAGGCATAAAATCACAAACAATAGGCATAAAATCACAAACAATAGGCATAAAATCACAACCAATAGGCATAAAATCACAACCAAAAGGCATAAAATCACAACAAATAGGCATAAAATCACAACAAATAGGCATTAAAAAAATCTTGAAAGACATCAGGACAGAGAACGACAGATAACACTGGTAAATAATCTCCCGAGTCCAGTGCAGGATTTAATATTTTGATGCATATGACGTGCTTTCCCTCCACTGTCTGTGATTAATTGATGTACTGATTATTTTCACGTTATCATTCAGATTTTAAACTTTCTGATCGACAACATTATTGTGTTGTTTGGAGGAAAGGTCTTCCAGCAAATTGTCGGAATTCCAATTGGGAAAATTGTGCCCCACTCCTTGCCGAAATTTTTCTTTACTCGTACGAAGCTGAATTCATTCAATCTTTGGTCTCTGAAGGGAAAAGATACTTAGCTTCTGACTTTAACTTCACTTACAGATAGACATAGACGATGTGTTGTCCATCAATAATCCAAAATTCGCGGATTACCTCAGCAGTATCTATCCTTCGGAGCTTGAAGTCAAAGAAACTACAGAGACAAATAATTCACAAATAATTCAGCATCCTATTTGGACATAATGTTGTCCTACGACACTGATGGTCACATGAACACCTCACTCTATGACAAACGAGACGACTTCAATTTCAGCATTACAAACTTTCCTTTTCTGAGTAGCAACATCCCTTCATCGCCTGCTTATGGCGTATTCATATCTCAGTTGATACGCTATGTCAGAGAAAGTACCAAATATACGGATTTTGTTCTGAGAGCTTGGCGTCTTTCAAAAAAGCTTCTCAGTCAGGGATATGTATGTGTCCGACCAACATCGTCACTGAGGTAGTTCTACGGTCGATATGGGGAACGCGTCATACACTATAATGTCCCACTCTCCAGAATGGTGGATGATATTCTGTCATTGGCCATTTGAACCATCCAACCAAAGATTGTACTCTATGTCTTCCGAAATGGAAGTAACCAGACGTGACAGTTCTACCGAATTGAAGCGGCGGGTGTTGCATGCAAGCAGGAAATGCTTAATTTTCCTGGACACCTGGCCTCACTCCGATATCGGGAGTGCGCTTCTTTTCATATGGTGGAGGTTTTTGTTTGTTTGCTTTGGCTCCTGTTTTATCTTGATTTTGTATGCCTTTGATTTCTGATTTTCTGAATTATCTATTTTATGCTGTATACAGGGATATGGTCATTTTCCATATTTGTCATTATTAAACTTATACTTTAAAATCCTCACGAAAAACATTTCAAAACTTATAAAACGTAAATAATCTGTAAAATGGGGTATCCTTATAATTTTCTTGATTAATCTCAAGTTTTGTCTTCAAAAAGACATAATGTTTCAACCTAAGGTTAAATTTTTGCTTTTGTTTTAAAAGGGATTCATGCACTGAAGCGGAAAGTATGCACTAATTTTGCTGTCGTAGATACACCAAAAACAATAAATCTTTGATCGCTGGGCGATATAAGTCCCCTACCGGCATAAATCTATGTCCTCCAACTCTGCTTAAACATAAATTCAAAATTGACATGTACTAGACCCTAAGGATGAGTGCCCACACATAAATAAGTTCATTATCTACAGTAACAGAAAAGGTCTGGAAAACTGCATATTGTGAAGTCAAGGGGTCATAAATTTTGTAAAAATAGGTAAATCAAAACCCAACTTAAAATTGCTCTGTATCGCACTAAGATGTATTCACATACCACAAATCAGTTAAATATCTACAACAACAGCCACGAAATGTGCACAAAACTGAAAATTTCATAAAATTTGTCTAGTCCAGGTGCCATAACTCTTGTAAAAATATGTCAATGGAAACGAAACTCTTACTTGATATGTATCAGACATACCAAAAATCACCAAAAATCAGTTCATTATGTGCAATAACAGCCAAGTCCAGAAAACTTTAAAATTTTAAGAAATTTCCAAGGGTCATAACTCTGGCAAAAATAGGTCAATCAAAACCAGACTCAATCATGATCTGCATCACACTAAGATGAATTCATATACCAAAAGTCAGCTCATTATCTCCAATAGGACTGACAACCTGAAATAAATTCTTGCATTTGCTAAGTGCAAGGGCCATAACTCTTGTGAAAATAGGTCAATCTAAACCAAACTCGATCTTTATCTGTATCACACTTAAATGTATTCACAGACCAAAAACAGTCAAGAAAAGTAATTGAATTTGCTGAGTCAAAGGGCCTGAAACCAGGATAATTCTAATTATATTGAGAGTTATCTCGAACTATATATGTCCCCGAAACACTGAATTTGTTTGCTTCATAATACAATTTATAGGGCAGAATCACCCCCTAATCTAGGTTTACGAAACAAAGTATTTGTCATGAAGTTTAGATATGGACAGATAAGATAACCAATGATTCTGAATAGGTCTGAAGGTCGGTCATACTGGTGGTTATTGATACATAATGTATTCAAAACCGTAAATGTCCATGAAACATTTCTTGAAGAATTTCTGAAGACAAAACATCAACAAGAATACGTCATTATCAGTTACTGAAAGTCAAACACAAAACCGGAAATCAGATTCTAAAGATACACATTCAAAAGGCTTACAAATTCTTGCAAAAATTTAAAAGAGAACTTTCTCTCGAGAAAAAATGGACAACCAGACAGAGACAGCTTTATAGAAATGCAAAGGAGAACTCAATCGAATGAACAATGTTAAACGTCTTCAAATTCAATAGCATAAATTAGGAACAAATTTTAAGCATATACAAGACTCACAGTAGCGTATCGCGTGATATGCAAATCATCTCTAGCCCGGGAATTCCCTTCGATAAAGCTCGGTAAATACAGTCTCAATCTACTTTATAGGAAACTATTTTATGCCTATCATATGAGCATCAATATCATCTATATGCTGCTAATCCTTTCTGGTCAAGAATATAGGCATATTCAGAGAACACTTCAACATGATTTTTAAAAAATAAATTGTTTACATGTTATGATATGGTGCACGAAAATAAACAAAATTTTCTGTTGAAGTGTTCTATGAATATCATTCCATTCTTGACCAGAATAGATTACCATTATATAAATTATAATGATACTCATATGAAAGACCTCAAATAAATTCATATAAAGTACATTTACACAGCCAATTGTGCCTCATATGAAATCCATGTGAAATTTACATGAACTTTACATGAAAGTTCACATGAAATTTATGTGAAACGAGCACGAACATGAATTAACATGAAATTTTTCACATGAAATTCATGTGAAGATTTTTACATCGATGTTATGTGAATTCAGTTTCCTGTGAAGGTCACTTAGAAAAATGCATGTGAAATTCATGTGAAGGAAATTTATGTGAAATTCATGTGAAATATTTTTCACATAAATCTTATGTGAAATTTATATGAATTTTACATGAACTTTCATGTGAAATTTACATGATGCTCATTTCATATGAATTTCATGTGAGGCACAATTAGCTGTGTAGACAGTATTTACCTTGTTTTATTGGAGGGGATTCCTGGGCTAGAGATTATTTGCCTGTCACGTGATATGCTACAGTGGAGACTTGCCCTTATACGGCTATTTACACCTCGTCAATGATCCTCAATCTAAACAATGTAAATGGACAAGGAGTGTGAAATTTATTATGTCCAAAAATGTATCGAAAGATTTAACAGGATGGATCTGATACGATGCTAAAGTAGCCACGGTATAGAAATTCAAGAAATTTTAATGACAGAAGTTTCCGACTGTGTTGAAGAAATGATCAACCGAAAATGATCGAACTTGACATGTGCCAATCTCCAGAGCCCAGTGTAAATACCAAATGCAATGTGGGTGGCACTTTGAGCGTGGTACCATGCTTATACATACAGTGTTAACATATTTAGATAACACATGATAAATGTTTCCAAATTCAAAAGCATCATTTCAGAACAGAAAAAATTTTCAGCATTTGACAAGACATGCATGTTTCGGTTACTTAACCCTCGCCAGTGATCTTCAATCTTAACAATATAATATTGCCAAAGAGTGTGAACAATTATAATATCACATGAATCATGTGATATGTATTATGCAATTTAAAGTAGCTATATGATAATCATCAAAGAAATACCTTCATTTGTTGTATCAGTTATTCAGTTTTAAAGTTGAGAAGGCAAGACAAGACCATTAGAATTTCCATTGGAACGGTTGCGAACCTCGGGATGAGTAACATTCCGAAGTGCGACCAGGTGCTCAGGGAGTGTTAGCGTCTCCTGATTGCATGCAACACCCGTCACTACAGCTCCATGAAAACTTGTGAAATTCGGTGATTGTCTCAATGTACATCATGTACATATTTATGTACATAGGTGAATATTTCTTGTTTGGTGATGATGGCAGTCATTTAATCGCTATCCAGAATGTCACTGATCTTTATGGCTAGGTGAATCTTCTATGCGTTTATCATATCCCCGAAGAAATTCTTCAATGATGATTTCTTCAGCCAATGTGTAATATGAAATGGGATATGATCATTGTCTATATTTGTCATTACCCTGAACAAGTAGCTTACGTACAAGCCGTCTGGCTCTAACGATGAAATCTTAAAGTTTATATTAGGAACATACCCTGGGGTACCGTATCAGCTGAGAAAAAAACAAAACAAAACGCCATAAGCAGGAGATGACTGAATGTTGCTACTCATGAATAAATATTTTCCGAGTTACGAGGCATAGCGGAAAATGATTTTCTTCTCCAGTATTTGGTGACACATAAGTTGTCTCAAAGGTTTCAGTTGACCAATGATAAAAGAGAATCTTATTGTGACGTCACAGTGACGTCGTCAAATAGATGACGTTACAATGGCATCAAACGTTGTTTGAAATCACTTTTTTCTTATGTTTCTTGGAAGAAGAAATAAGTTCTTTCACTTTCTACACTCGTGACGGAAAGTTTTAATATCTTTTCCCAAGTGGACCTACGCTACGCTCCACTCGGGAAAAGATGAAATTTCCGTCACTCGTGTAAATTTTATGTCTCAGCAGATCGTGATAGAACCTATTAGTCTTTATGACAAATCAAACAAATATATGTCGTTACAGCAGTTCACTGGTGAGTCTAATGTGTCACCAAAACTTGAGAAAAACACTAATCGTACAATGGGTTACTGGTGCCAACGTTAAACGTCTTCAAATTCAATAGCATCATTTAAGACCTGATAAATTTACAGCATGGACCAGACATGCACGTTTCGGGTACTAAACCAAGTCCGACCAACTTCGGTTGCTTTTGTCTTTAAACGCATTTGAAAATTTCTGTTCACAAAATTCTCTCGAAATTTCTGAAAAGTGGGTCCTGTAACATCATATCGCACCCATCCTTCTACATCTTCCGGGTTTTGTTTTTAGATTTGTTTGATTGTTTTTTGGGGTGTGTGTTGTTTTTTTTTTTCACAGTCTTTGGTCATTTTTTTTGCATTGAGGATCACTGACATGGGTTAAATACCCGAAACGTGCATATCTAGTTCATGTTGAGTGAGTACGCAACTCGTAGAACAATCATTCCAAGTGAACAATAAGTAGATGTACAAAAGAATACTAAAAGCATTAACTCCGCTTGATATGTAGAATTATGTCATCTTTTGACGAAAATGGCCTAAGTATACTAATACTTCAAAATATGACAAATGTGACAATTCTTACTTCAGAAATACAAATTAAGCATTCCCGTGGAACAACATTTCTTCTTTTCTACTTTAGGGTGTATTCTTGTACTTCCTTCACTTCACTCAGAGGACAAGATGACTCACCAGTGAACTGCTCGAACAACTTATGTTTGTTTTGAACATCTGACTTTTTAATACGATACAAAGAAAATATGTAAACACTTTATAACATCGCATTGTACAGAACATTAGAAATAATCTAAGTTAAAACAATGCAAATATAAATATGATTAAAATGCGAAAAATCGCTATCCCCTCAGTTCGGCACTATGAATTTCCAGAAAATTGTTTGATGTAAAGAATAATCTTAACCATTGATAACCCCAACATTAGTTACTAATGTTATACGTCTTTTTAAATTCATAGATATATTTGCACGTTTCGGGTATTTAACCCTTGTCATTGACCCTCCATGCAAAAAAGAAAAATGACCAAAGACTGTGAAAGTTATGTGTAGTCCTTTGTGTTTGATGTTTCTGTGTTGTGCGTTGACGTTCCTTGTCCGTTATACGTCTCTTTCTGTGCTGGTCTGCTTTGTGTTTTTGAATTGGGTGTTTTGGAGTTTGCTGTGGGTGCTGCAACCTGGTGTTGTTGGAAATCCCCTCCTTTGTTTTATGTCTAAAAATAAACCCCCCAACCCCCACCCCAGAAAAAAAATCCCCGAAAAATGTAGCAGGAGGGGTGTGATATGATGCTACAGGAATTTCGAGAAAATTTTGTGAACAGAAATTTTCAAATGCGTTTAAAGACACAATCAACCGGAGTTTGTCGGACTCGGCACCAGTAGTACATTAATCTACTGTATGTATGATTAGTGTTTTCATAACGTTTATTGCTTCACATGTCCTTTTTGATATGTCTTGTGCTTGTTTACTCTGAGGTTTTCGATGATTTTCTTCTGAGTATGCATAGAAGTCCTGGCGGAGATCCCCATTATGAAAGTCCAGAATAATTTTGTTACGAAAGGAGGGGAACTCCAACAAAACTCGGTTGCAGCACCAACAGCAACACACCACTTCCAAATAATTATATACAATAGTATACAGCCATTCATCTTAACGCAAAGAAAACATCCCTTTAAAAAGTATAGAGACAATATTTTTTCATGTATATTTATTCAATCGGAGAAGACGTTTACATGAATTGGAATGCCTGGGAATGGCCGCAGTATTTAGCCACACCCTTTCCCATTGCCATGAGGTCATCATGTGATACCATTGTTGTCTGGGTCCCCATGTCAAGTTTGTCGATCAACATTTTCTGAGGACGAAAATATAGCTTTATCGAATATTAATAGTTCTTCAAAATATATGAAATAATGTGAATTTATTAATAAACATGCAAATGATTATAACCCGGCTCCAATGCTCCAGACCCATGGCGATCGATAAAATTGAATTTTAAAAGTAATATCTTTAACGTAGCTCGCGGGTTTGTGTCGTCATTGGACTTTTAGTACGCAAGTTTCGTGGTTCAAAGGAATAGTGGTGCACATTTTATTTGTAACGTCACAACGCTTACAACGCGACGTTGTCTGCATTACTTTGCCGCCAAATTAAAAGAAACGTTCTATTCATTGTATATCAGAAAGAACCGCACTCAATTAATATTTATAATATAAACGAAACTATCTTTAGCTGAAAATTAGTAGACGTAAACTGAAGAATTATCTATAAAATAAAATCTTACAAAAAGCGAAATACATGCCACGGACAAGAGTGTCAATCGGCCTGTACAATATATCTCGATGATTAAAAGAAAAAAGAAACGATAATTTTTATTCATGGATCGTAAACTTTATAATTCTGTACAATTTGGCGCTTTTAGTTTTTTTTTACATGATTGGCTAAGAAAATTCCGCCCCCCCCAGCATACAAGCACTCACACTGATATAAAACTTTGAAATAATAGTAAGGATAAGTCTCTGTGAAGCACAAGAGCTTTGAAAATTTGATTATTAATCCTGTCGTTGTCACTATATATCTCATTGGGTTTTTTATATTTTCTTTTTATATATATATATATAAAAGTGATGTGCATTAGCACTTTGGTCGAATTAGGCTGATCCGACATTTTTTTTTGAAGAGTGAGCGTAGATTTTATTTCTATCCTGTGCTTCTTGTATAGAAATCGTCAGGGCCTCTTTCCTCCTGGAATTAAAAAAACTGAATTATAACGTACTAGTGTAATATTTTTCAAAGCCACATATTGGACTTCCTTTGACGGCGTTGTAACAATCCACTTTGAGAAGTCGAAAATGTGTCAGCCAATCAGAGCCCTCGGCGGCCATATTTGTTGACCGATCGGCACGAAAAACACAAACTTGGTAGAGGACCTTTAGTGCTTGCGTCTTGTAAGATTTGTGAAATTCTGTGCAGCGGTTGCAGAGGAGATGTCGAAAATGTTTAAAGTTTACACTAGACGACGGACGGCACGCTATGACAATAGCTCACTTGAGCTTCGATCAGGTGAGCTAAAATATGAAATACGCACTTAATGAAAATAAAAGTTCAAATTGGGTTTAATTTTGAACCAGTGCAATGCATTTTGATTTTTACTTTTGATTTTTTAAAATTTATTTTTTGATCAATGCGATCTGATTTGTGTTGAAATCGAGTATTTATGCATCTCAATAGATACAAATTGATTTTTTTTTCATAAAGCCTTAATAAAATACATTTTATCATATTTATTATTTTTTTGCGTCAAATTGCGTTTTGGATTATATAGGGGGGGGGGGGGCGGACAGGGGCAATCTCTCCCCCCTCCCACCCCCTTACCTCCCCTCCTTTTCACCCTTCCCTTACCTCCCCCTCCCGCCCCTTTCTCCCTCCTCCCGCCCCTCCTCCCATTTTTCATCCTTCCCTCCCTCCTCCCCATCTCTCCCTCCTCCAGCCCTTTCTCCCCCTCCCTGTCCACCTCTTCATATATGACATCTCTGCTTCTTTACAGGTCATAGCTTCGTGTGTTGATAAGTTTGCAAGACCTTTGTTTCTGACTCATGCCAAACAACATCTTTCCTTCTTCACATTGATCATGTGTTTGTGTTTTCATGCCTGGCAGGAGGGTCCTTTTAGAAAAAGTTCGAGACGTAAAACAATTTATTTGATAACTATTGCCTGATTTCATGAGTTAAAATTAGACGAAACTCGATCATCAGGTTGGGAAATAAGTGTAAATATTCATGAAAAATTCATGAATTAAACGAAATACCCGACCAATTTTAGGATAACATGTTATGACTGATAGATACAGGAGTTATATATACAAGAAATCTAATAAATTTTAGGAATTACGTGAAATCTTTCCTGCAACATATATACAGCAATCCGTACTAGCCCCTCTCCCTCGTCCCAAAAAGTGTATTATATGCTATAAATTACAAAATCATAATCCTGCTAGCAAAAAAAAAAAAAAATAAAAATAAATAAATAAAATAAAATAAAATAAAAAAGGAAACCTCCTCCCCTATCACATCAAATCAATTAAGCCATAACTCAGGTGTAGCTTTTCCCTATCTTCATGAACATCTACACATCATGATCTTTCATTGTGTAAAGTTTCACTAATTCATCAATTGGCTCGGAATGAGTTGTGATGACAAGGTTTGTCATTCAGAACTTGCATGAAAAATCTAAGTCCAAGGGCCATTACTCAGGTGTTACTTTTTCGACAGCATTCCCTTTCTTCATGTACATCTACATATCATGATCTGTCATTGTGTAAAGTTTCATTGAAATTCATCGATTGATTTAGGAGGAGTTGCGATAACAAACTTTTGTCTATGGACAGAAAGACGGACGGACGGACGGACGACAATGGTGAATCCAGCATCCCCCCACAGCTCTGTTGCGGGTGTATAATCAGCACTTTATTGTAATTGTCGAGAGGATATTTTTTCTTCGTTGTATAAGAAAGATAACGTCGTCAAGCAGATATATGTAACGTTATGACCACGACGTTATTTTTTGTTCGGTTTTAAACCTCTTTTCTTGTATTTTCATACTTGTATAACTTGAAAACAAAATTGTTTACATATGCATTTTTTCTTATAAATTGATTCAGAAATATATGCCGTTTATGAATAAGATTTAATTTAGGGAGTTGACCGCAAAATAAGAGAGAAAATATCTATGAAAGCAAAGCAATATCAGCATGATAATACACGGAAGTAACGTAAATTGCTATTTTATACAATGAAATGTGCCATTTTCGGATGCCTATAAAATGTTAAATCGGCGGTGAAGTGAATTCTTTTTTTCACGAGCGAAGGTTTGAATCTTCTAGTTTTCATACGCAAACTTTCAGGGTAGGTAATCAATTTTGTTCTAAAACCGCGAGCTACGTTAAGTATCACACAATAGTCAATCTTAGCATATTCATAAGCAAATATTATCATGGTGATTTTGGAAAATTCAGTTTTGAGTTCTGTTTCTCGGTCTTCACCTTTGAATTAATAGAGATATGCCTGCATAAGACGCGAGTACATTATGTTTAAATGTTCTAATGTTGATGCAAACTCTGTGATATTAGATTTGGATTGAGACATGTACATGTATTTGGGATTATGTCACTGTATATATTTACTGTAAATGTACTAATAAATACATGCTTCAACAAAAGTATGAAAATTCTTAACATACACACCTCAATGGTAACCAAGCCGTGAGCGGTGTGGATGTCCATCTGTTGCTGAGCGTCCATTGGATGGAGGTAACATTTGTGTCCAACACGCATGACAATCATGTGCTATAAATAGGAAAGAACCCGGATATAAAAACAAATGAGATGAAGAAGATCCTGAAGACAATCTCAACAGCACTCACAACTGAGCACCAAATTGAGCATCGACGTACCCGTACCCCTAGCAAGCTAGAGGTGGGACCAGGTTCCCGGGAGGAGTGGGCATCTCCTGTTTTGCGAGCTTCACCCGTCGTCCATGTTCACGCATACTATTAGAGGGAGATTTTGTTGATTAGAAAAAACCTAGAATTCGTAAATAGTAAAATTTCTCAGGTTTGCTGGAAATTTTCTCAAAGGCGCAAAGCGGACTTCCCCACTTATTTGTCAGGTTTTACTCCCTAGTAGAATATAGGTTTAAGCATTTATAACATATCTATATTTAATGAAACTTCGAACTCCTCAATTCGAGTATTACAATGACAAAGATATTGTTCGCACGATTCCCGTACGTAGTATCAAACAAATTAAAAGCGGTAGTCTTACCATTGACCCCTAAACCACTGACTCAATCCATTGTGAAAAATGTGAGATTTCAAGTAAATTAAAAAGCTTTACGTACAGATTTGAAGTTTATGGAAATTATAGCATTGACGTTAAACTATAAGTGAGTCACTTGAGGACTTGCGGACATTTTCTGAAAGGGTGATACATAGTAAGTCATAAAAAGAATATACAATAAATAGATGGTTATTGAAATGTTAAACTATCAAAATTACCGTGCTATGATCGTAATGGAATTGGTAACCATGGTGAACATCTGGTTCATGTGTGGGTTTGACGCCATGAGTATGATGGGCATGTGAAGCATGTGAAGCGTGTGAAGCGTGTGAATGATGTGGCTTCATTGTTGTCGCGGCCAGACACTAAAGTTCGAATTAAAGATAAAATGCATGATGAAATATTATCTGAAATATTAGATATCCCACCCATCCAGCTACGTCTATCGGTACGCTTTTTCGACATAGTAGCTTTCATACTTTTTTTTGCATATTACATTGTTTAGATTTGAGGATCACTGACGAGGGTAAATTACCCGAAACGTGCATGTCTGGTCCATGCTGCCAATTTATCTGTTCTTAAATGTTGTTATTCAATTTGAAGACGTTTCACATATTAACTTATTTGTCGCTTTTTAGTTATTATCTATGATTAATTTAATATACAATCTTATTTATAAGTTTATAATGATATTGTCAATAAAGAAAAGAAAGATCAAATTTAAAGATTGTTTTTCATTGAACATAACATTTGCACACTCTATCTGTATGAAATAGAGATGATAGTGAGATGTGCACCGCTTCATATTTGAATTTGTTAAATGTCTTTAAATTCAATAGCATCATTTAAAACCTGATGAATTTACAGCATGGACCAGACATGCACGTTTCGGGTACGAAACCCTCGTCAGTGATCCTCAGTCTAAACAATGTAATATGGCCAAAAAGTATGAAAATTACTATGTCCAAAAATGTACCAAAAGACGTAGCAGAATGAGTGGGATATGATGCTACAGGACCCACGTTTTAGAAATTTCAAGAGATTTTGTAGCAGAAAATTTCAAATGCGTGGAAGAGACACACGATCAACCGAAATTGATGGAATCTTATGAATCTTTTGACGACAATTGTCAATAATGACATATATGTCAAACGCCACGACATAAACTTCAAAATTACATTCAGTTTATTTTCCTGAGTTACTTACACCGAATATTTCTGCTTATGGGTAATGTAGTTTATTTCAAAATTGATATGCTATTCCAGAGGAAGCTAAAAGTGTTAGGACTTGAAAAACTACATCACCAAAACATAATTTGAATGTAACTCAAGTGTGGAAATGATAAATCACTGATTTTTTTGCATGTCGTTATGTTATACGAAAATATAAGCTACCATTATTAATGGGAAATTAAAGGTAATCTTTCGTGTATGTGCCTATATATTTTGGCACTTACTAATTTGTGACCAAATTAAAACAAATCATCCAAACTATGAAGATCTTTAAGATGTTTACAACAAGTTTGTAATAATCGCTATCATGACTTAGTCTGATATTTTTACAAATAAGGGTTTTAGAATATCTAAGAAGAATCAAATAATTAGAAAAAAAAAAACAACAAAAAAGTCGATAGATCTATCATTCTGTCGATCAGAATATTATAGTTTTTCATTAGTTTAAATTATCAATGAAATGTATATATCTTTTACAAAATTTACAATCTTTATTGAATGTCCATGTACTAAAATATTCACTATTTTAGATGTCGAAACAATACAAAAGTACATGGCATGGTATTATGTTATTATGTAAATTGAAAGTAGTCCGACCTACCCCGCTGATGAAAACTGAAACCAGGATAACTTTGATCATCTTGTTAGAGAGCTGTCACGAGCTTAGATCCCGAAATACTAAATTGGTTTTGATTCACAAGGCAATTTATAGGGAAAGATCGCACTTAAACTTGCTTTACGAAACTTGAATTGACATGGATATAGGTCACGAATTCTAAATATTGAAAGATAAGATATCTAACAGTACCAAAGAGGTCCTAGGTCATCATATTAGGTCGGTCGTATTATTGTGTATTTATCATATACAATAATACAATTGCCAAAGAGTAACTTTACTGGAACTTCTTAGAAGAGGATACTGTTTCAGTAAAGCATATTAAAAAGCCCTATACATATGCAAATATTTTGCTCATTTCACATTCAGCTTCAATCCATTTTGAAAAAAATAAATTCAAAGAAAATTAAATTCAAAGAAAAAATAAATTCAAAGACAAAAAAGACACACAAAACCAAACACCCCGCCCCCAAATCCAAACAAAATTAAAAAAACAAAAACATAACCCCCCTTAAATGACTCAAAACAAAAAGTACTTCTCGTAACTAATCATTACTGTTTGGTTTACCGAGAAACTACTCGAACAACTGACTATTTCATCGCGAAAATTACCCTTCCCAATAATGCTAATAAACACAATTCATTGCATAAATTTCAACATAAAATATGAGAGACAAAATTGAAGCCGAGTTCATCCAGTCCTTGCTTTTCTCATGTAAAAAGCACTTGGTACTTCAATTAAATTTGAAGTACATGTGCATATACACGATGCCATACCCTCAATAATTAAGATGTCTAGAATACAATCATTCCAAGTGAACAATAGGTACATGTAAAAGAGAATACTGAAAGAATTAACTCCGATTCATATGTAAAATTATTTCATCTTTTAACAAATATACTGCTAAAAAGTACAGCATCACACTACCATTTCTCGTATGCATTCAGCCAACAGGTACTCTATTACCATACAAATTTTGCAAAATACAAGAAAAATGTAAACATGTCACTCCTCACAGTACAAAGTTAAGTCATAACTGAACACAAATATGGAATCGATTTTAATGTGATTGTCATTCCAAGAAATTGCTAGAATTTTGAAAAAAAAAATGTTGCATTTTTCGCAGCAATTTTTATAAATTTTCGGAATAAAGCTTTCAATTTTAAGGTATTTTTTTTTGTCCTGCCGTTTTGAGACATAAAATATCTTCTGATTGATGATAGTGTTTCGGTGCCATTTTGGTCAGAAGTCAACAAGAAATGGTTGAAATGCAAAAACGGGAAATTTGAAAAATATCACCTTTTTTGCAAATTCTCAGTAGTTTCATGAAGGGTAGATTTTTGACAAATGACAGCCAGATTTACCTACCAGTTCGGATTAAAAGTATTCTTAATCAATCAATTATCTTATAGTCTTATTCTACTCAAAATGGTGGACAGGTATTTGGCTAGAAGGTATAGAGAAACCCCAATGTGATTCTAAACTTTTTTTTAGCAGTATACTTCAAAATATGACAAACGTGACAATTCTTACTTCAAAATTAAAAATTTAGCATTCCTGTGGAACAACATTTCTTCATCTCCATTCTAAGGTATATTCCTGTACTTCCTTGAACTTCATTCTGAGGACAACGCGACTCAACAAGGAACTGATATAACAACTTATGTTTGTTTTACACATCTGACTTTTTGATACGACACAAGGGAAATATAAATTTATGTATTACATCGCATTGTACAGAATGTTAGAAATAATCTAAGTTAAAACCATGCAAATACAAATAAATGTGAAAAAGCGTTATCCCCTTATAGTCGGGTGATCAAGAGCCTAAAAAAATAAGATTTAATTTCCATTCTAAGTGCAAGGCTAAATTGTATACCAAAATTATAGTCTCAACATTAAAAATTGAGAAGTCGTCAAAATATTTTGGGGTGCCTTCATTGTTTATTTAGAGGTCAAAGGTCATAGGGGTCAAATTGCGTTTATCTTACTTTGTGCCTTTTAAATACTTTAAAAGAGTGTAATTCAAATGAAATAAGCAAGCAAAAACTTTTTTTTGGACAAAAGCGCATGAAATCAAAGAATCTTAATTTTCTAAAAATATTTGATGGCTTTTAGTGTATCAGTGACGTCATAAAATCTATTTTAGACGCGTCCTATTTCTTTAATGAATTTCCATTAAAATACCACAATTTTCTGGTATAAATATGTTACTAAGGTACTTAAAACAAAACCCTGTATACGCAAAATACATAAATGAACAAATCTGGAAGATTTGCAAATCAATTACTGGTCTGTTGATAACCTATTCGTCTATTTGCCACTGTATCTGCCATTGACATGTGTTATAGTAGAGTATCCCTCAGGTCAGAATTCTGGAAAATTTATGCCTGGATATTCTATTTTTCTCCTCACAATATGTTCAGATTATCAGACTTATATGGTTTTGAGATAAGAAACTTTTATAGTTACATTTCATCACCCCTAAAAAGGGATTTTCTAACTTTTCTCATAAGGTCCAATGCAAAAGCAATATTAACTGTCAGCAATTGCAATTTTTTTTGCGATATAAGGCAAATTGATACATTTTGCGTATAATATGAAATCATCTTCCCTCTTCCTTGAATATCTTAAGTCTTCAAACACCTCTTCAACCTTTGAAAAAATTCTGGATCCGCCCAATTTATTTGTTTATTCTTTCAACTGATAGTGGTTTATAGCGCCCTTTCAACCTGATTTGAATCAAATCTGATACGACGTACTTTCACAGACCGACCGCCATGTCGACAGAACGTAACAGACGTCAAGTCGACTGTGCATAAGTGAATGCATATAGTTCTGCATCTATGTAGATTTTTTTAACATGTTTTTATTCTTCAAACAAATAAATATTTCACTCACTTCCTCAATGTAGCAATATGTATTTTCATTTCTTTTGGTAAATTTATACTATCAATGCACTGTGCTAACAGAAACAATGCACTGTACTGCAGAATGCAGTGCCTTACGTAAAAAATGACGTCAAACTTATGATGTCGCAAACAATAAACCATACCCCACTTGCATTTACATATCACAGCTCATCCGGTACGCTAGAACATATACTGATATTTTGGATTTTCACAGTAGAAATTTACAAATTACCAAAAAAACTTTTAGGTCAAGGTTTCCGCTCTCATAAACTAATAAAGACTTTCTGGAAATTTTACAAAAATTACAGTCAACTTCTTTTAAAATTCGGATATATACACACAACAGAGTACATTACTTTGGGTTTTACACAACCTGTCTTTTATGGTGATATGATAAACAAAATTAGAAGGATCAAAGGTAGGCAGCATATGATCCTAATGTCACCAGACGGACACTAGGCTTGGTACTTGACCAATCTACAGTCTTGTACCAGCGCATCCTTGAGACTTGCACTCTGACTGACTGTGACGACGGGACTCCATGACGGGCCTGTCCAAACCTCTTTAGAGAAGACAGGGCCCCCACCATCTGTCCACTCTGAATGTCAGTCGGAGTCCTCGGGTGATTACATACATGAGCTCGCCTCAGCCGGCAGAGCACGGACTGTATTACGCATGCCCTCTATTTATATTCATTTACATATCCATCTGTTTTGCTGTGGCCTCTACGTTTTGCGGTCTTGTTTGTGTAAGGTCATCTGACAGTGAGGAGGTGGTTTAGTACCTGAAACGTGCATGTCTGGTCCATGCTGTAAATTTGTCAGGTTTTAAATGATGCTATTGAATTTAAAGACGTTTAACACAATTACACCACAATTGTACATTCTTCGAAACCTCTGGGTAATCGGAAAAGTGGGAGGGTTGTGCGCACGTAATCCAGGATAACCACGCCATTTGCTACTCGCGTGGCAAATGGCCGTCCAAAGTCCATATGGCGAAATAGCGCTCAATTTCCTAATTTGCATAGCGGCCATATTGGATTCCGTAGGTTTCATATTCTTACTATAGGAGTCTATGGGGAGCAAATAATAAATTGAGAATACTCACGATTTCATGACACCAATCAAATTTGTCCACATATAGGAAGAAACTCTACAACAATCTGAATTTATAAATCCACATCTTTGATAAATTAACGAATTTTTACTTCTGTCACTTTTGAGGTGAAAATTCGAGGCGATACTACCCATACCCCCAATGTTAAAAAAGTCCAAAACTTGTCACTAGCCGCACTTTAACTTTGTTTATCAGTAGGAAATCTTAGGAGCTGTGTATTTGTCCACATGGTTTCGGATAGATCGCGATATCAAATTCCGGATTTTGTCAACATGAGAATCATAAAATGAAATTAAGTTCTGTCACTTTTGGGTTGAAAAATCGATATTTTGAGAAATAGGCCTGTCATATAGATGGATTCACTTTATCGGCTTTGACAGGATAAAGATAATCTTGTGTTCATACGTAGAGTGGGTAAATTTTTTGGTAATAAATAAGCTTAAATAGATTAGAAACAGTTGTATTTTGCCATGAGCGCATTCTGCTCTTTGCATTTATTTGACCTGATGTATTTAAAATGTATTGCTTTTCCCGGCATGTCGGGTCATTCTTTTTTGAGATTTGGCGCGTTTCAAACATAGGTATATGACGTAATATAATCGTCATATGAATACATTTGCATATATGAATAAATTGAGCGCTATTTTGCCATATGCGGTACCGGTTGTCCATTGGTCTCGTCGGTTTATGTGTAGTCTTATGTGTTTGATGTTTACATGTTGTACATGTCGTATGTCTCTTTTTCGTCTCAAACTATGCTCGTCTTTTGTGTTTTTGCATCGGGTGTATTGGTGTTTTGCTGTTGATGCTGCAACAGGGTTTTGTTGGAGATCCCCTCCCTTCTTTAACATGAATGTATTTTGCTTTATCAGGGCGTAAAGTCATCTAAGGCTGAGAAATTTAGTATTATCAAAGTATAAATCAAAGATAAGCGTGATGGCAAAATAATCCAATTTTGCCGTTCATGGCTCTTGTCCTTTTCACAGATTTATGCACTGCCAATTTTTCACAAAAATCAAACTTTTTGATACTAAATTGCAACTTTACCTAGGAGTTAGAATGTAATTTTTTTATTATTCGAAAGAGCATTCTAACTTTTCTTTAAAATCGCGTATTTCAATTTTTTTTATTTTACGATGAATACAAATGATATATTCATTGCTTCCTATTTTCTTTGATATTTCCTTTAAAACCATGTTTTTCACCCAAAAAGGCCTTTTATGCAACAAAATAAACCCTCAATTTTGCAATGGAAATTTCTTTGAAACATGTTTTTGACAGGAAAGGCGATTGATGCTGAACACAAGATAGGTTTCGAAGGATCAAGAGGTATGCACAAATCGACATCATACATGAAGACGTATTAACGGAATATCACAAGCGTTTCAGTAGCCTCCCTTAGACAAGAATTTTAGAGAAATCTCCACTCTGAAGATTTTCTATTTTCGAAACTTAAAATGTCATGATGTTCTAGTCTTTGTTATAATCGCTCAATTGACCCTTCCGAACGCGGGAAAAATTTGAGAAATTCCATGACGTCACAATGCATTTTCGATGTTTGACCGAGGTTCGAAGCTTGTTTGTCCGAGGTAAACACATGTTAAAAGCATTGTGACGTCACGAAATTTTGCATTTTTTTCCCGCAATCGGAAGGGTCAATTGGCAAGTCGATCCAGTAGCTCAAAGGTAGAGCTCTCGCCAACCATGCGGGAGGACTGTGGTTCGAGTCTGAATGAGAGGGAAATATTCAGATTTTCATTCATGTTTTTTTTTTCGGTTATTTTCTTTTGCAAAGTAATGGTAAGCCTAGAGTAACCAGCAATAGTTGAATTATTGCTGGAATTGAACTTATTTGGAAATTTTGTTATGACTTTTTTTTATCTACATACATATGTCAATTTATTTAGAAATAATTCTATCTTTCAGGTTTTTGAGAAGTGTTTGAATGTAGAGAAATGTTATCTTTCATACTACTCATATGAAGGTATCCATATGCATATGTTCATATCATTACACACAACTTTGATATACATATTGTAATCATTGTAATTGCTTGAATGCTGCTGTGATATTTTACAAAGTAGGAAAATCTTGATGTCAGTCAGGTTTCTGTAAAGTGTTTGAATGTAGAGAAACTTATAATACATCTTGCCCATAGGGTAATATCATTACACATGTACACAGTCATACTGTCGTATCATTACACAAAATCTGTATTCGGCTCTATTTATGTAAATGTTGAAATTATTGTGAGCTGTAATATTTTTTAAAAGTTGGTTACATAAATTTCATGTTTCTGTCATTGGTAATATAGTAAAGAAAGGTAACTCTTATTGGATTTTTATTTTTTACATTAGAAAATACACATTCAGTCAGATTTTACAACATACGACGTGTTCATTGAATGATTTCTTTCGATAAGAATCAGCACATTATGATGAAGGAATCATATGTGAAGTTTCTTTTGAAAACCTTGGGCTGAAAAAAAATATATAGCCAAGAAACGAGTACTTCCATTACAATTAATGGATGGCTAAAATGTCTGATCAGTTTCAAAATCTCAAAATTTTGGATGGTGACCTCCTAATATTACCTCTTGCATTTGAATTATATTAGGAAATCAGAATTTAGCTTTTATTCTGAAAATAATTGTTGTATTACATGAAACGTGTGATATTACCTTAACAACGAAAGAACGCATGACAAGCATACACCACTTATCTCTATTGGTCGCTATTGCAGGTGGATTGAAAGGACCAATTAAGCGTTTTCTCATAAATGGAAGAAATATTTGTTGGTATATTGATAAAAAAGGGCTAAAGTACCATCGAAACAGATCAATATTAAAAAAGACATTAAAAATACTCAAGAACTTAAAGTATACGAAATCAAAATTCAGAAGTAAAGTGCTGTCAAAAGATGCTTGTTAAAATTGTAATATTGTTCAGAAATTGTCTTCGAGTGTGAATGAATTCTAAATTACGAATGGGTAGGATGTTTTTTTATTCTGCAGGCGAAATTGTCACATTTCTGCAAATTTGAAGAAAGACTTACATTTATATAATTTAGCGTTCAAAATATGAGAATTTTCCACCATTTTTTATTACGTCATTTCAACGTCAAATTTGACGTAGTAGGCACCCGTAAAAGTTTTGACGACATGTCAAATCGTAAACCTTAGACCATAACTTTCATTTGATACCAAATATAGCCTTACACTAGGAGTGGACATTAAACTCCTAAAATAGAGCACTTTTTTCAGGCTTGGTCACCGTACTATAGTTGGACACTATGAATTCCCTGAAAATTGTATGATGTAAAGAATAATCTTAACCATGGATAACCAACTCTATACCTTCTTGAAGAAAATTCCAAACCAATTTCCATGTACAAGACACGTGTTTCGAATATTAAATTCTCATCAGTGATGCTTCCGTCGGAGCCACCAAAAATAATTTCAGTAGCGCCCTCTTTAATTTTTTGAAGTTAGATTTGTACATTTACATTACAGAGAGTGCGCGGCTCCAAATTTCCTGTAGGGTCGATTCAGTAGCATATCCAAATAGAATCTATGTTCAAAATAGCATTGGAGGGATGGTGCTTAGATGTTAAACTCCTTTAATTTCGATGATATTTATCGGTAAAATGGCTAGTTTCCGAAATAGCAAAAAAAAAAAAATATATATATATATATATGATGTCACATTGATAAAAGGCCAAAAGAAAGCTTCTTTCAGGCTCACTGTACCACGTACGCCATTTACATGTTTATACAATAGTCAATAGTATACAACATTGGTCCCCTCTCTTTTATGTGTTGTCATCAATGTTTGATGTTTCTGTACGTCTGCTACGATTGTTTTGTATGATGATCTAGTGAATATTGTTGTGTCTTGTTGCGATTTGGAGTTTGTATGATGTCATTTATGTATCACTTTCTTGTGGGTTTATTTCGCTGGTGAATGCAAGGTGGTCATGCTGGAGATCATTCCCTTTTCTACAGTTATAGTATACAACCATTTATCTTAACGTAAAGAAAACATCCCTTTAAAAAAGTATAAATACAATATATTTTCATGTATATTTATTCATAAGGAGAAGAAATTTACATGAATTTGAATGTCTGGAATTTGCCGCAATATTTAGCTATACCCTTTCCCATTGCAACGACGTCATCATGTGTTACCATTGTTGTCTGAGCCGCCATGTCAAGTTTGTCGATCAACATTTTCTGAAAATGCAAATATAGCTTTATTGAATATTGAAAGTTCTTCCAAGACAATAAAATAATGTAAATTTATTAAACTTTTAATAGGCATTTTTGTCAATTGATGATTGGTTTTAAAATCTTGTACTAGTATCTAAAGATGAGGTTATATTCATCCGAAGGAGGCTTTAACAAACAAGCATCTCATTTGAAACTTAAACTGTTAAAAATGAAGCATTTGACCATATATAACCCGGCTTCAATAATCCAGATACATGGTGTCCGATGAAATTGACTTTCGTTGATGTAGGCTTACATGTACATGTAATATCTTTAAGTATTAAAAATATTTTCATTACTTAGTCAATCTCATCACGTTTGTTAGCAAACATTTTGGTTATTTTGGAAAATTCAATTTTGATTTCTGTTTCTCGGATTTGACCTATAGCATCCTAGAGATAGACCTGCATGAAATGCAAATACATAATGGAAACATGCTGTTACGTTGATGCAAAACCCTCTGCAATTAAAAGATTGAGACATGCACATGTATTTGGTATTATTTTACTGTTTAGTTACATGTACATGTACTCTACATGTACTAAATTCCAGCCTCAACAAAAGTATGAAAATTCTGAATAAACATACCTCAATGGTAACCAAACCGTGATCGGTGTGGATGTCCATTTGTTGCTGAGCGTCCAGTGGATGAAGGTAACATTTGTGTTCAACACGCATGACAATCATGTGCTATAAATAGGAAAGAACTCGGATATAAAAACAAATGAGTTAAAGAAGATCCTGACGACAGTCTCAACAACACTCACGACTGAGCACCAAATTGAGCATCGACGAATTCCTATCAAGCTACAGGTGGGACCAGGTGCCCGGAAGGAATGAGCATCTCCTATTTGGCTAGCTGCACCCGCCGTTCATGTTCACGCATACTTTGAGAGGGAGATTTTGTTGATGAGGAAATTGTCAATATTAACATATATAAAACCTAGAATTCGTAAATAGTAAATTTCTCAGGTTTTGTGGGAAATTTTCCCGAAGGCGCAAAACGGACTTCCGCAATCATTTGTCGGGTCTAACTTCCTAGTCTTATATAGGAATAAGCATTTATAACATATCTATATTTAGTTCAACACCGAACTACTCAATTTTATTATTACCACGATAAAGATGTTGTAAGCACGATTCCCGTAGTATCAAACAAATTAAAAGCGATAGTCTTACCATTAACCCCTAAGACCCGCGCCCACTCGTGAAAATGTGAGATTTCAAGTGAATATAAGGAGTATAATTCCTTTAAAAAGCTTTACGTATAGCTTTGAAGTTTATGGCAAGGAAATAATATCACAGACGTTATACTATATGTGAGTCACTTGAGGACTTGTGGACATTTTCTGAAAGGGTGATGCATAGTAAGTCATAAAAATAATAAGCAATAAGTAGATGGCTGTTGAAAAGTTAAATTATCAAAATTACCGTGCTATGATCGTAATGGAATTGGTAACCATGTTGAATATCTGGTTCGTGTGTTGGTTTGATGCCATGAGTATGATGGGATCTGGAAGCATGTGAAGCATGTGAAGCGTGTCCATGGTGTGGCTTCATTGTTGTCGCAGCCAGACACTATATTTCAAATTAAAGATAGAATGCATGATGAAATATTATCTGAAAAAATCTGACTTATTTGTCGCTTTTTAGTTATGATCTATGAGTAATTTAATATACAATCTTATATATAATAATGTCGAAAGGTTCCAACTCTAAACCTTCCTGAAGAAAATTCCAAACCAATTTCCATGCACCACAAGTTTATAATGATCTTGATATATAAATTTAAGAAAGATCAAACTGAAAGATTGTTTTTCATTGAAAGACATTGATCTTTATGTCTTTACATTACTTCAATGACAAATATGAATAATGATCATATCCCCGTATACAGCACAAAAGAGTGGGACATCATAGTGTATGACGAGTTCCCCATATCGACCGTAGAACTTCCTCAGTGACGATGTTAGTCGGTCACATACATATCCCTGACTGAGATTCTTATCTGAAAGACGCCAAGCTCTCAGAACAAAATCCATATGTTTGGTACTTGCCTTGGCATAACGTATCAACTGAGATATGAACACGCTAAAACAGGCGATGAAGGGATGTTGCTACTCAGAAAAGGAAAGTTTGTAATGCTGAAAATGAAGTCGTCATATCATATCAGAATGAAATGAATAACAATCATTTAAAATCTTTGCGTTGGTTTTGTACGAGGGTCGTCCGTAAAGTTCGCTTCATATTTGGATCTTATGAATCTTTTGAAAACAATATTTATATATATATATATGTGTCAAACGCCACGGAATAAACTTCAAACACCTGAGACACTGAAGCCGAGTCTGTTTGGAATTCCCCTTTCTGCTTATGGATAATGGACATTTGTTTTTATAATTCATTGATCTGCTGTTTACAGAGGAAGCTAAAATTGCAAGGACGTGGTTCCGAGGACAAGTCGACTAACTACAAACTGCTTTTCCAGTGCAAAGTTTGTATGTAACTCAAGTATCAAAATTATAAATCACTGATTTTCTGCTCGTCTTTTTGTCTTACGAAAATATAAAGTATCCCTTCAATGTGATACTGATAAATCAGAAACATACTTGTATATTGGAAATATCAAAGAATCTTTCATGTATGTGCCTATACATTTATATCATGAACGTACAAGTTTGTCATCGAAATAAAACAAATCATCTAAAATATGAAAATCTTAATGTTTATTTATCTTATCTCTAATGATGCTATTGAATTGGAAGACGTGAAACATTTCCACCACTTGCTGAGTGTCACTGCTGGTGGACCAGAAGTTCCCGAGAATACATGTAGCCATGTTTGATCAACTTCGGTTGGTTGATCGTTTCTTCAACATAGTAAAAATTCTGTTTTCTTGAAATGTCTATCAGAAAATACAAAAACCTGGATAGATCTAACATTTTGTCGATCGGAATAAGTTCGCTTTTCGTCAGTTTAAATTATCAATGCAATGTATATATTTATTTTAAAAAAATTAAACCTTTATTTAATTGTTAAACGTTTTCAATTCAAAAGCATCATTTTAGAACAGATTACTTAGCAGCATGGACCAGGCATGGACGTTTGGGGTACTTAACCCTCATGTTCATGCACTAAAATGTGCGATGTAGAAACGATACCAAAGTACATGACGTTGTATAATTAGGGGATAAACGCACTATGTTTTGTGGTTCTTACATGTATATGTTGGCTCTACTGTTGGAAACGCAGTTATACCGTGGGGGCTTGCCCCGGACGGTATAAAGTCTGTTTCCAACAGTATATCCAACATATACCTGTTGAAACTACAAAACACAGTACGTTTATCCCTATTCTAATGGTCCATTTTCCAGAAAATATCTGTGACCATTTAAAACCTTGATTTTATATGCACAGACACCAGACATCACATCATTTGGCAAATTTTTCCATTGTGGCGTCACATCTGATCGCGTCGTCTTGAAGCACCTTGATGTGTTGCCATGCCTTTTATTGTGACGTCACAATGAAAATATCGCCAAATTTTGTAATTTCTAGTGTCTGTTTGCCCTGTGAATCTATTGGAAAATCATCTATTTATGTGACATATTTTAACTCTTTATACTCCATCAGAGCGTATCGCTTTAGAGGTGACGTTGCTACGGAGGACTAACATCGACCAACGACCATTACGCTTTCAAAAAATAAAATACAACTGATTCGTGTTTATTACAATGGCGAAAAATCAAAGTGTTATCAATCATAAACTTACTTCTCTGCTTTTTATGAGTGGAAAACGCCATTTACAAGCTCATAACTTGTAGTTTTACGCCACATTATGACGACATTGGAGCACAGAGTGCAGGGAATCATGACGTCATACGTAAAAGGTGCGCTAAAGCTTGTAACGTTCAAATTTACGTAGGAATACATGTATGTGAAGTGAGTCGGTTTGCGGCATGAATGTCGTCGTTATATAGCTTGTAGCAATCCTGTCAACCAATCAAAATGCGTGAAACATACAATATGAAATAGAATGTAAAAAAAGAAAATATTATATAAATTGAAAGTAGTCCGACCTACCCCGCTGATGAAAACTGATACCAGGATAACTTTGATCATCTTGTTAGTGAGCCGTCACGAGCTTAGATCCCGAAATACTGAATTGTTTTGGATTCACAATGCAATTTATAGGGAAAGATCACACTTAATAACTCGATTTATGAAATCTAAATTGGCATGGATATAGGTCACGGATTCTAAATACTGAAAGATAAGATAAATAATAGTACTGTAGAGGTCTTAGGTAGGTCATATTAGGTCGGTCATATTATTGTGTGTTTATCATATTCAAGAATACAATTGCCAAAGTTTAAGGAAACTTCTTAGAAGAGGGTACTTTTTCAGTGAAGCATATTCAAAAAAACTTAGACACATGCAAACATTTCGTTCATTTCACATTAAGCTATAATCCTTTTGGAAATACTTATATACTAAAAAAGATCAACGAAAAATATAAAAACACAAAACAAAACAAAAACAAAAAACCAAACAAAATGAAAGACAAAAACATACCCCCGCTTAAATGACTCAAAAAAAAAATTACTTCTCGTAACTCATCATTACTATTTGGTTTACCGAGAAACTACTCGAACAGCTGACTATGTAATCGCGAAAATTACTCTTCCGATGATGCTAATAAACCTTCATTGCATAAATTTCAACATAAAACGTGAGAGACAAAATTGAAGCACTATCGTGTTAAAATGAACACCAATCTAAATGTTAAAATATCGAATTACCATTAACATGTAAAATGAAATTCAGTGCCTGAACCGATTTATTTTCTCTTCAACATTGTTAAGAAAAATAAAGTTGAATTATTATAAAATAGATGTGTAATACGCATGTACAATTATGTGGTCACAAATGCTCACTTCTAACGAATGTGCAACAGGGGAAAAGGACTTTTTAACACACTTTTATGAAATAAAGACGACGTTTATTTCTTTTTCATTTGATAGAACTTAAGTCTTAGACTAGTCTCTGGGGATAGATCATAATTATGTCTTTAGCAAAAAAAAAAAAAAAAGAATCATGAATTGTAATTACATTAAGTACACGAACAATGCATGTCTGTCTTGCCCATGCTGTAAATTCATCTGTTCTTAAATTATGCTACTGAATTTGAAGACGTTTAACATTCATTTCAATTTGTTAATAGTGCCTTGCAGCAACCACCAGACACATGCCACTCGTGCCAATGCCTCCACGACTACTCCCGAACAACATGTCAAACATAGGCTTGCTTTTCACTACGACCATACTTCTGTAAGTCTTATTGAACATTTTTTTCAAGTTGACGAACTTCGGACTACGCGTTTTCCACTCCGCTCTTTCAGGGGTCAAATAAAAGCCTCATGAAAAATGTTTAAAAGAATCTATTCGGATTACGAAGAATTTCTCATTTGAGTTCTTCATTGAATTTGCAAGATCTATTCATGTGATTAGTGCTCAAATTTATTTGGCTCTAAATTTTCTTTTTTACTCTACAGTTGTGAACTAATGCTCAAATACAAAATTTTGTCTGGCAGTTCTGTAATTCCGAAGTTAGCCTGATCCGGGTAATAACCGATGTCATCCATCATTGAAAACATGACTGCATTTTTGTATATATGCACAACCTATGTGAAACTTGCTTGTATTTCGCATATAAACGCTCGTGACGTAACAGTACATAGGATGATCGCTGACGAGGGATAAGTACCCGAAACGTGCATGTCTGGTCCATGCTGTAAATTCATCAGGTCTTAAATGATGCTATTGAATTTCTTCTTCTTCTTCCTTAGTATGACCCTCCGCTTATCGGAGCACTCCCCAGAGGGGATCACATATTTTTAAACATGACATTATATATCAAGACAATATTGCAAATACCTCTCATATCTCCTCAACACTCACAACTCACCACTCGTTCACCATGTTCTGTACAAGGTACCTTCCACTATGTGTGCAAGTGTATGCAGTGAATGCAGGGAAGGTGTGATTTATGTACTGCAGTGGATGGTCCGTATTTCCAACGGCCTTTAACGTGCCATCACACGAGGCAATCTCCTCAGCCGCAGCTGCCAAGGGGCCACTCAGACCGTTTTAGTTCCCTCCGAGTCAGAGAACAGGTGGGGGCGAGATGATAAATCACCTCTGAGAAAGTCCGCCGTCAACGGGATTCGAACCTAGGATCTTCAGATTGAAAATCCGGCGCTCAACTGACTGGGTTTTGCGCCCCACAATTTGAAGACGTTTAACATTTAAAGAAACATGCCGCGACGGTTGTTCTAACCTGCAAATTGAACCCCCGGTGACCTGAATATTAACGTCACCCTATCACCTAGAAAAACGCGATTTCTGAAAACAAGAATGAAGCAGACAACTGTGGTGCATATATAGTAGAATAAATGTCATAATTTGTGTTTAATTACGGGTATGCAACTCACAGACAGTGCATTTATCGCATGGAATGCGCTTGTTCTGTTTTGCATACCCGTAACAAATCACAAGTTAAGACACTCATTCTCTATGTACAGAATGTATAAGTGCGACTCATTTTCGTATGTTTACTTTAGTAGTTGCAAACCGAACGTCAAACAATGCAGACTTACATCTGTCATACTTTTTATCTGTGATGTAGCAGTTGTGTAGTTATCAGGATTACGTTCGCATATCCAACAACTCAACAGGATATAAATTTGACATTTAAAGAAACATGACGCGCCCTCTGATTTTAGTGCATTTACTTTAAAGAAAGAAGGTGGCTCAAATTTCATGTAGGTCGACTCAGTAGCATATCTAAATAAAATCTATGTTTAAAATAGCATTGGAGGAATTATGCGAACCTCCTTTAATTTCGATGATATTTTTGAATGAAATGACAAGTTTCCGAAATAACCAAATAACATGCATGATGTCAAATCAATAAAGTGCCAAAACAAAGCTTCGGACGACAGAGCCGGAAAGAAGTAATTAATACACTTAAAAACGTCCATGTCACGGAGACCGAGTTTAACTGTTCCACACTGCTACAGGAAATAGTTGTTCATATTAATAATACGGAAGTCTTCCAACTGTACACATTCTTGAAGTAAACATCGAAGAAGTACCTAACAGTTATTCAGTCTCAAAGTCGTGAAGGCAAGGCAAAATCGTGAGAAATACCATCGGAACGGTTGCGAACCCCGGAATGAACAACATTCCGAGCTGAAACCAGGTACCCGGGGAGAGGCAGCGTCTCCTTATTGCAGGCAACACCCATCACAACAGCTCCATGGAAACTTGTCAAATTCTGTAATTGTCTCGATGTACATTTTCATGTACATATTAAGTAAGTATGTTTTGTTTGGTTATAATGAAGAAAATTTCAAACCAATTTGTTATGTACCAGACACGTGTTTCGGATATCATATCCTCATCGGTGATTTTTAGACAAAGTCAAAATTCATTTTAATAGCGCCCTCTGATTTAGGTGCTTCAGACATTATATTCTTTAATCTTGATTTATTTGTTCTTTCGTTAATGACGAAAATAATATAAATGTTGGCCGCTCGGATTTCCTCTATCTATTCCTTGGTGATCCAAGATGAGACATAGTTATTCAAATCAACATGTTGTGAACTGAAATTATAGTCGCTGAACATGTTTCAATATAGATAATATTTTTTTGTGCGGTTTTTTGCCTGAAGTTCTGATTATTATCGAAGACTTGAAAAGAAAAAAAAATATTTATGATCGCTGAGCGAAATAAGTCCCCTACCGACGGCATATAATTATGTCCTGCAAGTCTGCCTTTAAAGAACTCATCAATTAAACAGGAGTTTTAATTAAACTTACTGTCTGTGCAGCTCACTTCTGTGATTTTATCGCCTTAATTGATTCAAATAATAGATCAAGGGTGACGAAAGATGAACTTGCTCTGTAACTATCCAAATGTAAGCTGTGTATCAAATTTCACCTGAATATATTTATTCGTTGCAGAAAAAATTCCAGAAAACTGACAAAAACTGAATTTTCCAAGTGATCAAGAGGCATAACTTCTCGAAAAATATGTCAAGCGAGAAAAAAAGTTAAACTTGCTCTGTAGTTATCCAAGACTAAGCTGTGTATCTCTATTTGTTGCAGAGAAAAGTCCGGAAAACTGTCGAAAATTGAATTTTGCAAATCATCAAGGAGCATAACTCCTCGAAAATAGGTCAAGCGCGACGAAAGTCAAACTTGCTCTCTCACTACCCAAGACAAAGCTGTGTATCAAATTTTACTTGAATATCTGTATGCGTTGCAGAAAAAAGTCTGGAAAACTGAAAATTGGACAGACGGACTGACGGCCAGCCAGCCAACCAGACAGACGGCCAGCCAGCCAGCCAGCCAGTCAGCCAGACAGACAGACAGACAGACAGACAGACAGACAGACAGACAGACAACTAATAGCCTCCTTCGGGGACTAAAAATACTAAATCAAGAAATCAAAAGAAGAAGAGAATACAAGTTTCAGCATTTTAACTCTTCGTTGACCTCACAATATAAGTGGACCCATTAAACTCGTGAATTAACCAAGGTACTTGATTACATATTTTATTTTTAGTAACATGTCATTTTAGTACAGTCACAAGTTCTCAAACATGACCCTTCTAAGACTTCACGTACTTAAATTGTGAAACAAGGCCGCACAGATGTTTATTTCTGTTAAGCGTTAGCTGTTGTTCCCAAAACCAACCTACCTGTTAGGCCATGAAAAAACCCCAAAGCACGAAGCATTGAAGGCATCAACACTTTACTGTAAACTTATCTTCAAGTATGAAATAATATCAAAGACTGTTATGGACAATGACCATATCCCAATATACCTTACAAAATCAATAATATAAAAAATCTTTAACCGAAGGTATAAAGTCAGGATAAAACAGGAACGAAAGCAAACAAACAAAAACTTCCACCACATGAAAAGAAGAGAGCTCCCAATATGGGAGACCAGGTGTACAGGAAGAGTCAGCATCTCCTGCTTGCATGCAACATCAGGCGCTTCAGTTCGGCAGAAACATCACATCCGGTGACTTCCATTTCGGAAGAAACAAGTATATGCAGTGGTTTGATGGTTTAAATGGTCTAGGACAGATAAACATCAACATTTATTTAGTTTCAAAGTCGAGAAGGCAAGGTATAATCGTGAGAATGCCCATCGGAACGGAGCGAACCCCGGAATGAACAACAATAAATAGCAGAAATAACTAAAAATAAATCATTATCAACCTGTAATACTCACGCCTTGTTTCATATAACCATGCCCTTTTTCAATTTCCTCATTGTCACTGCGGAATATTGTGCCAAGTCCAGAAAAAAAATTGTTATTATGAAAATTGAATTAGCTAGCATTTCTGACTAGGCATGTGATAATGACTATTTGTCACAAATTAGAATTGATGCATACTGATTTGCATATCCATTTACATCGATCACACTTTTTCATGACTTATAGTTGATAATTCCCATGCGTATTTAGTAGACAATAAAGAGCAATTATAAACATTCTGCTACAGCAACAGGTCTTGGCCTTTGATAAAATCCAAATAATGAGAGTACTGGACATTACGTTAATTACTGAACTGGAATCGACAAAGGTAGGTCTTTTTTCTCTCAATGTAATCGGATTTTTGGTCATCGTTTACATGGTTTGAATGGTGTACATATATTTCAGTATTTCTATTATTAAGCTTGTATTTTGAAATTGAGAAAATACTGGAATGACTTGATCGAGACAAAATTCTACAGTAAAGGACCGGAATGTTTTGATCAAGTATATTAAATATTTAATATTCGGTTAATACACTTTACATAGCATATACAATTTTGATATGAGATATAAACGAAATATATGAACTTCGAAAAGTAGGTCACGATAATTTACAATCACGAAAAGAAGAACGCGATATGACCTGGTATATTCCATTTGATTCTGTCATTTTATTTCTAAGCCAGAGTGAACTTATTTTATCTAAATATGTGAAACATAAACATTGAAACAGTGTGCTTTAGTAGACGCACCCATTAAATCAAGGACAGACAGACGATGTACACTATGTGACTTTGACGACCTAGAGGACGAATATCACTTTATTCTTAAACACCCTTTTTATAATGATCTGAGAGTATCCTTGATTAAACCGTGTGATCTTAGAAGATCCAGTGTATTTAAACTTACAGAATTACTAAGTACGAGAAATTTAAAGGAATAACATTATTAAGGAATTTAGGCAGGTTTTTATACTTAACAGAAAAAAGAAGAAACGATTATACCAATTAAGTTTTTTTTTAAATATGTGCCTCTATTATCTAACATAATATCATATTTGAATGTGTGTTATTATAACTGTGACTCTCTCGCTTATTATACATGTTTATTGTATGACTGGAAAATATGCCCATCGCTGATTGGCTGAAAACATGTCTGGAGCTTCTAAATATATCGCTATAACCACCTCCAGAGAGCTAAATTAAGAACAACTCTCATATTTTCTCCTGTATCTTTCTAAAATTAGCATTGTAGTTATGACGTTATAATAGTAGCGGCGTATGCGTATATTTCGCGCCATCAGAGAATACCTTTTACATTACTAACAGCAATGCATGCTATCAAGCAGATCGTTGTATTTCATGATCATACAATAAAACAATTAATTACCTTGTGTTCAGTAGATATAGCAGTATAGCAACCCTCAGCATAAGTTATTCACCTCGGCCAGAGGCCTCGGTGAATAACATATCCTTCGGGTTGCTATACTGCTATATCTACCTCACACAAGGTAATTAATTGTATAATTATATTATTGTTTGATATGTCCACCTTGATGTGCATTGTATATATTTTTGTACTAAATGTCTGATTTGCCAACAGGCATAAAGGAATAAGAATTGAATTGAATTGAATTGATGTTAAAAGACAAAGATATTTTCATTAAACAAACTCAACTGATACATGTATCAGACTCGTAAAATGATATTTAGCAAACTTTATATGCTTCGAATTGGAAATTGTTTTGGAATGTGACTGGTTAAAACCCGAGACGTTTATGTCTGGTACATGCTGTAAATTTATCTGCTTTAAAAAGATGTAAGGAATTTGAAGACGTTAAACAATGGATTAGTAAGCTGATCTGCCTTATGTTTTTGAACATTCTAGACTTTCGAGTGTTTGAAAGGAGGGGATCTCCAACAACACTAAGTTGCAACACCCACAGCAAACCCCAAAACACCCAATGCAAAAAACACAGAACAGACACCTACAGAAAAAGACGCAAAAGGGAAAAGGAACGTCAACGCACAACACAGAAACATCAAACACAAAGGGCTACACATAAACCATTGAGACCAATTGGCAACCGATGCCGACTTAGGAATTGAATTAACGTTAAAGGACGAAGATCTTTTTATTAAACAAACTCAACTGATACATGAATCAGACTTGTAAAATATTTTTTCTATGTTGTTTATATGCTTCGAATTGAAAATTTGTTTGGAATGTGACTGGTTAAATACCCGAAACGTACATGTTTGGTCAATGCTGTAAATTTATCTTCTTTTAAATGATGCTTATGAATTTGAAGACGTTAAACAATGGATTAGTAAGCTGATCTGCCTTTTGTTTTTGAACATTCGAGACATTCGAGTGTTTGACACATCATTTATTTCAATATTTTCGACTTTCATTTTTAATTTGATTTCTTTCTCGTTTTAATCTGGTTATCGCGTATAGTGTAACAACCTTGAAATCAATAACTGGTTCATATGTAGATTACTTCGTGCATGAACATCAATGGCAGGTGCGGCTAGCCAGCAGGGGATGCTTACTCCTCCCGGGCACCTGGTCCCACCTCTGCCTTGCTAGGCGTCCGTCGATGCTCAATTTTTTGCACTATTGTGAGTGCTGTTGAGATTATCGTCAGGATCCTCTTTAACTCGAATACCAATCATAGGTCTAAACAGGTTTCCGAAATAGCAAAGTAATATAGGATGTCATATTGAGGCCAAATCAAAGCTTCTTTCGGGCGACACTTTTTAACCTTCCAACACGGGGCACATTTAAATCGCGCCAAACCGCAAAAGAAAATAAGCCTTGTTCGTATGGTCATCTTACAGTGAGGATGTTATTTTACATTACAATTGTGCAGTTGTCGGTCATCTACCTCGTCAATAGCAAATATTGTGGTTATCCGAATAACGTGTGCACAACCGTCACACTTTTCCGGTTACCAAGAGGTCTTGAAGAACGATTACAAACCCTCAAATGTGATTCTTTTGTTATTCATCGGTCATTTTGTTTCATAAATTCTAAATATATGAGGTTTTATGAGCGTTCAGTGAAGTGTGGAGGTCAGTAAAAAACAATGAGGGGCAGAGAAAAGAAAATCATTTCAGTCGCGGGTGTGAATTGTTTTGATTATAATGAGTACTCGGCCATAGTATAGAAAATATTGTGTAACTAGTCTGCGAAAGACATCCTTTTATGAGAAATGTTAACAGAAGAAGAATAGATTCTTCTATCCCGAAAGATTCAAAATGCCATTTCAAATAAATCTAGATCCCTATAGCGATTCTTAACGACCATTAATTCTAAATGTTCTTTAAATAAAATGTATATCGAGTAACTAGACCGAGTTGAGGTCTGTATGAAGGTTAGATGCCTCGGTCTTTAAACACCACCCTGTTCTCACCTTGGGCATCTAACCTTCATACAGACCTCAACTCGGTCTTTATCCTATACATAATAGCAGTGTGAAATAACCTCCTCACTGTAAAATGACCATACAAACAAGACTGCATAACACAGATGCCGAAACGACACATAGATATAGAGGGTATTCGAAATACAAACCATACTTTCTGTAAAGAGGGTTGGGTATGACTCATTACTGAGTCCTGTCTTCACTGTCAGTCAGAGTGCAATTCATTGGAATTCGTTGATCCAAGCTGTTGATTGGTCAAATACCGAGCAAAATGTCCGTCAGGTGACAGCAGGATCATATGCACGGTATAAAAGGCCTTTGATGAATTTCGATGGTAATTCTGTCTATATTTTATCCTTTCTTTTAATTATCATGACACCATAAAAGGCAGGCAGTGAATTACCCATAGTCATATACTTTATTGAATGTATGGGTGCATATTTAAAAAAAAGCTGAAAATTTATTTTGGAAAATTTCCAGAAAGTCTTCACTTGTTTCTGAAGCTAACACATCGACCTAAAAGTTCTTGATAAATTGTTAATTTCTACAATCAAAATTCCAAACATGAGTACACGCTCTAGCGTTCCGTATGTGCTGTGAAATTTAAAAACGGTATGGTGGTAATCTGGGAACAAGCCAGAAACAATTTACTATGTTGATTCCAAAATTATGTCTTTTGTCATACACACTCGAATGAATCTCTTCATTTACAACTTGATATTTAGGTCTAGGAATGGTGTTTTTGTGTTTGCAACCTTTGCATTGTTCAGTATCAATTCCTATGGATAAATTTCACCCTAAATGGGCACAGATTTCCTATTGGTCTCGTTTGTTCTTTTTCGTTTAATGTTTGTTTATTGAATTTAGTGCTCCACATCCCTTTTGCATTTCTTGACGTGTATGCTCTATACTCTGTTTTTTTTTTTTGTTTGCATCGGTTGTTTTGCTGTTAGAGCTGCAAGCGGATGTTGCTTGAAATCTCCTCCTTTCTTGTGAATCAATGGTTTCTGTCTCCTAGTTTTAGTCAAGATTCCATCATTTATTTATACAACGACATACCATTTTGCTGGATATGACGCATTTGAATTTTTCTGTTACAAAATTTCTTGAAATTTCGAAAACGTGGGTCCTGTAGCATCACATCCCACCCATTCTGCTACGTCTTTGGGTACTTTTTTTGACATAATAATTTTCATACTTTTTGGTCATATTACATAGTTTAGACTGAGGATCACTGACGAGGGTTTAGTACCCGAAACGTGCATGCCTGGTCCATGCTGTAAATTCATCAGGTTTTAAATGATGCTATTGAATTAAAGACGTTTAACACTTCAACGGTTTTATAATGGTGATCTTTTGTCATTATTGTACTGAGGTTAATAAAACATTCCGATCAACTGAGTTATCCTTAGCGACTATTTTCAACATTTGCTTGTTTTGCAAAAACTCTTTTTTCCAATATACCGAAACCATTGTATATACATACACAACTTCAAAGGAGGGGATCTCCAACAACACCAGGTTGTAGCACCCACAGCAAAACCCCAAAACACTCAATGCAAAAACACAAAGCAGACAAGCACAAAGAGACGCGCAAGGGACAAGCAACGTCAACGCACAACACAGGAACATCAAACACAAAGGACTACACATAAACCAACGAGACCAATGGGCAACCGATGCCGACTTAGGACGGCCATCTGCCAAGGAAATAGCAGAAGGTGTGGTTATCCTGGATTACGTTCGCACAACCCTCCCACTTTTCCGATTATCCAGAGGTTTCGAAGAACGTACAATTGTGGTGTAAAACAACCTCCTCACTGTCAGATGACCACACACAAACAAGACCGCAAAACGCAGGGGCCCAAGCAACACAGATGAATATGTAAATGGATATAAAAAGAGGGCGTACGTAATACAATCAGTGCTCTGCCGCCGCGAGCTCATGTATGTTATCACCCGAGGAGTCCGACTGACATTCAGAGAGGACAGGTGGTCGGGGCCCTGTCTTCTCTAAAGAGGTTTGGACAGGACCCGTCATGGAGTCCCGTCGTCACAGTCAGTCAGAGTGCAAGTTTAAAGAATGCGCTTGTACAAAACTGTAGATTGGTCAAGTACCAAGCCTAGTGTCCGTCTGGTGACATTAGTATCATATCTACGGTATAAAAGGCGTTTGATGATTCTGACGCATTTTCGATAGTGATGTTGTCTATCTTTGATCCTTCTTATCTTGTTAATAATGTCACCATAAAATGCAGGTTGTGAAATACCCAAAGTAATATACTCTGTTGCCTGTACTGGTCCGAATTTCAGAAGAAGTTGACAATCATTTTTGTAAAATTTCCAGAAAGTCTTTACTAGTTTGTGAAAGCGAAAACCTTGTCCTAAAAGTTTCTTGGTAATTTGTAAATTTGTACTACGAAAATCCAAAACATCAGTACATGCTCTAGCATACCGGATGAGCTGTGAACTATTGATACCATAGGACGGTAATATAGGAACATCACCGTCAAGCCAGAGGAAATTTACTATGTTAAATCCAAAATCATCTCTTTTGTCATACACATTTGTATGGATGTTAAACGTCTTTAAATTCAATAGCATCATTTAAAACCTGATAAATTTACAGCATGGACCAGACATGCACGTTTCGGGTACTAAACCCTCGTCAGTGATCCTCAGTCAAAACAATGTAATATGGCCAAAAAGTATGAAAATTATTAAGATTGTCCAAAAATGTACCAAAAGACGTAGCAGAATGGGTGGGATATGATGCTACAGGACCCACGTTTTAGAAATTTCAAGAAATTTTGTAACAGAAAATTTCAAATGCGTTGAAAAGACAGACGATCAACCGAAGTTGACGAACTTGGCTACATGTGCCCTCGGGGACTCTTGGTCCACCAGCAGTGACACTCACCAAGTAGTTCAAATGTTAAACGTCTTTAAATTCAATAGCATCATTTAAAACCTGATAAATTTACAGCATGGACCGGACATGCACGTTTCGGGTACTAAACCCTCGTCAGTGATCCTTAGTCTAAACAATGTAATATGGCCAAAAAGTATGAAAATTATTATGATTGTCCAAAAATGATTTCTCCATTAACAATTTTGATATTAAGGTCCAAAAATGGTGTTTCTGTGTTTGAAACGTTTGCCTTGATTAGAATGAATTCTTGTGGATAAATAACATTTTTATAATTTTCAAAAACAGGATTGCCGATAGTAAGAATATCATCCAGGTACCTAGAAGTGCCAATGAAGCATTTCACATCATCATTTTTCTTTACTTTTGAAGATTTTGGATAAATTCCTTTTCAAACGTGTTTTAAAATAAATCTGCAACAAGAGGCGCACAATTAGTACCCATTGGAATTGTAACCATATGGCCTCTCCCCCACAATAATTAAGCTAATTAATTATTCATATTAATTAGTAACATGTATATGGAAATTGCTAACTTGAGTTTTCTATAGTAAAAGGGGAACCATTATAACTTAATTTCTTGACTTTAAGTTTGAACTTCATATTGAGACAATTAAATTCTAGTTTGTAAATTCTGTAATCTGTTTAATTTGATTCCCACGATGCTGAAAACACTGTAGTAATTTGCACACCTGCAAGTACTTTAGTCTTTGTTTTCCGTACGAGTTAATTGAAAGCTAATTGGAAATCTCCCCGTAAAAGCCGTTAAGGTTCTATATTTGGAAGAATCTAATTTCCAAAATGTCTTTTTAATCAAAAACCAATTACTTATTATTTTGTGCAGGTGTTAGCAATTTCCAATCGTCCACATATATACTCGGCGCATCGTTTTGCAGATCACTCCAGTTTCGGTTAAGTTAGACTCCAGTTTCAGATAAGTTTACTTTTAGTTAAGTTTCGGTTAAGTTAGACTCCAGTTTCAGTAGTGTTTAAGTTAGGTTTAGACTCCGCTCTCGTACTGTCAACATGTAACGTTTTGAATAAACTTAGAACTTTATTCGGACTTCGGTTTATAGTTTTCAAAATGACTATTTAATACACAACGCGAACTACACCCATAACCTGTGAGCCATAGGCTTACAAGTTATAAATTTGGCGCCGTGACCTAAACGAACCAGGGAAAATATGATTACAAAGTTATATTTGATGCCGTGACCTAAACGAACCAGGGAAAATATGATTACAAGTTGTATTTTGGCGCCGTGACCTAATCGAACCAGGGAAAATATGATTACAAGGTTTAATTTGGCGCCGTGTCCTAGACGAACTAGGGGAAAAATGAATAAGTTTATTGCCGAGAATGCAGACGATGCACGCCGCGGAACCAGGGTATAACAATCAGAGGATGAACACTTCGCTTAAAATGAAATCAGTGATAAAGGTAGGGCACATTTACTTTCTCAAAGTACTCTCAGATTGATTGACCATGTATTTTTGTAAATGTTATTTTTAATTTTTGAATGTTTTAAGCGAAAAAAGTTTAAAAGAAATTGAAGAATTTTTTTTCTATAAGATTTTCATGAAGAAATGACGGACATACACAACGAAGCGTTTCGGATTTTTGGAATCGGTCGTGATTCACGTAGTTTTGGGTTGATTAAAGATTTAGGCTTCGGTCGTTTTGAGAATTTTGGTTTTTCTCCGCTGCTGAGTAAGGGTCTAGATCAGGGTCCCGTCATGTCGCTAGAACGCCGGGGTATAGGCGTGGGATCGTTGTAAGAGACGGGGGAGTATCCGTCTCTGTAAGGTTTTTCAAGATGATAGAACATTACAATTAGGAGGATATTTCGATGGAACCCATATATTCCAGTTTGTTAGGTGATGAGCTGTTGAATTTGCTCGGTATATGGCGATGGAACGCCGAAAAATGGCACCAGTAGAAATTTCTGGGAACGTAGAAAGTTCGTTCGGGTTTGTTGTGTATACAACCCTGTCATTTCTAATTTGTGCTATGTGAGAGCACGTAGTTTTTTTTCGGATTATATGACACCATCGTAGTATTCATCATCTTATGTATGTTTTGTGCTGTCATTTTGGAGATCTTGATTTTTTTTTATTTCAAGAAAGGGAGGAAATGGTAATTAAATATCTTTAAAAAAATCGGTCAAAGTTTTATTGAAATTTCATGTCAAAGTTAATCTGGAGTCTATCGCGATCGCGATGTATATAGTAGCAACAGTATACCCTTAGTTTGCATGTTTTTGTGTTTGATTATTCATTTAACCCCAATAGTACTCTGCTTCTTGCACTTTGTAGTTTTAATTGGCCTTCATTTTGGGTATTCATGTTACAATTCTCACTCATCAGTCAATGAGCGCTAATAAGTTTGACCTTTGTTGCTCCTTTTCCCAGTGTTGGAATTTCATTAACGGTCTCTAATTTCTTATCGGCTACAGATGTGTAGTATCAACGAGTAATCACTACGCCGAGACATTAACGTTTGACAAGCGACATACATAGACATTGTATTTCATTTCAGAAAGTTTTTCAGAATTTATAATGAAAAGTTTTTATCGCTACAGATATTTTTTCTTTATTTAATTAGATTTTTATATTCGTCTAAAATAAATACAGAAGACCTGTTTTTCGTATAAAGTCAGTGAATATACAAAGTTTTCAAAATTAACATTATCCAAGTATTGATAAAAAAATCTCATTTTGGAAATCTTTCACTCAGTTTTGGTACAGTTTTGGTACAAATTATTTTTGTAAATTCAAAATTGTGGTCAATTAGAGGTATAGAGAAAATCCGGTGTCATAAACTACCTGTAACCAGAGACAATGATTTGAAACTTATCAGTGTAATAATGATGCAGACTTTATACTTTTATCGCTGGGAGAAGACGGCGATGAGATAAGCAGTGAAGTTCAAGATGTGCAGTCTTATTAAGCTCCTTGGTTATCGTAATCGCCTGTTGTGATACGAGAGACATATTAGCGTACAGGTTTATCACCAAGGCATTAAATCAAATCAGACGGTAGCAGAAAAGAAGTCTAAAGCAGTGACGTCAGGTATCTCTGTGCACGATGTTAGCCGTGTGGCCGGATGTCAAACCAGCCCGTCACTATAAACATTATTTCGCAGATTATATGACAGGGTGAAATATGTCATAGCGAAATTGATGACAGCAGAACCAGATTGGACATTTTGTACTTAATGACCTGCTTGATCGACGCTTTGAATGAGAGCATTGAATACCCCGTCGCTTTCCTGGGTGCATGGCGTCATCCAGATTACGGGAAGATCTTGGTAACGTCACTGATACCAAGATGCGTCAAAGCAGGGTCAAGATGGAAGATAAACTCCAAATTCCGGGTGGAGGAAGAAGACGAAACAGATAACGATTCGATGATTATTGGTATACCAAACCAAGTAGACGACAAAGAGGTCCGAATCATTCGTTATACTCCTCGGAGGTTACAAAATTCACAAAGAGGGACCGTAGACGAAACCTAATTAAGACGTTCGGAACTAAACCAAAGACGGCCGTAAGAAGAAAAGCTAAAGAAGTGAATTAAACCGGTGTTGTGTTTAGGTGAAAAAAAGCAGAGAAAATGTTTAATACTAAATATGTATTATGCATCTTATTCATGATTGTTATTGATAATTGCTTTTGTACATTGCTTACAATGCAAACATAATTTTAAGGTACGAATTGGGTAAATGTATTTCTTTTGTAGGTCATGGACAGTGAACATTGATAATCAGATGAAAATAGGGTCACTCTTTAAGAACGGTGATTAAGAACTCGACATGAAAATGACTATAACTTCATGTGCTTTAATTTATCGAATTAATCTTAATTACGGTATTCAGATGACACCTGACGATATTTCATTGAGTTTTGCATATTGTGGTGTCAAGGCCATGCGTTTAGAAAATAACAGATTCACAAAGTTTTGATGATAATCGAAAGTTACCTTACAGTTCATGATTGGTTGAAATCCAAATAATTTGAATCTTGGTTATTTTCTTAAGTGGGGGAGTATTGTAACCATATGGCCTCTCCCCCACAATAATTAAGCTAATTAATTATTCATATTAATTAGTAACATGTATATGGAAATTGCTAACTTGAGTTTTCTATAGTAAAAGGGGAACCATTATAACTTAATTTCTTGACTTTAAGTTTGAACTTCATATTGAGACAATTAAATTCTAGTTTGTAAATTCTGTAATCTGTTTAATTTGATTCCCACGATGCTGAAAACACTGTAGTAATTTGCACACCTGCAAGTACTTTTGTCTTTGTTTTCCGTACGAGTTAATTGAAAGCTAATTGGCAATCTCCCCGTAAAAGCCTTTAAGGTTCTATATTTGGAAGAATCTAATTTCCAAAATGTCTTTTTAATCAAAAACCAATTACTTATTATTTTGTGCAGGTGTTAGCAATTTCCAATCGTCCACATATATACTCGGCGCATCGTTTTGCAGATCACTCCAGTTTCGGTTAAGTTAGACTCCAGTTTCAGATAAGTTTACTTTTAGTTAAGTTTCGGTTAAGTTAGACTCCAGTTTCAGTAGTGTTTAGGTTAGGTTTAGACTCCGCTCTCGTACTGTCAACATGTAACGTTTTGAATAAACTTAGAACTTTATTCGGACTTCGGTTTATAGTTTTCAAAATGACTATTTAATACACAACGCGAACTACACCCATAACCTGTGAGCCATAGGCTTACAGAATCCCTACAACCTGCTTGTAGAGTTTCTCACCAAATCTGACATAAATATTGTTCAAAAGGAAGGACAAGGCAATACACAGGTCACCACATGTCCATGATTTGTATGATTTGTAATCTGTGGCGGAAAAGAAACCCTTCGATTCAGAAGTACAAATATAAGTTTGGCCCTCTCGATCAAAACACCATTTAATGAGTTTGGACAGTCGAGCATTTATTTTGTCGTGAGGAAGCGTGGTGTACATATTAGAAAAGTCGTATGAAGATATCGTATTTGCTTCAAAATTTCTTGATTTAATTTTGTCAATCACATCCCCTGAATTTTTAATAGACCAAAAGGTGTGTACGCCATTCCTGTTCATGACAGTTTCACAGTATTTTGCCACGTGTTCCTTTATAGCCGTGAGTGCTGACGTCAGATTTCTAGACAAAATTGTTGTTTAGCAATGCTAGAATTAGCAATGTATCGAAACTTGTAAGGAGACTTGTGAAGTTTTGGTATACAGTATATTGTAGGGAGATCCAATTTAGAAATAGGGATGTTAAAAGAAGAAATGTCACTGTTATGTTTGTTCAAAATATTGGGAACACTTTCGTTGCTTTCGATATAAGTATTAGTAGAAGAAAGGTCCGAAACTAAAGTTGATATGTAGTAGCGTTTTCAAATAATTATGTTGTTGTTGGCTGCTTTGTCTGCAGGCGCGAATACATATTTTCACGTAAATTACGTTACTTCGATTTGAAATATCTTTCAGATTTAGAAATGGGATTTTCAAAAAGATGAGGATTTTTGTGGTAGTTATCTATTCGAATATCGGTAATATCCAAAATCAGGTTTCAAAATGAGGTAATATCCAAAATGAGGTTTCAAATTGCCTATCTTTGCTGCCTGCCCTCTGGTCAATTATTGATATTTTTAGAAATATTATATAATCATAATAATTGGATAGGACCATAAACAGTGTTTAATGTAGGCGGAAAAGAAGCAATTCATGATGAGGACCCCCTCTGAACAATGCAGCATGGTAATCAAATTCTCCATTTTTGAAGGTCCTTTCTCATTATTTTGCCTTGCCTTCTCGACTTTGAGACTGAATAATTGATGGGTACATATTCTTCTTCACAATCTCACAAATAATCTCTGCTCATAGAATTTATCCAATTATGCAACTAGATACACGAAAGTAAAATAAGATATTAAAATTGAGGGCGCTTCTTAAAATAAATTAGCTTTCTGAAAATGACTTTGGCTTGAAGTTCTACCGATGATTTAAGTTAATCTCCTTAAATATCATATCATCTCCTTCAATTAGTTCCGATGGTTGATCATATTGTTTTCGAACTTCATTTAGATACCCCTTTTCAATTCTAACATAAATCATGATCATGTAAAAAAAAAAAATTAATAATGACAAAGATAGCTGATGAACTTGTGCGTGGTATATAGAAAATTGAAGTGTTTCCACTTGAAAACTTCTTGATTAACATTCCAAACGAAAATCAGAATGTCAACTCAATTGATATTGTTTTCGAACATCTTATACACGTCCGTTTTCAATTAATGATCCTCTTGAAAAGATTGTCTGAAATATCACCGTTTGATAAAGCGCTCAAGAAAAAAGAACGGTCATTCGGTTGAAACCATAGGTACATGTACCTGTATGTTTGGACCAAAAACATCTTTCTCTATTTTGTTTTAGTTATTACCTCTATATGTAATCGGATAATTTAATTTTTCTCTGAATTCTCTCTTTTCATGGAATCAATAAGAAATATAACATTATCAAGTTAGAACTGAACTACATGTCTAGTAATTTCAATTTTATTCATATATTTGTCATTTTTTCAAGCGAATTGTTTTATAGTGACCTTCGTTGCTGGGCAAATTTTACCAAAGTTTGACATCTGCGCTACGGAATCGGGAGTTACATCGGTTGTCTGGGCTGCCGTCGCTACTTTATCAATCAACATTTTCTGGAAAAGAAAACCAATATAATAAGTTCATTACAAATACATTAAGGCCCACGGGCATCACTGATGAGAAATTACTTGCTGAAATGCGCATATGGTGGACTGAACATTTTACAATATAACATATACTTCGATATTGACAATCCATGTATCGATATCTTTATAACAAGATATGAAGCAATGACTAAGATTCATAAAGATTTTTATACTTTTAGACATCAAGGTTTTAGAGACCTATATGTTGATTGAGACCAATAAGATTAAATTTGTTTGATGTGTTTGCTGGTCATCTGGATGCAATAAAAGCCACTAATGTGTTAGTGTAACAACCAGGTCGATAGACGGAAAGACAGACATACGGATAGACTTACACGGGTCAAAACGCTCAATGCACGATATACTTACCTCAATAGCTACGAGGCCTTGAGCATTATGAATGTCCACTTGCTGCTGTTGGTCTAAAGCTTGTAAATAGCAAACTTTTCCCACTCTAACGAGAACAATATGCTGGAAGAACAGGGTGAGGCATAAGTAAAATTAAACAGTCGGAGTGCTAAGAAAAAAAAAAGAGTGCCAATTTTTTTCTGCGAAAGGGCAGTTTTCTTGTCAGATATTCCTAAATGTGGTGCACAAGATATGTATGTTGAGATAATGAATCATCGATAGTGGAACCTTTAAGCCAAAATGCTTCAAAATGAAAAGAAAAGAGTTTACTGAAGCGCCCTCAATAAATTGGAAGGAAGGCATAACAAACGATCAGTAAAATAGTTATTTATCCGTAATAAAAATTCTTACAATCTCAAAAACGACACCTCTAGGTTAAATCGCAGTACATTCTTGTCTGTTTGCAATTGATAAATGCAGTACTGTAATCTCTGTATGAATAAATGTAACGTTTTCCAACATGAAATGTTTTTGATGTTAGACCGATTTGACCTCAATTGCCTTTGGACTGTTTGATGTAAATATTAATCTGGACTTTTCTCCAATCCTCAGCCACAATGTAAAAAGTTGTAATAAAAGTAAGGATGACGATCAAACGTATTATTTCGAAATATCGGTTAAGGATGTTGACATTAAAACTTTTCACGTATGTGGTTTTGTCACAATGTATTTTTTGTGATACAGAGTGTGTAATAAATTATATATTTTAAATGCGAATATGATTTGAAAAAAATTTACATGTGACTCCATTCAAATGGAAAATACTTTGAGACATTCTTTATTCAAAAATTTTAAAACAATAAAGGAAATGAAACTTACTGAAGTATGATCATAGTGGAAGCTGTAAGCATGATGAACATCTGGTTCGTGTGTAGGTCTGGGTGTGTGAGGAGCATGTGAGGGACGGGCGTGGGAGGCTTGGGAGGCATGGGAATGATGAGGCCTCTTCGTTGTTGTGGCTGCAAGACTCTGTCAAACATTCATTACAGTTACGGCTGAGTTATAATGTGAAACACTTGATAGTAGCAAATGGTGTAGTTATCCGGATAATGTAAGCACAACTCTTACACTTGTTCGGGTTACCCTGTGGTCATGAAAGAAGATTCTGTATCGACTTAACAATTCTTAATCAATATCAATATACTTTAGAAAATGTGTAATTCCTTAAAAATTCCAAATGTCGTTTAATGTATTATCAATATTTCTTCCTTTGTTTCCATTTTTCAATTACCTTAGATAGCTCTCTGTTTTTGTTTTCCACCATTTTTTATTTACTCTATGAGCGAATTCATCTTGACTTTATCTTTGGCCATATTTACATTATTTAGATTGAGAATCACTGGCGAGGGTTACTGAAGTTCCCACAACGTTCATGTTTGGCCCATGCTGCTTTATCTGTTCTTAAATGATGTTATTGAATTTGGATACGTTTTAAGATTAGACTGGACGTTAAATGCCGGAGTAATTTCTTCTCACTAGAGTGTCATATGTTTTGACACAACTTACACACCCTGCTCGAGTCCGATGTCCCCCAAAATGACAATTAAGAGAGTTTGACATCCGACTTAATGTACATGTTCAAACATCTAGTTTTAATGAGAATATTATATTGGTTCATTCTGAGCAGGAGAGGAAATTGATAAATGGAAAAGCACCTCTTGAGTTGAACGTTCATAGAAGAAAATTGTTATCATTTATTAGATTCTTTTCATTTTGGGCTGTATCAAATTTGTAATCAATGTGATTTGATAAGCGTTCGATATTGTATATTTCATTCAAAATTCAAATGAATTAGATAACAATAAAAACGTCACATTACATTTATTGCACAAGGAAAAGGCATACTAGTATTTAATAAATCCATATTAGGACATATTAAGCTTCGTAAGGTGTTCTCATTTCCTGCACAATATAAAATTTACACAAATGATCAAAAGAAAATCATTTTGATATACTCACAACAGTAATAACGAGGGGAATCACTATTAACTTCATCATTTTCCCCTTTTGATCGTAATCGACAATCGTGTTGTAATTATGTATCAAAAGTCTGGTTAATGGTGCATCAGTCTATGATAACTTCCACTCTCTACCTTGTCCTATATACAACATTATCTTTTGAAATGGAACTTTCCAAATGTGGTATGACCTGTACTTGTAAGTTAACTAGGGATATAAGTTTTCATTATGACATCGACCTTTTAGCTTTAGTGATGAGGTTCATTCGGTTAACTTTTCCTGAGCTCAGCTTCATTGCTTTGCAGCACATGCTAAGGATTGGAGCATTATGATATCATTTTATTGTTTTCATCGGAGCAAAACGACACATGAAAAGACAAAAGTGATTAGAAAGAACCTCGTTAGTGTCGTAAATAGGACTATAGATGATAATTTTTTCCACATATGTTGATATATTTCTTATCGTCTATTTCTTTCGTAATAAGAAAGTTAATAAGACAAGCTGTGGTTCTAGGATTTTCATTCTTTCTATTTTTCATGTCTTATCATACACTTCTATACGCATGATCAATTGAATTTTTCATTGTGCAATGTTCCATAGTTCAATTCGGTCTTTTCGAAATACAGAGTTACTTCCCATTTGTGCAGGTATCTGACGTCAACGCATTGTGACGTCATCATTTTTTATGGAATCCAGCCTGAAATTCAGGGAAACAGGGTTACAAATATGACGTTTTCAATGGAATTTAATGACGTCACAATGCTTTTACGTCATATACCTGCACAAATCGAACGTAGGCATGTCAAATCGAAAAGACAGAATTGAAAACATGGTATGCAGGAATATATTCATACATGTACATACAGCACAAAAAAACGTTTGTTTAAATCCAGTGAAGGAACCGTGCAATGTCATACACACTCGCATGCTAGTCATAATCTGCAATGCACTGAAACTCGAAAGGCTATAATTTGCATACATGTTGGTAATATTCTCAATCAATGAACCAAAGCAGACCCGCGAGGGGCGAGATCAGGTGCCTATGTAGAGTCAGCGTCTACACCCGCTGCTACAAAATTAAAGTTTATGCATAAACATTTATGTATCCACTTGTTTGACAATCCTATTGTATTCTGTATTCCACATGCTTCCTCCATCTCTCATTATACTTTTTCACGAAATGCAAAAGCTTTGTCCGCTTTTATCTCATTGAGTGGGATTTCAATAATCCAATCGCAATCTAGAATTTCACTGATCATTCTGGAAAGAGGAATCTGATATGTTTTTATAATATCCCGTAGTGACCAGTGACATTCTCATGAGAATACATTTTGTGCCCTGATGTATCTGTCACTTTGATTTGGTTCTGAATATTCATGTTAGAGTAAACTGCCTTTCTAATGGATACACACCGGTCCGCCATTTTGTTAATGTAAGCAGCTCTATTTGGGTATTCCTAATATCATGCATTCTTTGTTTATGCAAACAATATCACTGCTTTTCTTTTTTATCGGAACAACACGTGTTGACTTTGCCACTGCGATCATTTTTTGGACAATACTAGAAAAAATAACACGCTACAGCATCTTGTTGATCACAATGAGTGAGGTTCAAGGAAATATCCAACAAAAACATCGAATTAAATGCACTCTGTGTTGTTGTTACTGCAAAAGTGCTCTTGTACATCAGTTACTTTGTAAGATAAAATTATTATAAAAGTCGTAATGAAAATTCAACTTTATTGAATAGAACATTTTGGCCATATTTCATTGTTTGGATTGAGGATCACTGACGAGGGTTAAATACCCAAAACGTGCATGTCTGGTCAACGTTGTCAATCAATCTGCTTTCAAATGATGCGAATGAATTTGAAGACGTTTAACAAATGCAGATTCAGAAATGTCTCTAGAGATTCTCAGATTTTACTATTCATGTGCTGTTCAAAATGCATGATATTTCAAACTTATGAAAAAAAAAATAGTCACGACAAGACAACGTTTGATTACAAGCTTAAGCACGCAAGGTTACTACAAGAGCAATAGATATGAAAATGTGAATTGCGAACACATTAAAAATATCTTGTGAATATGATCATAAAATTATGAAAGGGAACACTAAGCAATGCACTTGCTACAGTCTTGTATCATTATCTTTTCTATCTTGTTTTCAAGCACATCTACTCCATGACTGACCCTGCCAACGTATTTAAAGGCAGATTGAGCCCTGATCACTTGTCTGATTAAAGTTAACCTTTGTTTTGAACTTCTGGAGTCACTGTGATTGATCATGACTTTTAAAACTGATTTTTTGAATTTTGCTCATACTCCTCATACTGATGTGTTTGTTGTATAACCGGACGGTGAAAATGTTTTTTTGTTAAAACAGGAAGACCTCTGTGTGCAAGTATCAGGAAAAGTGGAATATGTGCGCATGTTAATCATGTAAATACGGATTACCACACGTCAATTTTTGAAGGAAGACATCGGAATCATATTTGTTTCCCTCGATGTGTGTATTGATATTCGTTTGTCATGTTTAGGTATGTCTGTTTTGGTAGCTTTTTTAGCCTCTGAGGGGTGTCTCTTTTGTTGTTATGAATATTTTATGTAATGTCTGTCGTTTTTCCATAGACCTAAAACTTTGTCGACTTCTCTCCTCAATGACAACAAAAAGGAAGGGAAGGAATGGAATGGTTAAGTTTCTTACGTGACCTAGTTAAATTTTAAACATTATCTACCATGTTTGTATATTTTTTGTTCAACCGATTCTACGACAAGAGCTTATCCATCTTTTACTTCCCAGCGGCTGCGCAGATTGTCATGAATGAAAGGAGGGGACCTTTATCAAAATTCAGTGGCAGCACCCAAAGCAAAACACTCGAAAAGACATGATATACATACACAATCAAGTACAGCATCTGACATTGGTCCTTACGCAGTTTCTAGGTTGACGGCTATATTTGATCGAATGACTTCTTGAGAACCGTTCATATCTTCACATTAAAGTCCGTATACATAGGATGAAAAATATAAATCCCTCAGTTCTTGTAAGCCAAGATTTATGTTTATTTTTACATTTTATTGATCACCCATGTAATCTTTATGCAAATTGTGAGACCGTGTTGTTCGATGAACACATATGAGCTAGGACTTTACTTAAACCGTCATGGCTCACTGACGACGTCTGTGCTCCAGTATCTAACTTATCAATCATCATTTTCTGAAATAAATAAGTAAGGTTAAAGAATAAATAATTCTCCTTCATGAAAAGTTTAAAGATTTCAAATTTCTATACATATATTTTTCATAATAATTTTTACCACACTTTGTGGGGATGAGACATTATCTTTAATATTGGTTAAAGGAAGAAAGAGTTTTGGATATCATGTTTCAAATGTTGAAACCCAAATTCGTTTCTGCTTGAACTATAGTTACTGTAACAATTTGTAACTACATATAAAAATTATATTAATTTATTTAAAACTTATGTTGAAGAATCTTTGTAACCACATTATCGAACCAATTCTTTCTTTTTCACTTCAAACGTAAATACATCTAAACTCGAAAAAGTTTTATATCATGGGATGGCTCAAATAAACTTATAGTAAATTTATGCATTTTACCTCTAGTGCCACCAGACCATGTGATGTATGTACATCCATCTGTTGTTGACCATCTAGTGCTAGTAGATAACAGTCTAAACCAACTCTCATTGCCATAATGTGCTGGAAAATAATGATTACACACGAATGACGCTATATTTAACTTTCATTATGCAAGTTAATGCAGTGATTTACACATTTTGATAACATGCAGTTGATGCTTAGTCCTACCGGGCACCTGTCCTTCCTCTAAGTTTTTGGAATTCTTATTCTGTTCCCTTTGCAATTTCTTTTGTATTTGGTTTGTCATTTATTAGAGTTTTTGGATTCTGATTTTCAATTTTTGTGTTGAACATTTGTAAATGTGTACAAGTAGACTCCTACAGGAGATTCCCAATGGCTTTTTCAGAGAGCTTTGTTTTAAAGATGGCCAACAAACTTTTTTTTCGGTTTTAGTACGCATGTATCTTTCTCAGATGTTTTCTGATACTTTAAAATTCTTTTATCAGAAGAGTCGAAATCTTGCGTTCTATAAAGAGGGTTTAGAATTATTCTCGTCGACTAGAAAACATACTGAACGGAAAATGTTGGACGAAATATGAAACAAATCAGCTAACGGACACGTAGAAGAGACTCCAAATCTGCAGCCTAAGGGCTACAAAATCAGTTAACACAATTTATATAAGACGTGTATTTATTAAATGTTATTCCTATAAGATGGGGGAAAAGCAACATGGAATACCAGGTTAAGTTTTTCCAACAAGTCTGAAACTAAGTCTGCGAATGAACAAAGAAATCCATGTTCTTATCTTTTTTTCTTTCGTACCCGTCAACTCTTAAGCATAGCGATGTAATGTTGAGCTCTTGATATAGCTAACACTAATTTTGGATCTTGATATCAAAATTTATAACGGAGAATTTCAAACAAATGTTTAACGTCTTCAAATTCATAAGCATCATTTTAGAGTAGATAAATTTACAGCATGGACCAGACATGCACGTTTCGGGTATATAACCCTCGTCAATGATCCTCAATCTAAACAATGTGATTTGGCAAAAATCTGGGAAAATTATGTCCTAAAGAAACAAAAAGACGTAGCAAGATGGCTGGGATATGATGCTACAGGACATAGGTTTTAGAAATTTGGGAACATTTGCTGGTTCCTCAAAATGTTCTACCAAATCTGTATCGATCTTACTCACTGAAATCAAATCTGGGCTTCAAAAATATTGTTCGACAGTATATTCTCGCAGTGGTATCAACCAGATGTGGATTTTAAAGAATTCGAGGGAGCATTTGAAATCCACTCATTTGAGTGGAGTCCATTCGATCAAAGCCTTTGATTTTCCGACACTTTACACTACAATTCCACATTCTAAATTGAAACAAAGACTCGCAAAAATTATAAGTAATGCGTTTACAAGTAAGACCGGTAATCACAAATACAAATTTATTGTTGTTAACTATGACAAAACCTACTTTGTAAAAGAAAATTCCGATTCTGAAAATAAGTATACTGAAACAGATATTATTCAGATGTTAAACTTTCTGATCGACAACATTTTTGTGGGGTTTGGAGGAAAGGTCTTCCTGCAAATTGTCGGAATTCCAATGGGGACCAATTGTGCCCCACACCTTGCCGACATTTTCCTTTACTCGTACGAAGCTGAATTCATCCAATCTTTGGTCTCTGAAGGGAAAACATACTTAGATTCTGACTTCAACTTCACTTACAGATACATAGACGATGTGTTGTCCATCAATAATCCAAAATTCGCGGATTACCTGTGCAGTATCCTGATTTTGTATGCCTTCGGTTTCTGATTTTCTGAATTATCGATTTTGTACTGTAGACAGGGATATGGTCATTATCCATATTTGTCATTTATCCTTTGGAGCTTGAAGTCAAAGAAACTACAGAGACAAATAATTCAGCATCCTATTTGGACATAATGTTGTCATACGACACTTATGGTCACATGAACACCTCACTCTATGACAAACCTGACGACTTCAATTTCAGCATTACAAACTTTTCTTTTCTGTGTAGCAACATCCCTTCATCGCCTGCTTATGGCGTGTTCATATCTCAGTTGATACGCTATGCCAGAGCAAGTACGAAATATACGGATTTTGTTCTGAGAGCTAGGCATCTTTCAGATAAGCTTCTCAGTCAGGGATATGTTTGTGACCGACTAACATCGTCACTGAGGAAGTTCTACGGTCGATATGGGGAACTCGTCATACACTATGATGTCCCACTCTCCAGAATGGCGGATGATATTTTGTCATAGACCATTTGAACCATCCAACCAAAGATTGTACTCTATGTCTTTCGAAATGGAAGTAGCCGGATGTGACAGTTCTACCGAATTGAAGCGACGGGTGTTGCATGCAAGCAGGAGATGCTTACTCTTCCTGGTCACCTGGTCTCACTCCTATGTCGGGAGTTCGCTTCTTTTCGTGTGGTGGAGGTTTTGTTTGTTTGCTTTTGTTCCTGTTTTGTCCTGATTTCGTATGCCTTCGGTTTCTGGTTTTCTGAATTGTCGATTTTGTGCTTTATACAGGGATATGGTCATTATCCATAATTGTTATTATATACGATAAGATAGAATACTTTGTCTTCAACATAATTAATTTTCCTTGGCTTGATTGCCATTGAACGGCATTTACATCTCTCAGCTTATCAGATACACTAGAGCTTGCTCCCATTGAACAAAGCAAACACAAATGATATGCTACACCATTTTTGGATCTTGATATCAAAATTAATAACGGAGAAATTCAAGCAAAGATATACGACAAAAGAGAAGACTTTGTATTCAACATAGTTAATTTCCTTGGCTTGATGGCGATGTTCCAAGATTGCCATCGTACGGTATTTTCATCTCCCAGCTTATCAGATACGCTAGAGCTTGCTCCCATGTTACGGGCTTCCATAACAAAAATATACAAATCACCAAAATACTTATCAGTCAAGAATTTAGATATCATAAACTTGTAAAATCATTTTGGAAATTATACAATAACTATTCTGATTTCTTTCAAAATTTGGGACGACTCCGGCATCAGAGTATGTATCATTTGGTATTTCATTGCCTTCATTTTACGGTGACCTCATAAACAAAATCAAAAGGATCAAAGGCAGATCAAACTTCAACCAAAAATTAAGAAAGTAGTCGGTCGCGCCTACTTTATCGAAGATATGATCCTCAAGTCATCACAAAAACACTGGGCATGGTACTGGATCAATCTACTAGTATCTTTCCCAATGTTGCACACTGGTCAACCGTGACGACGGGACTCCATGATGGGCATTGTTGAAAACTCGTCAGAGAAGACTTGGTCTTGATTCTCTGTCCTATTTGAAAGTTGGTCACATTTCTCGTTTGATTGATCTTGAGCTTGCTTTAGACAGCAGAGCACAGACTGTTATACGCATACCATAGAAATTCGTAGATCCATTCACATCGAATCTGTGTAAAAAGAGGCCGCTGCGTTTAAATATCTTGTTTGTGATGTCACCTTACAGTGAGAAATTTTATATGTTTGTATAACAATTGTGTGTCTATGTGTATCCGGGTAAGTGGGAGGGTTGTGCACACGTAATCCGGATAACGACACCATTTGCTAAAAGCAGATTGTCGTCAAAAGTCGGCGCCTGGTGCACACTGGTCTCCTTCCTTTTATGTATTGTCATCGAAGTTACATGTTTTTGTACGTCTGTTAGGATTGTTTTGTATGATGTTCTGGTGAATTTTGTTGTCACAGTGTCTTTTTTGCGAATTGGAGTTTGATGTGTCACTTTCTTGTGGGTTTGTTTCGCTGGGTGATTGAAGGGTGGTCATGCTGGAGATCCTTCCCCTTTCTTTATACCATACCGTGATGCGATGTATCCTCTCTGTTTAATAGTCTATATCTTACCTTCATTGAAGATCACTGACGAGGGTTTAGTACCCGAAACGTGAATGTCTGGTCCATGCTGTAAATTTATCTTATCTTAAAGGATGCTATTGAATTTGAAGACGTTTAAGATGGTTTGATCTAACTATTAACGTGGGTTAGTACGTTTCAGTCTCACCATGTCGTTGTGATGCAAGACTACTATCAGTAGGTCATTCCCATCGGCCCTTATTTATTAGGGGATAAATTTAATTCAGATTGGCGATAGAAATAAAGTAAGAATAACTGCTCTTAATTTCGGCGCCAAAATAAAGAAATCCTTTTAACATGGCGGACCCCTGAATCCAAGGTTACTTTGCAATAAAATGTCTAGCGGAATGCGATGAAATCTTTGGTGCACTATATAATGTCACTCTTTCTGTAGAAAGGTCGAACTCTGTCTCATTCCTACCGTTGCGAACGCTCTTTCTGTGGTATGGCGTGACATAATATAACTCTTACCGTGGTATGGTCATAACGAAAGGCATATCTATGCTTGATGTCTGGCTCGTGAGAAGGTTTCGGTGAATTTGGAGGGCGAGATCCGTGGGAAGCATGCGAATGGTGATGTTTAGTTGTCGATGCTGCGAAGCACTGTAGAAGATATTAAATTGAAAAGAAATACAGTACTATGACAAATATGGATAATGACCATATCCCTGCATACAGCACAAAATCGATAACTCAGAAAATCAGAAACCGAAGGCATACAAAATCAGGACAAAACAGGAACCAAAGCAAACAAACAAAAACCCCCACCACATGAAAAGAAGCGAACTCCCGATATGGGAGTGAGACCAGGTGCCCAGGAAGAGTAAGTATCTCCTGCTTGCATGCAACACCCGCCGCTTCAATTCGGTAGAACTGTCACATCCGGTAACTTCCATTTCGGAAGACATAGAGTACAATCTTGGGTTGGATGGTTCAAATGGTCTATGACAGAATATCACCCACCATTCTGGAGAGTGGGACATCATAGTGTATGACGAGTTCCCCGTATCGACCGTAAAACTTCCTCAGTGACGATGTTAGTCGGTCACAAACATATCCCTGACTGAGAAGCTTATCTGAAAGACGCCTAGTTCTCAGAACAAAATCCGTATATTTCGTACTTGCTCTGGCATAGCGTATCAACTGAGATATGAACACGCCATAAGCAGGCGATGAAGGGATGTTGCTACTCAGAAAAGGAAAGTTTGTAATGCTGAAATTGAAGTCGTCACGTTTGTCATAGAGTGAGGTGTTCATGTGACCATCAGCGTCGTAGGACAACATTATGTCCAAATATGATGCTGAATTTTTTGTCTCTGTAGTTTCTTTGACTTCAAGCTCTGAAGGATAGATTCTGCTCAGGTAATCTGCGAATTTCGGATTATTGATTGACAACACATCGTCTATGTATCTATAAGTGAAGTTGAAGTCAGAAGCTAAGTATCTTTTCCCTTCAGAGACCAACGATTGAATGAATATAGCTTCGTACGAGTAAAGGAAAATGTCGGCAAGGAGTGGGGCACAATTCGTCCCCATTGGAATTCCGACAATTTGCTGAAAGACCTTTCCTCCAAACACCACAAAAATGTTGTCGATCAAAAAGTTTAACATCTGAATAATATCTGTTTCAGTGTACTTATTTTCAGAATCGGACTTTTCTTTTACAAAGTAGGTTTTGTCATAGTTCACAACAATAAATTTGTATTTGCGATTACCGTTTTTACTTGTAAACGCATTACTTATAAGTTTTGCGAGTCTTTGTTTCAATTTAGAATGTGGAATTGTAGTGTAAAGTGTCACAAAATCAAAGGCTTTGATCGAATGAACTTCACTAAAATGAGTGGATTTCAGATGTTCTAAAAGTTCCTTCGAATTCTTTAAAATCCACATCTGGTTGATACCACTGCGAGAATATACTGTCGAACAATATTTTTGAAGCCCAGATTTGATTTCAGATAAAACTTTGGTGAGTAAGATCGATACAGATTTGGTAGAACATTTTGAGGAACCAGCGATGAAACGTTGTTTGTACGGATTCTTATGCATTTTAGGTATGCAGTATAAGTATGGTAAATCTAAATCTAAATTGTTAGTTTGGAAGCCAAAGGAAGAAAGAGCTGATTTGTGGTTATCTATTATTTCAGAGGCAGAAAGGTCTGTTGGGGTGTAAGTGGGATTTCCAGGTGTCGAATTTAAACACAACTCTTTAACTAGACTTTTGAAATAGAACTTTTTGCAAGTAATTGTGTAATTATTTGAGGCTTTGTCCGCTGGTGTGATGACATAATGTTCTTGGAGGTAGGTAAGCTCTGTGATAACATCAGGATCCTTAAATATAGACTCGAATCTGGTGTTCACAGTTGATTTTAATCGGTTAATTCTAGATAAAAGTAACCCTCTGATGGATTTTATCCATTCGGAAAGTGTGTCGAGCTGTACATCCTCTTTCTTTGCCCAACGTCTTGCATATTCCTCACAAGATCCATGATAATTTTGAAATTTTGGTTCCATGTAAAGGACATACTTTCTCTGTATTTGGGACCCTTTTTTAACAAATCTCTCAACTTGTCGTTCTTGACTATACTAAGGTCACCTGTAATAACGTGTCCACAAGGAGAGTAGTTAAAATCCGATGAAGAACATTCGCAAGGAAGTGGATGTAGTGAGGGATTACTTAAATCAATTCACTGCAAGAATCGTTTGTAATTGTAAATTTTAGATGCAACTGTTGGTGTGTAGCTATAGGAAATACAAGGAGTTTCTTGTCTTTTGAAATATGGTGGGATTTTTTCTGTGACAGTTTTGTGATTCAAAATTTGACCAAGATTCAATTTATCAATACCTTTGTTTGCAAATTTTACTTTAATGAAAGGACGGTTTGTTTTCTCCTCTGATTTATCTGATCTAACTGCTTGAAATAAACGAAAGGTAGAAATGTCCAAGATGACTCCTTGTAGTCTGTATTCTTGGGAACGTGTATCGGTATAAGTGAGGTCCTTCGTATATTCGTAGATTTCGTGTAACTTCCGTAAAGGAACAGAGTATAATTTGGTACGAATATAATGCGGACCTAGGGGCTCATTCAAAAATGGAACCAAGTCATCGAAGGAGAAACTATGTATCTCAGGCCTATTATATTTACGAATGCCATGACTTCGAGGTCTTCTTTGTGGTCTGTTGAATAAGCTATTCACATTTACCGATTGACAACCTGGACTTGTTAAGTTTCCTAAGCTGCTTATATTATCGTTGCACCCATAGGGCGCTGCAGTGTTAAGATTTTTTATCCAGAACTCTTCTCTGTTGCGACGGAAAGGTGTGCTCAAATTGGGATTGTTTGTGGGGTGATATATTTTCTCCAGGATTCTGACTCTCATAGATAAAACAGAATGATCGGCCTGGTCAAAATGTCGGTAAAGAAGTTGACTTCCTTTATTATTTATTTTTGACCGATGTCCTGACATTCTGGTTCGGAGCTTACCTTTGGTTTCACCCACATAAATCAATCCACAAAGTGAGCACTCTATTCCGTACACAACATTAGATGTCATACAGTTTAGGTTTTCAAAACTATGCGTGTTAAATGTTTGTTTTGTGAGATTACTTGAGAATGAAGTGTCTGTTATAAGGATGTTACAAGTTTTGCAGTTCTTCGTGCCGCACTTAGAAACTGAGCAATCGCTTGGTGAAAATTGGTGCTCTTTAAGTATATCGACCACTTCAATCTTACAGGGCTTGATTTTAATATACCCGTCTGCATGTTTGTACCAAAATTCATGGTTTCTACTCACTACAAATGTCTCGTCTCTAATGTCATGTAGTCTAATTCTAGGGACACCTAAATTACCTGTTGCGTATGTGTCCGTAGACGCAACAGGTTGGGGCCTTTTTATAGTGGGCGACGCCCCAGTCACTTTGTAGGTCTCTTGTGTACTATCCATTGAAGCAAAATACTGCCCGACAAGTGCCCTCGGGGACAATTTGTCCACCAGCAGTGACACATGGACAGTGGTAAAAATGACAAATATGGATAATGACCATATCCCTGCATACAGCACAAAATCGATAACTCAGAAAATCAGAAACCGAAGGCATACAAAATCAAGACAAAACAGGAACCAAAGCAAACAAACAAAAACCCCCACCCACATCCCGATACTCCCGATATGGGAGTGAGATCAGGTGCCCAGGAAGAGTAAGCATCTCCTGCTTGCATGCAACACCCGCCGCTTCAATTCGGTAGAACTGTCACATCCGGTAACTTCCATTTCGGAAGACATAGAGTACAATCTTGGGTTGAATGGTTCAAATGGTCTATGACAGAATATCACCCACCATTCTGGAGAGTGGGACATCATAGTGTATGACGAGTTCCCCGTATCGACCGTAGAACTTCCTCAGTGACGAAGTTATATCTGCTCTCATATAGAAGAAATTCACATTTTTTCAAAAGTTGCAATTAACATCCGGTAAGTACTGGGGTTTTTGTTTCAATTCCCCTTGAGCCTAATTACACCGACAGTCTTTTAAAAGGGGAATTAATATTTGTTACACGTCTTCTAAATGAAAGCAAAAAAAAAAAAAATCAAAAAATAAACAAACAAACATAGAAATAAGATTTTTTTTAAATAAATGATATCGGAGTCAAATGGAATAATCAATACTTACGACGGATGTAAAGGCAAGGAATAACACAACTCTCAGCATGTTGTCGTGGTTATTGATCAACGTTTTATGGAGTAATTATGTGATCTAGATTTACATTTATCTGTAATATCTGATCATTTCTTATAGATAAGACCTGCCAGTGAACGTAAAATTTCATAATATTTTCACATGTCTGCACATTGTAATCTTTCAATTATACATGTGAAATGTCTGTTTACAAATTGCATTTACACTCTCCACGTTGCTTGTAAGAATGACCGAAAGTTTAAAACGGAAGCTGCCAATGAGTACTGCGAATTAGTTTGTCAGATAAGTGCAGCCTGTGTAATTTGATATACGACAAATATGGATAATGACCATATCCCTGTATACAGCACAAAATCGACTCAGGGTTCAAATTGGGGGGGGGGGGGATGTTCAAAATTTTGATATTTTTGGTTGGGAGTAAAAAAAGGTTAATTTAAGTTAGACAAGTTGTCATAATGCTCCTAAGAACCCGGACAATCCCCCTTTTCACTTCCCACATTATTTTTGCATTTTCTTATCATTTTCCTCTGCAGAACTTCATTCGAATTCATTCGATACCAAACACGAACACAGAACTCTAATTAAACGCATAGAAATAAATCTACACACAATTATTTTTTTTTTTTGTTATCGAAGTTCTTTTTGCTAATAGCTTTTTTGTTTAAAGTCCGATTTAATTGAAATCATTTTCAAAATGACCGTCTCGGAAAGACCTTTTAAAAATATATATACATTTCTAATGGTATTTCGAAAAATAAATTTTTGAAATTTCTTCCCGGTACATGTAGCAAATTAAGCAAGTGAAGCTTCTTTTTATTGGAATCTTCTAACCGCAGTCGTCAACTATTAATTCATTAATGTTACGTACAAGTTAGCACAAAGCTATCCGATGTTTGATGATTAAAGTTAAAAAAAAAGATAAATTTACTCGTTGTTTATAAGCCGTGTATATAATATACACTCATACACTGATTACAGCATAGTATATGCGGACATGGGTGTACCTTACGTCATCGCCACGGGAGGTAACCTGGGCAGGCTTTTTGAAATTTAAATACGGGACGTATTTTCACCCGCTTTATTTGCTAACCTGGACGGATTTTAGTCGAATGAAAAATGTGTTATTTTAGATCTACTTGATCAACTGAACAAGAAAAAAGGAGATGATTATGGTATCTTTACACATGACCTTTAAGTCGCAACAATTTATCAAATTGATTTACGTGTAGTCTTTTATAATAACATTCTTTTATATAGAGTTTTGTATTCCTTGTCACATTCGCGTATCATTTTTATGTTTGACTGATCCTTGTTTCATATAGGTAGGTTTCGGTGTTTTACTGCGGGAGTCTTGCTTGATATCCCTTTCTTTCTTTGGTATCCATTATTTGTTCGATAGTACGAATTTGTCGAACTTTGGCCATGGGACATGACCTTATTGGAGATCCTATTTGGAAGTAACTGGATTTGACGCGTTTCTATTTGACATTCATGGCGGGTGTTGCATCAGTCAGATGACGCTTAATCCTCCCGGGCACCTTGTCCTGTCTCTCTTCGGTGTAAGAAATTGCCTTTTTAGTGGAGACTTAAAGTGCTCACGTAATCCGCATAACCAAACCAATAGCAGATGCCCGACCAAAGTCAGCACCGGTGCACAATTGTCTCCTTGTTTTATGTGTTGTCATTAATGTTTTATGTTTCTGTACGTCTGGTCCGATGGTCTTGTATGATGTTCTAGTGAATATTGTCGTGTATTTTTGCGGTTTGTAGTTTTGTCTGATGTTTTATGTGTCAATTTCTTGTTGGGTTGTTCCGCAGGGTGTGAGCCGGATAGTCATGCTGGAGATCCCTTTTCTTTACATAATTATGCTAAAGTTTCCAGGATTTCGACTCTTGAACTACGATACCTCTTCTTCTCTGCTACGCTTCTATATTCTTATCATGATAAAAGTAGAGTAGATGTATGTGAATATGGTAAGGTCTTTAATTTGATTTAATGTTTGGGTGTCCATTCTTGTTTCTTGGAAAGAAGTATGTTACCAGCAGTTAACTCAAAGTGATAAACATGATGAGTGATCTTGAAGAAAGAAGGAGAACACCAACAAGATTTAGTTGCAGAACCTGCTGTAAAATTATTTAAATTATCCATGTTTACTAATCGCGGAGAACATTAAAACATCTGTAAGGCTGACTTTATAAAGCGATATATGAGTTCAGGCCACAATATCCAATGACTTTAGAAATGAACTGTAGTTATAGTCTTTTGTACAATTTTTAAGAACAAGATTTCTCAGCACTTATGCACTATGGCTGAATACTGGAAATCCACGTGTCTTTAATTTTTGGGAATTCTCTCTCTATCTTTTCTCACTCATGACTTATATTATTTTAATATGAACGAATCGCTCCTTCATGGATTACATTTCAATTGCATAATGTAGCTAGCTACCTAAATGTACTTGGGTTTTTTTATGTTAAAAAGAATTGAGATTGGTCTTAAATGACATTTGTAGGAAAGAAAAATATCATAGGTCAAAATATGATAAATAAGAATCAGTGGGCTGGACAAAACTTTCTTTAGCTATTCACAGTTATTGATATTCGGAATGGCGGGGAGTGATTCTATGATTTATAAAGTTCTATCTCTATATTTCATACATGATTCAAGACACCCAGCAAAATATGGCAGATTTTTGTTATCTTTAATTATTGAACAGTCACACAAACTTTTTAATTGAAGACGTAGGTAAACAAAACTGAGCAAGTCGCATGCTCAAGCTGTCATGATTCAGTGGCGTTGATTGTGCTCCAGTATCCAATTTATCTATCATCATTTTCTGAAAAAGAAAAAAGAATATTAGAAACAATGTGAGATCACAACGCTCATACTGAGTTGATTTTATGATATATAAAAAAAGAAAATGCTTTCGATGTGCTATGAGAAGTTGGACTTCATATGTGCGCTCTATTGTAAGTGCTGTTGAGAGGATCGTATTTAACTCATATAAATGAAACAAATGACGAAGGAAGGGAACAAAATGTCTTAATTATGAAATTACGTTTACCTCAAGTTTAACAAGACCGTGCATAGTATGGACTTCGTGCTGTTGTTGACTATCCAAAGTTTGAATGAAACAATATTGGCGTATCCTCATCAACATCGTATGCTAGAAAATAGTGCAAAATGAAATTAACAACGATAGTTCTGTAACGATGATACAATAGTGAATAGAACAATATTCACATTTAGATTGTGATATAACCGCGAGTAGTATCATAATATATGAAGATTCTCCTTCACTACCACAATTCAATTTGAATGAATATGAATATTATAATGTACTGTAAACGATGGGGGATTTCGCGATTTTAACATCAAGACGTTTAACGTGGGGGAAATTTTTGCGATGAAAAGGTCTTTCCCATTGAAAGAATGCTGTGGGGATATTTTCGCGTGGGAGAATTTTTCGCGTAGTATCTAGATTTGCAAAAAACGCGAAAATTACCCCCACGCGAAAATTTCCATGTTTACAGTAACGTAGAGGATCCGCAGTCTCCTGAATTTTGTCAGCATGATATATATTAAGATAGCATTTTAATTACTTACTGAAGTATGGTCATAATGGAAACGGTATATATGGTTGACATCGTGTTCATATGTAGGGTGTGGTGAGTAGTGGTGGTATGGAGTTTGGGAAGCCTGCGTGTGATGGGGTCTAACGTTGTAGCTGCGAAGCTCTTTTAAATGAAATTTCAACAATCTATCAAAGCCCACTTGACAAAACAAAAATATTCAAAAGAATTTTATTTAGATATAAGAAAAATAACGCATATTATCAACTTAAATAACACATGAAAATCATAAGCATATAAAGATTAAAGAATGATAATCTGAAAAATATTTATCCAGGATAACCATACTTTCTGCCATTTCCGTGGCAGATGGCCGTCCTAAGTCGGCACCGGTTGCCCATTGGTCTCGTTGGTTTATGTGTAGTCCTTTGTGTTTGATGTTTCCGTGTTTTGCATTTACTTTCCTTGTCCCTTTTGTGCCTCTTCCTGTTCTGTTTTTTTTTTGCATTGAGTACGTTGGAGTTTTGCTGTGGGTGCTGCAGCCTGGTGTTGTTGGAGACCCCCTTCTTTGTTATACATGTCTAGTGCATTGTGCGTTACAAATTATGTCAAGCAAGATCGATCTTCTCGAATGACCATATCCCTGTATGCAGCACAAAATCGATAATTCAAAAATCAGAAACCGAAGGCATACAAAATCAGGACAAAACAGGAACCAAAGCAAACAAACAAAAACCTCCACCATATGAAAAGAAGCGAACTCCCAATATGGGAGTGAGACCAGGTGCCCAGGAAGAGTAAGCATCTCCTGCTTTCATGCAACACCCGTCGCTTCAATTCGGTAGAACTGTCACATCCGGTTACTTCCATTTTGGAAGATATAGAGTACAATCTTTGGTTGGATGGTTCAAATGGTCTATGACAGAATATCATCCACCATTCTTGAGAGTGGAACATCATAGTGTATGACGAGTTCCCCATATCGACCGTAGAACTTCCTCAGTGACGATGTTAGTCGGTCACAAACATATCCCTGACTGAGAAGCTTATCTGAAAGACGCCTAGTTCTCAGAACAAAATTTGTATATTTGGTACTTGCTCTGGCATAGCGTATCAACTGAGATATGAACACGCCATAAGCAGGCGATGAAGGGATGTTGCTACTCAGAAAAGGAAAGTTTGTAATGCTGAAATTGAAGTCGTCACGTTTGTCATAGAGTGAGGTGTTCATGTGACCATCAGTGTCGTAGGACAACATTATGTCCAAATAGGATGCTGAATTATTTGTCTCTGTGGTTTCGTTGACATCAAGCTCAGAAGGATAGATACTGCTCAGGTAATCCGCGAATTTTGGATTATTGATGGACAACACATCGTCTATGTATCTGTAAGTGAAGTTAAAGTCAGAAGCTAAGTATCTTTTCCCTTCAGAGACCAAGGATTGAATGAATTCAGCTTCGTACGAGTAAAGGAAAATGTCGGCAAGGAGTGGGGCACAATTGGTCCCCATTGGAATTCCGAATATTTGCTGGAAGACCTTTCCTCCAAACACCACAAAAATGTTGTCGATCAGAAAGTTTAACATCTGAATAATGTCTGTTTCAGTGTACTTATTTTCAGAATCGGACTTTTCTTTTACAAAGTAGGTTTTGTCATAGTTAACAACAATAAATTTGTATTTGCGATTACCGTTCTTACTTGTAAACGCATTACTTATAATTTTTGCGAGTCTTTCTTTCAATTGAGAATGTGGAATTGTAGTGTAAAGTGTCGAAAAATCAAATACTTTGATCGAATGGACTCTACTAAAATGAGTGGATTTCAGATGTTCTAAAAGTTCCTTCGAATTCTTTAAAATCCACATCTGGTTGATACCACTGCGAGAATACACTGTCGAACAATATTTTTGTAGCCCAGATTTGATTTCAGATAAAACTTTGGTGAGTAAGATCGATACAGATTTGGTAGAACATTTTGAGGAACCAGCGATGAAACGTTGTTTGTACGGATTCTTATGCATTTTAGGTATGCAGTACAAGTATGGTAAATCTAAATCTAAATTGGTAGTGTCGAAGCCAAAGGAAGTAAGAGCTGTTTTGTGGTTATCTATTATTTCAGAGGCAGAAAGGTTTGTTGGGGTGTAAGTGGGATTTCCAGGTGTCGAATTTAAACCGTTTGTTGGTCAATTTTATATGGCATCTCTATTAGTCTTATCTTTTTAATCTAAATGTTTTGTTGCGTTGCTGCGAATCTATGTCACAAGAGGCTGCTGAGTGTAAACCTCCTTTTTGTGATGTCACATTTCAGTGAGACGTTCATGTTTATACTGCGATTGTATTGAGACCTCTGTGTATCCGGATAAGGGGTAGGGCTGTGCGCACGTAATTCGGATAATCACACAATTTGCTAATAGCAGATAACCGTCCAACTCGGCACCAGGTACACATCAGTCTCCTTCCTATTATGTGTTGTAATGAATGTTTGATGTGTCTGTACGTCTGCTGCATTTGTTTTGTATCATGTTCTAGTGAATATTGTTGTGTGTTTTTGCGGTTTGAAGTTAAGTCTGATGTCATATATGTGTCACTTTCTTAAAGTTTGTTTCGCTGAGTGAGTGAGTACAGGGTTGTCATGCTGGAGATCGTTTCCTATTCTTTTGCTACCAACCCGCAAACTTTGTTGTTTGCTGGATTTTTTTCTGTCCGAGTAGCACCGTCTTTGATTAATTTCGTTATCAGTTTCTGCAATGTTCTCATTAGTCACCTATCTGTTTATGAATTGTCCTTAATTTTTCAAAGTTATTTTGTCTTTTCAAAATTTCATACAGTATTGTATTAAATTCTACTTTTTCGGCATCGAGCATCACCGATGAGCTTTAATTTGTTGAGTATGATGAGCAGAAAGTTTGAGAATGTCTACTAGTTTTCATGCGATCTTTGCCACCGTTTATTTTTAACGAGGTAATGTTACGTGTCCTCCGCAAGATCATATACTGTAAACGTGGAAATTTTCGCGTGGGACGTAATTTTCACGTTTTTTCGCGAATCGAGTGATTTCCCGAAAACTTTCCCATCGCGAAAATGTTCCATGTGCATTCTTACTATGGGAAATACATTTTTATCGCATATATTCCCCATTCGAAACGTCTTGATGTCATAATCGCGAAATTTTCTCCCTGCGAAAACAACCACGTTTACAATATTACAATATTAAGAATGTATAGTATATTCTATGCAATCTTTGACACAGCATGTTTATTAACGAAGTGCCTTACGTTCCCCCTGTCTCATGCGTGTGAGATCCGCTGTGATTACCGCACCGTTGATTCTTTTTGGGGAACGTCAACTAAAATAACATTATTTTAGTAGATCAAGTCTAGATTTTGTGCAATTATAGCTTAAGTTGTCCTTCATGTGTCTGTGGGGGTCTGTTTGTCCTATTTTCTTTCCAAGTGAGCTTGTGTTTTCAAGAATTTGACAGCATTTTTACTGTGATTTTTGGAATCTGATTTGGGTAATTTTTAGCTCATTAGAGGTATAAGAGATATATCTCACAAATCATATGAAAAAGATACTTACGAACGCAATAACGAATGGAATCAAGATAAATCGACACATATTACCAAGGGCTTGCAATGTAATTTTAAGAAGGGATATACATATATGTACACATGCACTGAATGAAAGAACAGCTAGTCGTCTTATCTTCCATAAATAGTTTATGGTAAAAAGGTGTTTGGGGTTCATCCAAATAAAATATCTATATGCAATAATATTACAGGCAAGTTGAACATATACATCATTATGTTCTAATTGTTTCGTAATCATGCGAAATTATACACGAATATTAATTCATAATAAGAATCAGGGTACAATGACAAATATGGATAATGACCATATCCCTGTATACAGCACAAAATCGATAATTCAAAAATCAGAAACCGAAGGCATACAAAATCAGGACAAAACAGGAACCAAAGCAAACAAACAAAAACCTCCACCACATGAAAAGAAGCGAACTCCCGATATGGGAGTGAGATCAGGTGCCCAGGAAGAGTAAGCATCTCCTGCTTGCATGCAACACCCGCCGCTTCAATTCGGTAGAACTGTCACATCCGGTAACTTCCATTTCGGAAGACATAGAGTACAATCTTGGCTTGGATGGTTCAAATGGTCTATGACAGAATATCACCCACCATTCTGGAGAGTGGGACATCATAGTGTATGACGAGTTCCCCATATCGACCGTAGAACTTCCCGTCCTATCTTAACAAATAATGTTCCAAAAAAGCATGTCCACGGAGTTAGATTCCAAACTTTTACCGGATTGGATATGCTCCCACTCTGCAGACACCGGAATGTCTAGATGTGTGCAGCATCTATAATTTATAATCTTCTATGCGATAAGTAGATGTTAGCTTTAAAGTTTCCAGACATCAATCAGGTCGTGGTCTCGAAACCGGATAAACATCCCAAAAACAATGATCAATATTCCACCAAAAGCCATTCCAAGTACGTACATGTATAAGTTTAACATAAGTTTTGAAAAAAAATGTCATTAAGTGTGTAGTTCCTATATATTGTGTAGTCTTTTGTGTTAACTGTTTTGAGTTCCTCGTTGGTGGTCAGATTTTAGTTTTTCAGAATATCGCCTACAAAGTATTATTATGGACATCTCGTCAAATAGACTTTTCAAGGCAGTCAAATCTGACGTACCTGTTAGGTGTGAAATCACCCCTTCCTTAAAATCAAATTTGCAAATAAAGGGATCGATGCTCCCTTCATTCTACATTCAACAAGCAACATTCTAAATAACAGGTCTGTAAAGGACAAAACCCCTCCTTATTTCAAATACCAGGAGGCGCCTTGCATTTCTTACTTACGAAAATATTAGCTCGCATCAAGCAAGGTCTTCAAACATACCGCGAGACAGCATATTCCAGAAATGGAATCAATCAGATGTGGATCCTAAAGAATTCTAAGAAACTATTGGAAAATTTAAAAGTCACCAACTACAATCATATTACCAGCATAAAATACGTCGCCTTCTCTACTCTCTACACAACCATTCCACACTAAAAGCTCAGACCGGCCAATATTATTCGCAACACCGTTCTTTCAGAAAATGGTAATAGAAGATATAAATACCTCGTAATTGGGCGGGAGGATACTTATTTCGTAAATGAACACTGATTCAAACAAAAAGTATACCGAATACGATATCATCCGGATGCTTGAGTTTTTGATTGACAACATTTTTGTTGTGTTTGGAGAAACCGTATTCCAACAGATAGTCGGCATCAGCATAGGTACCAATTGCGCCCCACTGCTTGCGGACTTATTTTCATATTCATAAGAAGCTGACTTCATCAAGACCTTAATCTCGACTGGGCGAAAGCACCTCGCATCTCAGTTCAATTTTAGATGACGTGTTGTCCATCATTAATCCGAACTTTGCGGATCATCTACATGAAATCTTTCCTCATGAACTAGAGATCAAGAAAACAACAGAGAGTGACATATCCTTGGATATACGACTATCTTTCGATGCAAACGGCCATTTTAACACCTCACTGTATGACAAGCGTGACGATTTCAGCTTCCACATAACTAATTTCCCTTTCATGAGTAGCAACATTCCGTCTTCTCCTGCTTATGGCGTTTTTGTTTCTCAATGCATGGAAATTGGTTTTGTTTCTCAATGCATGGAAATTGGTTCGGAATTTTCTTCAAGAAGTTATAGAAGATAGAACCCTTCGACATTATCAATTGATACGCGGTACGCCAGGGCATATTCCAAATATGACGGTTTCATCATTAGAGCCAGACGGCTTGCAAGTAAGCTACTTATTCATGGTTATGTTACACAACGGCGAAATCATCATTGAGAAAGCTCTTCGGTCGCTACGGGGATTGAATAAAAGCATATGAGATCCCCCTTTCCAGAATGATCAGTGACATTCTACATTGTGATTGAATGGCTGTCATCATCACCAAACAAGACATACTTACTTGATATGTACATCATAATGTACATCGAGACAATCACCGAATTTGACAGGTTTCCATGGAGCTGTTGCAACGGGTGTTGAATGCAATCAGGAGACGCTGACTCTCCCTGGACACCTGGTCTCACTTCGGAATTTCGTTCATTCAGATGTTCGCAACCGTTCTATGGAAAATATAATGATTTTGCCTTGCCTTCTCGACTATGAGACTTAAAAACTGATGGGTACTACTGTAATGTTTATTCCTACCCTTTGGCATCTCTTGTTCACTCTTCCTTTTTCATTTGAAATGTTAAACGTCTTCAAATTCAATAGCATCATTTAAGAACAGGTAAATTGCAGCATGGACCAGACATGCACGTTTCGGGTACTTAACCCTCGTCAGTGATCCTCCGTCTAAACAATGCAATATGACGAAAGAGTGTGAAAGTTAGTATGTCTAAAAATGTACCGAAAGACGTAGTAGGATTAGTGGGATATGATGCTACAGTACCCATTTTCAGTGTTTCGCTGTTGAGGTTACATTTTGTATTTGGTCTTAGTGTGTGTGAGTTCTGTATCTTTGTTCATTTTTATGACCTTTGTGATTGCCCTTCCCATATGTTTTAAATTTAACCATCCCAAAACTACAAGATCAAGAAATGACATCTGTTTTCGTTTTTAATTCTGTAATGTAATTTAGTCTTATGGTGCCAATTTGTCTTGTTGATTTACTGGTAGTCTTTCCTACTCAGTTTTCTGATATCGTCTTTGATTTTTGGGTCAAGAGGCCCTTTTGTGTCTCTAGTTCAAAGTGCTTTTACCCTCTTTTACCCTCTCCCCCCTTTGGTGTTATGGTGTGGTTGCTATTAGATTATATCTTTCTTATAAACATGATTTGTTTTGTAATATTTTATTTGCACCAAAATAAACAAGATTAATATATGCGCATCAAAATGTACATAATAAGCTAAATTAAATGTGCACCAAAATATATATGATTGATATACATGTATGTGCATCAAAAACATTATGAAATTATGGATTTTTTACGAGGTGAATATGGTGTGATGCTTTCTTAATTTGAAAATATTGACCGATTCAAAAAGTCTTTAATTGTTTTAATATATAGTGGATTATCTCAGTATTAATAATGCAACGTTTTCGAAAATGGCTGAAACCGACTTTTCTTTTAAGAATTATTTCGAACAAAGGAGGGGATCTCCAACAACACCAGGTTGTAGCACCCACAGCAAAAACCCAAAACACCCAATGCAAACACACAAAGCAGACAAGCACAAAAAGAGACGCGTAAGGGACAAGGAACGTTAACGCACAACACAGAAACATCAAACACAAAGGACTACACATAAACCAACGAGACCAATGGGCAACCGGTGCCGAAACACAATGGTGCCGAGACCAATGGGCAACCGGTGCCGGTGTCGAAAACACAATAAGCATAATCTGTCACTGAATAATAATAGACGTAATATAATAATCATTCAAGATTATTTCAGCGGTTAAATCAATCGTAATTCATAGATTGGTTCAAAATTCAAGGCTTTTATAGCTCAGCTTCAGTGTCATTGCTGCTGTTTACGAAACGACGTTTATGACGTCACAGATATAAATTTCGCGCGTTTTCAATATTTCATGGTAAACCGGAGGCAAGATTTTTCCTGGTAGTGTTATTTAATGAATTCGCCCTTCACGAGTCAATATGATGTGACAATGACTCGTCATGTGACAGTTCTTAGCCAATGAGAGTGAAAATAGAAATAGACAATGTAATAATATATAATTATGGACTTTTAACTCAGTGTGTATGATATGATATTGACTTACTGTGAAAATATTGACCAAGGCGAACGTCAGAGAAGCAAGGATAAATTTTACTTAGAATTGGTATAGGTCGTCGTTTTTTTACACTTGATAAAAGCCAAGGGGCCGAAAAGTTGTGCATTTGAGTGTTTGTGTTTTTATTAGTTATCACCCCTTCCCTCTGGATGAACTATTTCAATCAAAAACATATCAGTTCACAATCTATTTGTTTAAATTGAATCATTAAGATACACATTATTTATCATTTACAGAGCTCATGTGTAAACTCTTGTTTTACGCGTGAGCGTTCCGGTGTGAGCATTACAAGGTCGTCATGTTTCCTTGTTTTACTCGGGTTTGTTCCGGTGTGACCATAACAAGGTCGTCATGTTTCCTTGTTTTACTCTTGTTTGTTCCGCTGTGACCATTACAAGGTCCTCATGTTTCCTTGTTTTACTCGTGTCTGTTCCCTTGTGACTATTATAAGGTACCCATGTTTCCTTGTTTTACTCGTGTCTGTTTCGGTGTTACCATTGCGAGGTCGTTATGTTTCCTTGTTTTACTCGGGTTTGTTCCGGTGTGACCATTACAAGGTCGTCATGTTTCCTTGTTCTACTCGGGTTTGTTCCGGTGTGACCATTACAAGGTCGTCATGTTTCCTTGTTTTACTCGTGTTTGTTCCGCTGTGACCATTACAAGGTCGCCATCTTTCCTTGTTTTACTGGCGTGTGTTACAAGGTCGTCATGTTCCCTTGTTTTACTCGTGTGTGTTCTGATGTGATCATTACAAGGTCGTCGTGTTTCCTTGTTGAACTCGTATTTGTTCCAGTGTGACCATCACAAGGAAAGTAAAGATGTATACAGTTGTACAAACTTGTTCATGTAGTGGATGAAAGTCAAACAGAAAAGCCGAAATTTGATTTTAAATTCACAATCGTAATGCTTACAAATTCTTGTAAAAATATAAACAGCTTTTCTACGTGAAAAGAAGAATGTGACAATAAAGCTGTTTAAGGAAGAGTATCTCTCATGTCAGAACTGCTGGTAATTTTTTGCCTAGATACCCTATTTCTTCTCTTAAGTTTTTGATAAGATTATCCAAATCATATGGTGTTGGGAAATTTAAAGAAACTTTTATATTTACATTATATTTACCTCTAAAAAGGGATTTTTAAAAATGTTTTTCCAATATGGTCCAATTTTAAAGTCCAAATGGCTTAAGTTTCGTTATAATCATAAAATCACGAACTTTCTTGTAAAAGTGATAAGTTAGGAAATGCTTTACCTTAAGTAAGATATTCAACCACTATTAACCTTTGAACATCTGAACAAATTTTCTATGAAGTTTTGAAACATAATAGAAATATTATTGTGATATTTTTTTCTGTTTAATGATTTTACATCAGGAATGGGTATTAATATTATACAAATTTCAAGGCAGTATACTTTGCGGGGCAAAGAAGGTTCATGGCTATATTCATTCGGTCAATGTTCGCTGGAACGGTTTGGGCACCCATGTCGAGCTTATCTATCATCATTTTCTGAAAATATGAAAACAGCAATATATGATAAAAGATGACAAATATGGATAATGACCATATCCCTGTATACAGCACAAAATCGATAATTCAGAAAATCAGAAACCGAAGGTATACAAAATCAGGATAAAAGAGGAACCAAAGCAATAGAAGCGAACTCCCGATATGGGAGTGAGACCAGGTGCCCAGGAAGAGTAAGCATCTCCTGCTTGCATGCAACACCCGCCGCCTCAATTCGGTAGCACTGTCACATCCGCTTACTTCCACTTCAGAAGACATAGAGTACAATATTTGATTGGATGGTTCAAATGGTCTATGACAGAATATCATCCACCATTCTGGAGAGTGGGACATCATAATGTATGACAAGTTCCCCATATCGACCGTAGAACTTCCTCCGTGACGAAAGATGTCTACATTTATATGATTGTTGAACATTTTCTGAAAAGTACTAAAAAGCAGATGATTACTGTATACGTTTAATCATTCGCTGTGTATAAAACTTCGCTACTTTTGCGGTCGGCCTCTTAGCGTGAAGGTTTGTCTCGGTGAATGAAACTATCAAAGGCATAACTCAAAGGAACCTGTGACAAATCCGTGAATCATTGTCTATAAGAAAAGGTTACTTTTATAAAAGAAAGGAGGGGATCTCCAATAACACTTGGTTGCAGCACCCACAACAAATCCCCAAAACACCTAATGCAAAGCACAGAGCCTCAGAGTTAGACGTAAAGGGACAATGAACACAAACGCTCACTATAGAAACATGAAACACAAAAGACCACAGATATACTGATAATGTATGCAGTGATGGTTGCAATGATAAAATCAGAAGCGTAGGGAACCTAGTAACGAGTCCGGGGTGTCAATCCGTAAATGTGATTAGCTTATTCAACAGACACCAAAGAAGGCGTCGAAGTCATTGCATCCGTAGATATAATAAACCTGAGATACATAGTATTTCCTTCGATGACTTGGTTCCATTTTTGAATGAGCCTCTAGGTCTACATCACATTCGTACTTGTACCAAATTGTACTCTGTTCCTTTACAGAAATTATACGACATCTACGAATTTACTAAGGACCTCATAATTACCGATAAAGATTCCCCAGAAAACAGACTTCAAGGTTTCATCTCAGACTTTTCCTTTTTTTCGTTTATTACAAGCAGTAAGATCAGAAAAAGCAGAGGAGAAAACAAACCGCCCTTTCATCAAATTAAGATTTGCAATCAAAGGAATTAATAAATTTAATCTTGGCCAAATTTTGAATCACAAATCTGTCACAGAAAAGATCCCATCATAATTAAAAGAAAAGAAACTTCTTGTATTTCCCAAAGCTACTGTTGTGTCTAAAATTTACAATTTCAAACGATTCCTGCAGTGTATTGATTTGATTAATCCCTTACTTATCCATTACCTTGCGAATATTCTTAATCGGATTTCAACCACTCTCCTTGCGGACACGTTATTACTGTTGACCTAATTATAGTCAAGAACGAAAAGTTTAGAGAATTGTTAAAAAAATGGTCTCAAATCCAGAGAAAGTAACTTCTTTACATGGAATCATAATTTCAAAATTATCATGTCTCGTGTGAGGAATATGCAAGAAGTTGGGCTAAGAAAGAGGATGTTGCGTATCGAAAAATCTCTAATTCAGAATAGGTGGCGAAACGACCTACCACTAAGAGATAGTGCTCTTTATAAAAACGAGCCGCCATGAGGGGCAAAACGACCCACGACGAGAGGTGAAACTATCCATCTCGAGGGGCGAAACGACCCACGACGAGAGGTGAAACTATCCATCTTGAGGGGCGAAACGACCCACTCTTCAGAGTCGATACGTCCCACCTAGAGGGACGAAGGACCCACCTTAGGGGCTAATCGACCCGGGGCGAAGGGAAAAAGGGGCGAAACGATCCGGAACCCTTTGGCTTTGACACAAACAATTTAGATTTAGATTTACAATACTTATATTATATTGCATACCTAAAACGCATAAAAATCCGTACAAGCAACGTTTCAGCGCTTGTTCCTCAAAATGTTCATCCAAATCTGTATCGATCTTACTCACCAAAGTTTTAACTGAAATCAAATTTGGACTTCAAAAATATTGCTCGACAGAATATTCTCGAAGCGGTATTAACCAAATGTGTATTTGTGGTGCATTAGTTCAAAGCCTTTGATTTTTCAACACTTTACACAACAATCCCAAATTCTAATTTGAAAGAAATGACAAAACTCACAAGATAATAAAAATTGCATTTACAAGCAAGAACGGTGATCGCAAATATAATTCTATTGTCGTTAATCATGTTAATTATGACAACACCTACTTTGTTAAAGAAAATTCCGCTTCTAGAAATAAGTACCCTGAAGCAGTTATTTTTCAGATGTTCAACTTTCTAATCGACAACATTTTTGTGGTGTTTGTAGAAAAGGTCTTCCAGCGGATTGTCGGAATTCCAATGGAAACCAGTTGTGTTCCACTCCTTGCCGAAATTTTTTCTTTGCTCTTACGAAGCTGAATTCTTTCAATCTTTGGTCTCTGGGGGATAGATGCGTGGTTTCTGGATTTAACTTCACTTACAGATTTGTGAACGGTGTGCTGTCCATCGGAGGTCCAAAATTCGCGGATTTCCTCAACCGAATCTATCCTTCGGAGCTTGAAGTTAAAGAAACTACAGAGACAAATAATTCAGAACCCAATCTGGACATAATGCTGTCCTACGACACTGATGGTCACATGAACACCTCACTCTATGACAGAGGTGACGACTTCAATTTCAATATCACAAACTTTCTTTTTCTGAGTAGCAATATCCCTTCATCGCCTGTGTGTGGCGTGTTCATATCTCAGTTGATACGCAATGCCAGATCAAGTACCAAATATGCAGATTTTGTTCTTGGGGCTAGACGTATTTCAGATAGGCTTCTCAGTCAGCTATACGTTAGGGACCGACTAACCTCGTCACTGAGGAAGTTCTACGGTCGATACGGAGAACTCGTTATACATTATAATGTCCCACTCTCCATAATGGTGGATGATATTCTGTCTTAGACCATTTGAACCATCCAACCACCGAATATAATTGTATCTTCCAAAATGGAAGTAACCTGATGTGACATTTTTATCGAATTGAAGTGACAGGTGTTCCTGGGCACCTGGTCTCACTCCCATATTTGGTGTTCGCATCTTTTCATATGACGGAGGTTTTTCTTTGTTTGGTTTGGTCCTTGTTTTCTCCTGATTTTGTAAGCCTTCGGATTATGATTTTCTGAATCATCGATTTTGTACTATGTATTGGGATATGGTCATTATCATATGTGTCATACACAAACTAGACCAATAAATCCGTGAAGGTAAGTGCCAGCAAATGATTCTACTTATACATTATAAACACGTGGTTGTCCGAATTCATTTCATGTATGATATATTGATCTATCAAATAATTTTTTTTCTCTAGAGAATACATTTAAAGATACCTCTATTGCCACGAAGCCGTGTGCTTTGTCAAGATCTATTTGTAAACTTGTCAGATCTTGTAAATAACATTTCTTTCCAACTCTCATTGCCATCAGGCCCTGAAAAAAGATCAATATAAACACTGCAATAGTTATTCATATAAAGTGGTAACTGACAAAGATACTTCAAATATGCGACCAAAACCGAATATTGATGAAAATTTTGAAAAGAAGTTGCATCTTTCCTATACATAAGCCTTGTCATATCTCATATATATATATATAGCTATAAGGCTTAATCCATCTTCTAAATGCTAGGCCTGTTAGGCTTGTCTGCAATTCTCTTTTCAACCAGGAGACGCTGACTCTCCCCGGGCACCTGGCCTCACTTCGGAATATTATTTATTCCGAGCAAATTTAAGTTTTGCCTTGCATCCTCAACTTTGACATTAAATATCTGATAGGTACTTTGGTATTATGAAGACAAAATATAAACGTTCTTGACAAAGCACACATATGAAAAAACTGTCCCCCTCACCTAGACTAATATTTCTAAATATGGTGAACTAGACATACATGTTTCTATATGTGGTGCACTAGAAGTACAAGTTTCTAAATGTGGTGCACTAGACATACATGTTTCTAAATGTGGTGCACTAGACATACATATTTTTAAATGTGGTGCACTAGACATACAAGTTTCTAAATGTGGTGCACTAGACATATATGTTTCTAAATGTGTTGCACTAGACGTTAATGTTTCTAAATGTGGTGCACTAGACATATATGTTTCTAAATGTGGTACACTAGACATACCTGTACATGTTTCTAAATGTGGTACACTAGACATACATGTATATCTTTCTAAATGTGGTGCACTTGACATACATGTTTCTTAATGTGGTGCACTAGACATACATTTTTCTTAATGTGATGCACTAGACATACATGTATATGTTTCTAAATGTAGTGTACTAGACGTACATGTTTCTAAATGTGAAGCACTAGACATACATGTACATGTTTCTAAATGTGGTGCACTAGACATACATGTACATTTTTCTAAATGTGGTGCACTAGACGTACATGTTTCTAAATGTAGTGCACTAGTCACACATGTGCATGTTTCTAAATATGGTGCAGTAGACAAACATTTTTCTAATCTGGTACACTGGACATATATGTTTCTAAATGTGGAACACTAGACATATATGTTTCTAAATGTGGTGCACTAGACAAACATGTATATGTTTCTAAATGTGTTGCACTAGACATACATGTTTCTTAATGTGGTGCACTAGACATACATGCTATTTAATGTGGTGCACTAGACATACATGTTTCTTCATGTGGTGCACTAGACATATAAGTTTCTAAATGTGGTGCACTAGACATTCATGTTTCTAAATGTGGTGCACTAGACATTTATGTTTCAAAATATGGAGCACTAGACATATATGTTTTTAATGTGGTGCACTAGACGTACATGTTTCTAAATGTGGAGCACTAGACATATATGTTACTAAATGTGGTGCAATAGACATATATGTTTCCAAATGTGGTGTACTAGACATATATGTTTCTAAATGTGGAACACTAGACATACATGTTTAATAATGTGATGCACTAGACGTACAAGTTTCTAAATATGGAGCACTAGACATATATGTTACTAAATGTGGTACACTAGACATATATGTTCCTAAATGTGGTGCACTAAAAATATCCGAATTTGCTGCAAGAGATCAGCCCATTAGTCAAACATTTCTAATTATGGTGCAATAGACGTACATGTTTCTAAATGGGTTGCATTAGACATAAATGTTTCTAATTATGGTGCACTAGACGTACATGTTTCTAAATGTGGTGCACTAGACATATATGTGTCTTATTCTGGTGCACTAGACATATATGTTTCTAAATGTGGTACATTAGACATTTATGTTTCTAAATGTGGTGCACTAGACAAACATGTTTATAAATGTAGTGCACTAGACGTAGATGTTTCTAAATTTGGAGCACTAGACATATATTTTCTAAATGTGGTGCAATAGACATATATGTTTCTAAATGTGGTGCACTAGACATACATGTTTCTAAACTTGATGCCCTAGACATATATGTTTCTAAATGTGCTACACTAGACATACATGTTTCTAAATGTGCTGCAATAGACATATATGTTTCTAAATGTGCTGCACTAGACATATATATTTCTAAATGTGGTACATTAGAACATACATGTTTCTAAATGTGGCGCACTAGAAATATATGTTTCTAAATGTGCTACACTAGGCATACATGTTTCTAAATGTGCTACACTAGGCATACATGTTTCTAAATGTGCTGCACTAGAAATATATGTTTCTAAATGTGGTGCACTAGACATACATGTTTCTAAATGTGGTGCACTAGACGTACATGTTTCGAAATGTGGTGCACTAATAGTGTCCGAATTTGCTGCCTGAGATCAGCCCTTTAGACAAACATTTCTAAATGTGGTGCACTAGACAAACATGTTTCTAAATGTGGTGCACTAGACATACATGTTTCTTAATGTGCTGCAGTAGACGTACATGTTTCTAAATGTGGTGCACCAGACATACATATTTCTAAATGTGGTGCACTAGACATACATATTTCTAAATGTGGTGCACTAGACGAACATGTTTATAAATATGGTGCACTAGACGTACATGTTTCTAAATGTTGTGCACAAATAGTGTCCGAATTTGCTGCCAGAGATCAGCCCTTTTGTCAAACAATTCTAAATGTGGTGCACTAGACATACATGTTTCTAAATGTGGTGCACTAGACATACATGTTTCTAAATGTGGTGCACTAGACATATATGTTTCTAAATGTGGTGCACTAGACATTCATGTTTATAAATATGAAGCACTAGATATACATGATTCTAAATGTGCTGCAGTAGACGTACATGTTTCTAAATGTGGTGCACTAGACATATATGTTTCTAAATGTGGTGCACTAGACATACATGTTTCTAAATGTGATGCACTAGACATATATGTTTCCAAATGTGGTGCACTAGAGGTCCATGTTTCTAAATGTGGTGCACTAGACATATATGTTTTTAAATGTGGAGCACTTGACATACATGTTTCTAAATGTGGTGCACTAGACGTACATGTTCCTAAATGTGATGCACTAGACATACATGTCTCTAAGTATGGTGCACTAGACATATATGTATCTAAATGTGGTGTACTACACATATATGTTTCTAAATGTGGAGCACTTGACATACATGTTTCTTAATGTGGTGCACTAGACGTACATGTTTCTTAATGTGTTGCACTAGACGTACATGTTCCTAAATGTGGTGCACTAGACATACATGTCTCTAAGTATGGTGCACTAGACATATATGTATCTAAATGTGGTATACTAGACATACATGTTTCTTAATGTGGTGCACTTGACATACATGTTTCATATAATGACGCCTTATCAGTGATAATTTAATCCAACTTGATTCAAAATGGAAATGTTAATGAAGTACAGGGCCCATAGCTCAATTTCAAAATTTCATATATCTAATGTTGTAAAGAGAGAGCGATAGATAGTTAAAAGATACGGCTATTCGGGTATTCTGTAACCTACTTTAAAGTTGAAATCAGAATTCAGAAAAATAAAAGAGAAAAAATTGTTAATTGCGCTAAACTAGAATGATTGTATGGCGATTTTTTATGTGTTTTAAACATATGACAAATTCCCCGACAGTAAGTGTTTTGCATATTTTTCCCTGACATTGTCGCCATAGCACAACAGACATTACATATGTTTTAGTTATTTCATGTTCGTGCGTTAACATCGATGGTGGATGCGGCTAGCCGAACAGAGGATTCTTACTCCACCCGGGCACCTGGTCCCACCTCTAGCTTGATAGGGGTCCGTCGATGCTCAATCTTATGTTCTATTGTGAGTGTTGAGTGCTGTTTAGATTATCGTCAGGATCATCTTTAACTCATGTAATGTTCGTCCTGGTTTTCACTCTTCAAATTCACAATACATTCTTTTTATAGAACACCGATTAAAAAGACTTAGTGATAGGATAGGGATTAGTTATCAATATATCTATAAACATTAATTACGCCATAGTAATTTGATACTTCGTTAAAAATACAAACACGCAAACATCTAATTTGTTATCCAGAATAAAAAATTAGTTTAAATCAAATCAATTTTTTAAAGACCAGAAAATTCTTAATATGCCATAACGTATGGAATTACTTGTAGACCATTTTTCCCATTTTCAAGCATAATTTTGAAAATTCCCATTTTCTCTTTTAATCTTATTCCTTATCGAAAGTTTCTAATTGACCTGTATGTGTGTGTGAAGGTGTTTGTGTGTGAGGGTGTGTGTGGGTGAGGGAGGGTGTGTGTGTGTGAGAGGGTGTGTGTGTGTGTGTGAGGGTGTGTGTGGGTGAGGGAGGGAGGGTGTGTGTGTGAGGGTGAGGGTGTGAGGGTGAGGGTGAGTGTGTGAGGGTGAGGGTGAGGGTGTGTGTGAGGGTGTGTGTGTGATTTTTCTTGCCTGACTGGAGGGCAACTTTCATAATATGACCGTGGCGTAAAACAAAATATTGAATTATTACGCCTAAATAAATTCTGTGCAATTTCTTCGTCGACGGCGTTTTAAATACCTGTCGTTACAGATAGATTATTTTGTCTGTAGCGGTTTGTGAATGCTGTTCACCTAACGTGTCGTTAGACTCGTTACAGTTAGATTATTGTAAATAAATTCTGTGCAATTTCTTCGTAGGTGGCGTTTCTGGTATATTGACTGCAGCGGTGTTAAATCCCGAATCGCCTTAGTACATGTACCATTACTTTGCAGAGTATCGTATGTTACACATGACATGTATTGTGGAAAGCGACTAAAGAAAGAAAGAATAAAAGAAAGAAACTTGTATAAAATGACCAGAAAAGAAAACCCCCAATTCATGAACCCATGTACACACGCACATTTTATAATATAATGTTCTATTTTATTAATGGATAATGTCTTTATATTAAGGATTTCATTACAAAGTATATAATTTTTTTTCGGGGGGGGGGGGGGGGGGGGGGGAGGCGCTCTCATATTTTAGGCTAAGTAAATAAATTTTCAGCTTTCTTTGTAAGAGATTACTTGGACCCAAATGATTTACTTCAACGTTGTGTTGAAACTGCTGTCAAAGATGGTCTTTCACAATAAATAATTGGCTTTCATTAGTTATTTTATGTAATTAATAGAAAAGAAACTTTAATATTTACGGCGGGCTCCTTGATTTTTGGCACGGGTTCCTTGAATTCCAGAACTAGGAGCCTGTATTGCTCCTTTGGAATTCTCTATGAATTTAAACCCCTGACTGTCCTCGCATTTTCATGGGAACAAAGACTGCCACACATACGTACATCATCACATGATCACACCTTACAATTTCGTTTGTTGTGGGATTTCGAAACCCTTAGATGACAATTCCCGCGTAACGGAACCGTTTTGTTTTCAGTAACATTTAGACAATGAAGGTCCACCAATGAATTTACTTTTGCACATAGTTCATTATATTTCATTTCCTCTTTTTTAATGTCAAGTTCTAAAGTACTTAGATGTAATTTCGAAAACTTTAATTTTTTTTCGCGCCACTTTGAGACTGTCGTCAGGATCTTCTTTATCTCGTTTCACCACTATGTTCAAAGAATAACTATTTGGCAATGAATGGCGACCTCCCAAAGACTTTCACATGCGTGGATTTGGTCCAAACTTTGAATCATGTCCTGCAGCCGGTAAAATTTTTGAGAAGGACTATTCATTTGCATCTACCCAGTCGCCTTGATCGTCACGATTCATTGTCTTAGCGGACATGTTATTTAATGCAGATATTTCACTTCTTAATTTTTCACAAAATCCATGGTAACCGTAATTCCGTAAGTCACATATGTTGCATTCCGCAGAAACGCGAGTTTCACGTCCAGGAGAAGTACAATGGACTAACGACGTCCGACATGTTGGACATAATGGTTAAAAGTGACTGTTTAGTATGTATCTGGGTATAAATGTTCTACAAAATTGATAAGAACCAATATAAACATTGTCATCGCGGATGGGGTCGGTCACAAGCTATAATTATAGGATTAGGAGTACAATGGCGAGGTACACGATACAGATCCTTATTACTGTAAACATGGTCAATGTCATAAAATCTGTAAAGATGTTAGTAGACCTAACATGATATGAATCAGGAGTGGATCTATAAAAGTGTACACCTTTAACGAAGAAAGAATGAGAAACGATAGGGAATTAGTTTGGTTTAAACAATATTTATTGATATTCATTTTTCAAAGAACTTTTTTCACTTTTTTTTACTGATGCAAATATGCAATACACTCAAGCATTTATGAACTACATGCATCAAAAATAGGCACATACATGTAAAATGATTTTTTTTACGAAGCTGGCTTTAATTAAAGAGAAATGTATTTAAGACATCTAGATCACCAAATATTACACTTTTAAATCTGTCAAATGGATTACATGGATTGATGCATTGTTACGTTATAGAAGGTGCCACTGATTTAATTTCATTTCGATCTATGGATTCTTACATTGAACATGGCGAGCATGCATTATGTCCAGGCGACATTGTTGTAGCAGACAACACACCTGCTGATAGAAATCAAGGGGGGAGGGGGGGGGGTAGCTCTATCAATTTTCTTGGATAGTATTGGTGTAGAGTACATCTGTACATCCACTTAATCCTGTCGAACTGGCATTTAGCGAAGTTCGATCAATTCTAAATAGATCAGACTTTATCTGTTTAATACTCTCTTGATGTATGCATTTTCCTAGTATCTGGTTGTTTCATTCATAACGTCTGAAGATTGCAAAGGCTACTTTAAAATATCTAGTACGATAGTTACTTTTTATGAAAGTTCCTTTATACTATACATTATCCTTATTGACACGATAAAATCTCAATTGACTTTTGTTTAAAAAACTAAAAACATAGCATTTTGTATAACTTATTTTTTTAATTTTGGCGATAGAGAGAGCATATTATATTATAAGAATAATTTTCTGTCAAATAATCTTGGAACTGCTTGTGCCTTAATTTGAAGCATTTAAACATTGTAAATACATTTACTTATTTACGTGATTTCTAAAATTGCATTTTCCTTTCTTTCTTCTGTTTAATTATGAATTTTTATATGTCTCTATAAATGGGGACCGTTATGTTTTGCTTCACCGCACACACTGTCCAGGTAAATGGAATCCCTGCCACCTACAAAGAAACTGCACAAAATTTATTTACAAAAATCTACCTGTAACGATTCTAACGACACGTTAGATGAACAACATTCACAAACCGCTACAGACACAATAATCTATCTCTAACGACAGGTATTTAAAACGCCGTCGACGATGAAATTGCACAGAATTTATTTAGGCGTAATACATTAGCCTTACTAGATGTTGGTCGAAACGGAAAAAATATCCATGATGCACAATCGGTTCCTGTGTAGGTCCGGTTGCATGGTAATGGTGGGAATGGGAAGCATGGGAATGATGCGGTTTAATTGTCGTCGCAGCAAAACCCTAGAGGTAAATTTTTTTTGTTTAATTCGAATAATTTTCAATAAAATACTAGTGATGTAAACGTCTTCATATTGAATAGCATCATTTAAGAACAGATGAATTTATACACGTAATACATTTCAATCATTGGCAGTTGAAGTTATATATATATATTAGAGTACAGGTATTATAGAGTTTAGAGTTGGAACACCTCCCTATTATATATATTATATATGGTGAATGGTATTCTGTCTTAAACTATTTGATTCATACAACAACAGACTATACTTGTATCTTGAAGCGACGAGTGTTGCAAGCAGGAGATGCTGACTTTTGCTGGGCACCTGGTCTCACTATTAATTGGTAGTTAACTTCTTTTCATATGGTGGAGGTTTTTGTTTCTTTCTTTTGGTTCCTGTTTTATCATGATTTTGTATGCCTTCGGTTTGTGGTTTCATGAATTATCGATTTTGTACAGTGCATTGGGATATGAACATTGGCCATATTTGTCATATATATAGATTTTGCGGAGCAAACATTTCAGCATTCTTAAAAAACGCGATATTGCGTTCGGTGTTTTGTCAGAGAACGGTAAGATCAAAGAATTTTTTTCAGAAACATGTAAAGACAAACTGAATGGCTATAAAAAGGATCAATTCATTACTTGTAATGCTTTACAATCTTATTGCAATTCACTCACCTTTGATTTTAACACTACGAAATCCATTTCTGACATATTTCATTTATTATGTCGCAAAAATGTTTTTTTTTTTACTTTAATGAAGAAAATAATTCATAACATTAGTTCATGCTCATTTAAGCACTATTACAACTTCTAATATAATAAATGTAATTTTATAGTATCCCATAAGGGCATTTCAACAAATAATGTCTCTTAAGCGAGGCTAGGTCTAATTAGAAAATGATGAACTTAATTCTACCCAAGGTATTTTGACAAAATGCGGATCATATAATTCCAGTATTATAAAATCCATTTTATGGGAAAGAAAATAGAAGTTGACCGTTCAGTATTATGTAGGAGTCATCTCAAAGATAATTACATCTTACAATGAGACCTTGTGGGGTTTTAATGCAAAATAATGATTTTTCTCAACTTTCATATGGCTGTGCAAGAGATTTTTAATTAAATTCATGTTATTTTTTTCTTGTACTTCAAATATCATTTTAAGAAAAAGAAATTGAAATTTCACCGGCATCAAATTTTTCTAATTGTACTCAGCCTCGTTAAGCGATGTTTAAAAGATGAGAAGATCCAAAGAGTGAATGAATGTATTACACGAAGAACCTAATGACCTAAAATATATGCAAAAGGGCCAACTACTGCCTTAAGTTCTAAAATGATTTTATCAAAGGACTAGGTGCGCTAGTTAACCCCTTATATCGGCCCTATAATTTCGACGAAAATTGCTTTTGATAAACGAACTATTAATTATCTTTTTTTGCAAAAAACGCAACACGACACAAAACGAAGGAAAATTATCGTATTTTACATACAAATCTTCAAAATTCATCCATGATCCAGGCATCGCCCACGATATTTTTTATGGAAATTTAAAGGCCGATCAAGAATCCATCGATTGATACAAAAATTATCATGGACAAGGCCTGGATCGATACTTTAATTTCATATATTTCTACCGAAATTTCGCTCATTTATTGTTATTTGCAATGATTTCAACATTTTAGACGTTTTCAGCGACGTATAATTCAGTATAGGACTGTGAAATCACGATAAGCTTTCCTGATATGGATTCACTATACATTTGACATTTTAAAAACTGTAATATTATGGATATATGAACAACTTTGAAAATAGGGCCGATATGGCAGGTAAGCGCACCTTCTTCATTTAAAAGTATTATAAAATCAAAAAATTAATACATTATTTGGACCAGATACGAGAACAATGGACAATCAAGGCATTATCTATGTTCTAGTTTTGTGAACATCAATTTTGATTCAAAATTTTATTTAATAGATGGAAACTTATTTTCAAATCAAGATCAGTCTTAATTTGATTGTTTCAAACTTGAATTCAAACTTATCCCTTTGTTTCTTTGTGGCTCAAACAATTGTCGATATCAAGAATTTTAGGAACGTATGAACCCCTACTGTTACATGTAGTTATTTTCAAATGATAATCATTTGATAATCATATCCATTGGAATAATACAGATCTGTTTTTATTAATAAGGAAGTGTTCCAACTCTATATCTTCTTGAAAAAAGTTTTAGACCAATTTATCATGCATTTAGATACTTCTCAACTTAAAATATTGAAATTCACTCTTAGTACGTTGCACGTCAAATATGAAGGATTGTATTTAATTTTATTCAATATGAAAGTGTTTTATACACATGAAGTATAATATACATGGAATTCTGTACTTACGACTGTGGCTACAACAGAAAGAAGTAAAACCTTCAACATGATTGTCACAATTTTCTACACTGACTACGCAACATTGGGTCAGCCTTATATATGCATCAAGACGCACCCCAGTTTTGATAACCTGCCGAAACAGGTTCATTCGTGCCATTATCGTGACAGGAAAAGAAGTAAATCCTAATTTTGCGATTATGTAAGATAAAATTCTATACCAAATTTATTCCAAACAATTCGTAATATTTCGTCTTTCGGATAGGATATAATTTTCACAGATTTTGATCATATTACATTGTTTAGATTGAGGATCACTGACGAGGGTTAAATACATGAAACGTGCATGTCTGGTCCATGCTGTAAATTTATCTGTTCTAAAATGATGCTTATGAATTTGAAGACGTTAAACATGTGTACCACTTGGTGAGTGTCACTGCTGGTTGACCAAGAGTCCCCGAGGGCACATGTAGCCAAGTTCGATCAATTTCCGTTGGTCGTTTCTTCAAACGCATTAAAAATTTCTGTTTACAAAATTTTCTCAAATTTCTAAAACCTGGGTTCTGTAGCATCATATCCAAGCCATTTTGCTTCGTTTTTCTAAAATAGATAAGTGAGGCTAAGGAATACATCATTTTCCTTCATGAAAAGTATAAAGATATTAAATGTCTATACATATATTTTTCAAAATAATTTTTACCACACTTTGTGGGGGTTGAGACATTATCAGACATTATCTTTAATATTGGTCGAAGATTTTTATTTCATGGAATGGTTCGAATCAACTTAAAGTCATTTTATATACTTATACTTTGACATTGTATCTCTAGTGCCACCAGACCATGTGTTGTATTTACGTCCATCTGTTGTTGGCCATCTAGTGCTAGTAGATAAGAGTTTAAACCACCTCTCATTGCCATAATGTGCTTGAAAATAATGATAACAAATGAGTGACGCCATATTTAACTAGTGTAAAGCAGATGCACGTACCATCGGGTACTTACTTCCCGTCATGGCGACAGGTGATGCAGATTCGTATGTTTACATCCTTCAGCATCAATGATTTACACAGTTCGTGTTGGATTTGTGCAGCAAACGTGAGGATAATATTTATATCAAGAATTGGTATACATGGTAACTAAGCATATGATCATTAATATCCAGTTAGAACACTATTTATTAACTGAATCAACATGACGATGATGTAGGTACCGATCATTCCTTGATGTAGATGTCACAAATCATTGCTCAAACACTGGTATCTATTTCCTTGTCATTTTCATAATTTCAACATACACTATATATTATGCAACCATTTATGAAATTGCTCAATTTCCAGCATTTATCCATACATTATCTTCACTTTGAGTGTACAAATCCAACATGTACTGTGTTATTTGTTGATATTGATGGATGTAAACAATACGAATCGGCGTTGCCTGTCGCCTGTCGCCATGACGGGATGTGGGTACCAGATGGTACGTGTATTTGCTTTACACCAGTGATCTTTAACTTTCAGTATACAAGTTTATGCATTGTTTCACAGTACTGGTGTTGTTAACAAGCAGTAGATACTTAGCCTATCCGGACACCTGTCCTCATCTCAATTTTTGGAATTCTTATTTTGTTCCCTTGGTAATTCCTTTTGTATTTGAATTGTCATTTATAAGAGTTTTTGGATTCTGATTTTTTATGTCATATGTTGAACTTTTGCAAATGTGTACAAGTATACTTCCACAGGAGATCCCCGGTGGCGTTTTAAGAAATTTTTGTATTGAAGTTTGCAACCCCCCTCCCAACTTGTTTTCCTTTTGGCTTTAGTACGCATGTATCATTCTAAGATGTTTTCTGAGACTAAAATCTTTTATCAGAGGAGTTACATTATCTTGCGAGCTATAAAGAGGGTTTGGAATCTTTCTCGTCGACTCCTAAACATCCAGAACGGTAAATTTCAGACTAGATATAAAACAAATCAGCTAACGTTCACATAGAAAAGACTCCAAATCTGCAGCATTAGGGCTACATCAAAATCAATTATCAAAATTTATATAAGACGTGTATCTGTTTAATGTTAATCCTATGAGATGGGAGAAAGGCAACATGGAATATTAGGTTCAGCATTTCAAAGAAGTCAGAACTTTGCTGTATGCCATAATAATATCTCAGCATTGATCAATAGATTTATATTACATGTCGCAATATTCGCATATTTGGTACAAAAGAAATGTCGAAAATGATTAGTTAAGAGACCTCTGTATATCCTGTAAGGTTGTTCACATGTAATTCGAACAATATAAGCTTAATTGTCTTTGCAAGTCGGCACCAGATGCCGTTTTTGTGTTTCAATCAATTGCGTTGGTTTGGTTGTCCATTTGCTGGGTGTGTTCTTATTGTTTCCGATTGTTTTTTGTGTGAATGTTTTGCCGTCCTAAGTCAACACCAATTTGTCTCATTGATTTATGTGTAGTATTTTTGTGTTAACGTGATATTAATTTTTGTTTTGTAATCCTTGTCTCGTTTGCGTATCTTTGTTATGTTTGACTGCTCTTGATTTCACGTAGGGCGGTTTCCGTGTTTTGCTGCGGGTCTTGCTTGATATCCCCTTCTTTCCTTGGTGTCCTTTATTTGTTTCGATCATACGAATGTGCCGCACTTTTGCCATGGTACATTGCAATGTCGGAGATCCTATTTGGACGTAACCGGATTTGACGCGTTTCCATTTGACATTCATGGTGGGTGTTGCAAGCAGTAAGAGGACGCTTTATTCTCTCCGGGCACCTGGTTCTGCCTCTATTTAATGGAGATTTAAAGTCCGCACGTAATCAGGATAACCACACCATATGCTAATAGCAGATGGCCGTCATAAGTCGGCGCCAAACAGGGGATGCTTACTAGAGTTCAATAGCATTCTACTTTGAAAACCTTTAAAATGTTTTCTATCTTGCAGTGTATGTCAACTCTGTGTTTTTGCATTGGATGTTTTGGTGTTTTGCTGTGGGTGTTGAAACCGAGTGTTCTCCTATCTTTACACATAATGTTACAAAAAAGCATGTCCACGGAGTTAGATTCCAATTCTTTACCGGATTTGGGTATTCTCGCGCTCTACAGACACCGGGATATCTAGATGTGTGCAGCATCTGTAATTTATCATCTGCTATGCGATAAGTAGATGTTAGCTTTAAAGCTTAAAGGCATCAATTCAGGTCGTGGTCTCGAAACCGGATTAAGATCCTAAACAATCAATATTCTACGAAAAGCCATTCCAAGTACGTATTAGTTGTACATTAGATTTGAAAAAAGACATTAAATGTGTAGTCCCTTTATATTGTGTAGTCTTTTGTGTTAATAGTTTGAGTTCCTCGTTGGTGATCAGATTTAAATTTATCCTACCCTTTGGCATCTCTTGTCCACTCTTTAGAATTTAATATTTTTTTTATTTAATTCAAGAACAGGTAAATTTGCAGCATGGACCAGACATGCACGTTTCGGGTACTTAACACTCGTCAGTGATCCTCATTTTAAACAATGTAATATGATCAAAGAGTGTGAAAGTTAGAATGTCTAAAAAAGTACCGAAAGACGTAGTAGAATGAGTGAGATATGATGCTACGTACCGTACCCATTTTCAGTGTTTTGCTGTTGAGGTTACATTTTGTATTTTGTCTTAGTGTGTGTGTGAGTCCTGTATCCTTGTTCATCTGTATGTCCTTTGTGATTGTCTTTCCCACATGTTTTAAGCTACATTGCGGCGTAACGGCACGAAAAACGTTGCGAGAAGACATAGCCTGAAAATTTGTCTACATGAAATTTAAGATTTGATCAATCTTTGATATAATTTTCATGTAATTATTCCACGAAGTTTTCGAGATTTTAAGCCTCAAAGACGGCATTGACGTTCTAATTCGAAAATATGCGTTTACTGAACTAAAATAATTTCAATCTAGAAAATTTACCAAGGAGGGTGAAAAGGGAGATCGAAAATATTGTTGCCATGTTGAGTTTTGTATTTCTACTGATTATTATGTATCTTGGGGGAAATTTGCAATTTTTATCGCCGTTTTGCAACTTATTATTCAAAAATGCACATTCATTCAAAAGGCAAAACACGGCTTGCTTCATTTCCAATTTCTACATTAAGTTGTGGAGATCCTTAAAGCCCTTCTTACACGTAAAAGTTGAGAATGAGCTGAATTCGAATATATAAAATTATCGATAGGTCTTCTCGGCAGATGTTTTTGCAATTTAAGATTGAAAATTTGTTTTGCGTGTCTTCGGCGTCAATTTTACTCGCAACGTCAAAGTCAAAGCGTGTTCAGAACGCATGTGTCAACATGACGTCAAGGAGTATGCAGAATATTTGATTCTCTGTAACGGTCTTCTTTAAATCATCCAGAAACCCAATTTATTTTTTAGATAATTAAGCAACAATTACATGGGCCGTATTCGGACTAGACCTTATATCTTAATTTATTAAATATCTTAATTTATCTTCAATTAACTCTCCGTACTTGACATTTTTTCTTCAAATATTTGAAAACATTATACGGAACAGACGGACGGACATGCTCATTACTATCGGTATTTAATCCGATATGTTTTGGCGGGGTATACAATAAAAATACCCTCTGTTTATAAATATGTACGTTTAAAACATTGATGTGACGTCATGCCTTTGTTCGAACAGTCCGAAATTTACCTTTGACTGTCCAATATCAAATCTAGGTCGCGTTTATTAGAAAAAATATACGCGACCTAGATAAGATATTGGACAGTAATAGGTAAATGTACTTTGACATCTACAGGGCAACCGTTACAATCCTTATTTAGAAATCACGTGACAAGAATTCCATGTATCGTGGTACTGACTACTGCAATTTTTGCAATTTTTTCGGAGTTGACAAAATCCAGCACAATCTTACGTATCTAAAGAATCGGCCGTTGTGTCGGAAATGATAATGTCAGAGACATTACATATAGTTCAGTCCGTTTTTCTTTTTTTTTCTCTCACCTATTTGATTTTACTTATAATTAAGAATTTTGCTCGACTTCTTCTAGTCCGAAAAACCTGACTGAAATCCACGTTGATGGTTATTTTGACCCAGTCCCTCCCCCGGCGCAAATAACCGTCAACGGCTGGGTTCAGGTCAAGTTTTTCGAACTAGACTCCTTAAAAATATCTTCCTGAATTGTTTCTTTCATTTAACCTTGCACATACATTTTTTTGTAGTAAGTTGGACGTCCCTACTGATTTCCTTTTTCGGTATTTGAAGGCACTATATTATTTCTTGCTTGTCCGGAAAACGACGATTTCAGGGACACGCCCTTTTATTCTATACATCCATAGAAACTTCAACTAAATCGTCATCACGCAAAGTATTCTCGTTAATTTTTCCCCAAAATTTACATCCAATTTCTTGGTTTTTTTGGAATCTGCGACATAATTTGTCACAGCTTCTTTTTTTAATTGAAACTTTTATCTCCGTTATATTCTTTTATAAACGACTCCCTACTGCTAGTAGCGAGAATGTTAGAACCTGGAGTGATTACATTTCGTTACAGTAAAGGCAATTAACATTTAATAAATACAAAGTCATAGGTCATGCCACTTTGAATAGTAATCAATGTTTTAAGTACGATATACGCCTCAAACACTTCATTCTTAAAGATATTGGACAGTTTTCGGCCCTGCGGGCCTCAAACTGTCCAATATCTTTAAGAATGAACTGTTTTCGGCGTATATCCAATACTTACTTTTTAATATCGGAAAAGGGTTTGGAAGGGGCGGGCCATGTAAAATATATATTGTGATTTTCATTTCATGCTCGGTTTCAATCATTACGTTCAGTCGCCTCGATTGTCGTTATATATATTATCAAAATGAAATTTCCATTTCAATCTCCGAGTTCAGGAATTCCTCAAAAAGGCAGTACGGTATCTTTTTTTCCGATTACAAAAACAAAAATTCCAAACAAACAACCAACCTGCAGATGCGTGGATTCCAAATCTTTAACACTGTGACCTTGACTCGGGAGTATAATCTACTTGTAAAAATCTTTGGATTTCTATTTATTCTTATCAGGTTGCGAAGCAAAATCCGGTCTATGAAATGGCGAAGTCAGCGTTTTTCTGTACGTCCGTCAACCCTCCGTCCGTTTTTTGTGCTTCAGCATTTTGGGGAAGCTGTTACGTTAAACGAGGGGGTGGACAGGGAAGGGAGAGAGGGGAGGGAGGAGGGAGAGAGGGGAAGGGTGCGGGAGGAGGAGGGGCGGAGGGTGGAGGTAAGGGAAGGGTGAAAAGGAGGGGGAGGGAGCGGGAGGGGGATGTAAAGGGGTGGGAGGGGGAGAAAGGAACCCCCTGTCCGCCTCCTTATATTCTACTGAATAAAAACTGATTGGATCAGCTTATAAAACAGACTACAGTGATGATTCGTTAGTCCGGACGAATTGGTTCCCGAGGAATTCGTCCGGATTAACGAATTTTCCGGATTACTGAATCATGTTAAAAATGTCAAAACTTGAACGCGAAATTCCGAAGTAAAGGGGGGAGAGGTCGGCCGTTTTTTTTGTGTGCGTGTGTTTGTACGGTTAAATTGTCTTGTAAACAAATATTTTCCCATCATAGATAATTTGATTAAATGTTTATTTCTTGATAATAATGGATTACTCAATCTCTAGATATGTCTTTAAAGCATGAGCGCTAAAAACTAGAAAAGAGTCAGGTGGTTCGGCGCCGGGATTTTGTCTTCGCTTTTTCGTATTGGTAAGATCGTCTTGAAGTCAATACTTTTCTCATCATTGGAAATAAATATACAAGTAGTTTTATTTCCTTATAATTCTAATCAAATTAACAGAATTGAACAGAACAAAATGCACATTTTGTTTTATCTAAACATCGAGGTTCCGCGGGCGCCGATACTTACCAATACCTACCGAAACGTACCACTTTTCTTCCTTAAAAATACGAAAAACATCGTCTGTCAAGAGCGGTTCACGGCCGTTTTCGATTCTGTTTTAACTAAAAACATGCCCTCAATATCCAAGCTGTTCACATTTATCTTCACCGTGATACAAACATTAAAATTAAAAACATCAACTTTAATTTGAAATGGTTTTAGGGCGTGCATCTGTTCAAAATAATGATTGAATGCTACAAGCTGAAAAAAATTCACGATAAGAATTAAGAAAGTGACCAAAGAAGCGAACAATTAAGTCTTTTAATGCATAGATTTGATTACCAGGTAAGTTCGTGTACCCCAAGCCGTGGCTGGTGCTGTGTATCCCATCGCCTAATTAACCTGCCGGTTTTCCGGTTAATTTCTCCAGGTAAATTTATTGTTATGAAAACATGTCCATGTAGATTTCTCCAGGTAAAAATTAATTGTTATGAAAATATGACCGTATAGATTTCTCCAGGTAAAAATTAATTGTTATGAAAACACGTCCGTAGTTGCTTATATCGTCCGGACTAACGGGACAAAATAACATATGATCCGCACGTCCGTTCCCGAAAACTACCGTCCGGATCCGGAACGCGGATTTCCGGATATTCGGATCATTTTTGCACTATATACGTTTGTTCCCTGAGAAATCGTCCGGAGTAACGAATTTTTCGGAGTAACGAATTCCGGACTAACGAATCATCACTATACTGAGACAAATCTAACGCATCAATATGACCTTGAGATAAAATATACATAATTTATGTGTTTTACTCAACAGCGGGAGAAAAAAATATAAGGAGCATTGAGAAGTAACCGTACATGAAGATAAACAAAGACGGAATGAACTCTGCGTGCTTATATTTTGTGTCCCATCTTTGAACTAGTGACCTTGACCTTGACGTTCTTTCAAAACTTACATCTTCATTTAATTTGTTGAAGGGATACGAGTTATACATTTCTCACCGGAATTCCTTGTGACATGATCTTTCAATGAAAACCTGAACCTTTGATCTAGTCTCATAGACCTTGAAGTTTGACCTTTTCAAAATCTTTAAACTTTAATTGATACATCTTCAATATTTCACCTTTAGATTCTGTACGACAAGAGTGGGGGATGGGGATAAGATGTGGTGTGGGGTTACCCATCAAAAACAAAAAACCAACGATATCAAAAGATTCTTATTGTATGTAAACGTCTTCATATTGAATAGCATCATTTAAGAACAGATAAATTGGCTACGTGGACCAGAGATGCACGTTTCGGGTACTTATCCCTCATCAGTGATCCTAAATCTAACCAATGTAAAATGGCCAAAATAGTATGAAAATTATGTCCAAAATGTACCAAGAGACGTAGCAGAATGGGTGGGATATGATGCTACAGGACCCACTTTTTAGAAATTAGAAATTGACTTATCTTGTTTTGGCTTTTTAAACACATTTTTGAGGAGGACTTTTTTATTTCAAGTCTATGCATATTCATTTTAGTTTTTATATGTTCTTTATACCAACTGAAAGATCTTCAAAAAAGTCCTCTAACATTTTCTGATCTAGAAAAAAATTATGGGGAATTTTAAGTCAATTCCCTATGCTCCCATTATAAAAGTTAAAAAAATGTTCGATTTTTTAAATATAATACTCCGGCAGATATATGAAATTCTAGCTTCAGATAGTTTTTTTCACAAATGACTGTCATGCAAAATTTAAAGCAAATCGATCTCCATATTTTTGAAATATTAGGAATTTTAACCTAAAAAACCTTGGACTTTTTTCAACAATTCTCCAAAAAGATAAAAATTGTCTACTTTGATGCTAGATTTTGACAAATTCAGCAGTCAAAACAGTATAAAATCACATTCATTTAGTTCATTTGACTCCAAATAATTAACAAAATAATTTAGATTCAATTAAGCTTCAACAATCAGGGTGAAATTAAGCTTTACTTTCTCTCTTTTTGCTATAATTTGATGAATATCTGAACAAATGATGCAACCAGCTGGTTTCGGGATCGATTTTTAAAAGAAGAATCATTGTGACACAAAAGTTTATGCATCATCATTGAATATGCTAAAATGTTTTTACACTTTTATGATGATGAGATGATGTTTCAATTTGTTTCCATGTAATCATATCCTGAAAATGGGGGATACGCTTATTTTATCAAATTTCGACACCACTGTTGGCAATTTTTAACCGATAGAAATGTTCAATCATATTCATAACCATCCTAAATTTGGCTTCAGCAGATAATATTATAGCCACTCTTTCCAATGAAGAAAAATGGTATGCTTTGAGACATTATTTATGGTGAAATTTACCACCAAAAATGATAATTTCTCTAATTTGCATAAAAAATTGTATTTCTGTGAGGCAAAAAAAAATCATATTTCCAACAAGAGAATTTTAGAGCATAACACTAAAAACATCTCTTTTGCAATTAGTTCGATTTCAAATCAAAACATGACTGGACTAATATGATTAACTAATGTGTACCAAAATATATGGAATATACTATAGTGCACCATACTGCTCAAAGAAGTACTCATCAGTTATTCAGTCTAGAAGGCAAGGCAAAATCATAAGGAATTCGATTGGAACGTGTGCGAACCTCGGAATGAATACCAGGTAAATATTGCTTGTTTGGTGATAATGACAGCCCATGTAATCGCAGAACAGAATGTCACTGATCATTCTGGAAATGGGGATTTGATGTGCTTTTATTTTATCCCCAAAGCGACCGAATAACTTCCTCAATGATGATTTCAGCAGTTTTGTTATATAACCTTGTACCTTACATGTAAGCCGTCTGGCTCTAACGATGAAATCATTATATTTGAAACATGTCCTGTCGTACCGGTTCGGGTCGACAGATAGAAGTTTATCCAAATAACGAAGCGGATCTGTCGCTCTCGGTTGTTTCCTTGATCTCTAATTTATGAAGATAGATTTCATTGAGATGAAATAGTTCGGATTATTATTATAGTTTGCTAAATGTTCGGGATTATTGATGAACAACACGTTATCTATGTATTTGAAGGTAAAATATGTGATTTTACCCAGTCGAAAGCAAGATCTGGATGAAGTCATCTTCGTATGAACTAAAACATATCAGTTCACAATCTATTGGTCTAAATTGAATCATGAAAATACACATTATTTATCATTTACAGAGCTTATGTGTAAACTATTGCTTCCGTGACTTATCTTGTGGTTTGTGATATGATCTCAGAGATAGAGTATTATTCGTTTAAACAGCAATTTAGTGCCTTGCTGTGTATATCAGACTAAATGAAATCTCTGTTGGCTCGTAAACCGGGTAACCACACATTTTGCTATGAATATGAATGACGGCCGTACAATAATGGAACGTGCCATTCATTTGCCTCCCTCCATTTATGTGTTATGTTACGTTTCAATGTGACTGCATTGTTTATTGGTTTTTCCATTTTGCGTGGGTGATCTGATATTTACCTATTCTTACCCGTTAGTGTGGGTACTTTTCTCTCATAGTGTTGCTTTTGGAAGGAATAGTAACCGAGCGTCAGCGTCAGCAGCCAGAGCAAAACAGCAAAACACCCCAAGTGAAAATACAGAGAGGACATATAGAGCAAGGGATTCAAAATATACAAGGATCATCAAATACAACATCAAACCTCCTAACACAAAAAATATATATAAACCAACAGAAATGTTCTGAACTAAAAACTGTTCTTGCTTTCTTCAGGTTTTGATGTCGTTGTTCTCGTTTCCTTATTTTACTCGTGTCAGTTCCGATGTGACCACTACACGTCATGTTTCCTTGTTTTACTTGCGTGTGTTCCGGTGTGACAATTACATGGTGATCATGTTTCCTTGTTTTACTCGCTTGCTTGTGTTCCCGTGTAACCATTGCAATTTCGTCATGTTTCCTTGTTTTACTCGTCTGTGTTCCCGTGTGACCATGACAAGGTCGTCAGGTTTCCTAGAAGATACAAATACCTCGTAATTGGGCGGGAGGATACTTATTTCGTAAATGAACACTGATTCAAACAAAAAGTATACCGAATACGATATCATCCGGATGCTTGAGTTTTTGATTGACAACATTTTTGTTGTGTTTGGAGAAACCGTATTCCAACAGATAGTCGGCATCAGCATAGGTACCAATTGCACCCCACTGCTTGCGGACTTATTTTTATATTCATACGAAGCTGACTTCATCAAGACCTTAATCTCGACTGGGCGAAAGCACCTCGCATCTCAGTTCAATTTTAGATGACGTGTTGTCCATCAATAATCCGAACTTTGCGGATCATCCACATGAAATCTTTCCTCATGAACTAGAGATCAAGAAAACAACAGAGAATGACAGATCCTTGGATATACGACTATCTTTCGATGCAAACGGCCATTTTAACACCTCACTGTATGACAAGCGTGACGATTTCAGCTTCCACATAACTAATTTCCCTTTCATGAGTAGCAACATTCCGTCTTCTCCTGCTTATGGCGTTTTTGTTTCTCAATGCATGGAAATTGGTTTTGTTTCTCAATGCATGGAAATTGGTTCGGAATTTTCTTCAAGACGTTATAGAGTTGGAACCCTTCGACATTATCAATTGATACGCGGTACGCCAGGGCATATTCCAAATATGACGGTTTCATCGTTAGAGCCAGACGGCTTGCAAGTAAGCTACTTATTCATGTTTATGTTACACAACGGCTGAAATCATCAATGAGAAAGCTCTTCGGTCGCTACGGGGGTTGAATAAAAGCATATGAGATCCCCCTTTCCAGAATGATCAGTGACATTCTACATTGTGATTGAATGGCTGTCATCATCACCAAACAAGACATACTTACTTGATATGTATATCATAATGTACATTGAGACAATCACCGAATTTGACGGGTTTCCATGGAGCTGTTGCAACGGGTGTTGAATGCAATTAGGAGACGCTGACTCTCCCTGAACACCTGGTCTCACTTCGGAATTTCGTTCATTCCGATGTTCCCAACCGTTCTATGGAAAATATAATGATTTTGCCTTGCCTTCTCGACTATGAGACTTAAAAACTGATGGGTACTTCTGTAATGTTTATTCCTACCCTTTGGCATCTCTTGTTCACTCTTCCTTTTTCATTTGAAATGTTAAACGTCTTCAAATTCAATAGCATCATTTAAGAACATGTAAATTGCAGCATGGACCAGACATGCACGTTTCGGGTACTTAACCCTCGTCAGTGATCCTCCGTCTAAACAATGCAATATGACGAAAGAGTGTGAAAGTTAGTATGTCTAAAAATGTACCGAAAGACGTAGTATGATTAGTGGGATATGATGCTACAGTACCCATTTTCAGTGTTTCGCTGTTGAGGTTACATTTTATATTTGGTCTTAGTGTGTGTGAGTTCTGTATCCTTGTTCATTTTTATGACCTTTGTGATTGCCCTTCCCACATGTTTTCAATTTAACCATCCCAAAACTACAAGATCAAGAAATGACATCTGTTTTCGTTTTTAATTCTGTAATGTAATATAGTCTTATGGTGCCAATTTGTCTTGTTGATTTACTGGTAGTCTTTCCTACTCAGTTTTCTGATATCGTCTTTGATTTTTGGGTCAAGAGGCCCTTTTGTGTCTCTAGTTCAAAGTGCTTTTACCCTCTTTTACCCTCTCCCCCTTTGGTGTTATGGTGTGGTTGCTATTAGATTATATCTTTCTTATAAACATGATTTGTTTTGTAATAATTTATTTGCACCAAAATAAACAAGATTGATATATGCGCATCAAAATGTACATAATTAGCTAAATTAAATGTGCACCAAAATATATATGATTGATATATGTGCATCAAAAACATTATGAAATTATGGATTCTTTACGAGGTGAATATGGTGTGATGCTTTCTTAATTTGAAAATATTGACCGATTCAAAAAGTCTTTAATTGTTTTAATATATAGTGGATTATCTCAGTATCAATAATCTGATAATGCAACGTTTTCTTTTAAGAATTATTTCGAACAAAGGAGGGGATCTCCAACAACACCAGGTTGTAGCACCCACAGCAAAAACCCAAAACACCCAATGCAAAATGCAAAAACACAAAGCAGACAAGCACAAAAAGAGACGCGTAAGGGACAAGGAACGTTAACGCACAACACAGAAACATCAAACACAAAGGACTACACATAAACCAACGAGACCAATGGGCAACCGGTGCCGAAACACAATGGTGCCGAGACCAATGGGCAACCGGTGCCGGTGTCAAAAACACAATAAGCATAATCTGTCGCTGAATAATAATAGACGTAATATAATAATCATTCAAGATTATTTCAGCGTCTAAATCAATCGTAATTCATAGATTGGTTCAAAATTCAAGGCTTTTATAGCTCAGCTTCAGTGTCATTGCTGCTGTTTACGAAACGACGTTTATGACGTCACAGATATAAATTTCGCGCGTTTTCAATATTTCATGGTAAACCGGAGGCAAGATTTTTCCCGGAAGTGTTATGTAATGAATTCGCCCTTCACAAGTCAATATGATGTGACAATGACTCGTCATGTGACAGTTCTTAGCCAATGAGAGTGAAAATAGAAATAGACAATGTAATAATATACAATTATGGACTTTTAACTCAGTGTGTATGATATGATATTGACTTACTGTGAAAATATTGACCAAGGCGAACGTCAGAGAAGCAAGGATAAATTTTACTTAGAATTGGTATATGTCGTCGTTTTTTTACACTTGATAAAAGCCAAGGGGCCGAAAAGTTGTGCATTTGAGTGTTTGTGTTTTTATTAGTTATCACCCCTTCCCTCTGGATGCAATATTTCAATCTAAAACATATCAGTTCACAATCTATTTGTTTAAATTGAATCATTAAGATACACATTATTTATCATTTACAGAGCTCTTATGTAAACTCTTGTTTTACGCGTGAGCGTTCCGGTGTGAACATTACAAGGTCGTCATGTTTCCTTGTTTTACTCGGGTTTGTTCCGGTGTGACCATAACAAGGTCGTCATCTTTCCTTGTTTTACTCGTGTTTGTTCCGCTGTGACCATTACAAGGTCCTCATGTTTCCTTGTTTTACTCGTGTCTGTTCCCTTGTGACTATTACAAGGTAGCCATGTTTCCTTGTTTTACTCGTGTCTGTTTCGGTGTTACCATTGCGAGGTCGTTGTGTTTCCTTGTTTTACTCGGGTTTGTTCCGGTGTGACCATTACAAGGTCGTCATGTTTCCTTGTTTTACTCGGGTTTGTTCCGGTGTGACCATTACAAGGTCGTCATGTTTCCTTGTTTTACTCGTGTTTGTTCCGCTGTGACCATTACAAGGTCGCCATCTTTCCTTGTTTTACTGGCGTGTGTTACAAGGTCGTCATGTTCCCTTGTTTTACTCGTGTGTGTTCTGATGTGATCATTACAAGGTCGTCGTGTTTCCTTGTTGAACTCGTATTTGTTCCAGTGTGACCATCACAAGGAAAGTAAAGATGTATACAGTTGTACAAACTTGTTTTATTCATGTAGTGGATGGAAGTCAAACAGAAAAGCCGAAATTTGATTTTAAATTCACAATCGTAATGCTTACAAATTCTTGTAAAAATATAAACAGCTTTTCTACATGAAAAGAAGAATGTGACAATAAAGCTGTTTAAGGAAGAGTATCTCTCATGTCAGAACTGCTGGTAATTTTTTGCCTAGATACCCTATTTCTTCTCTTAAGTTTTTGATAAGATTATCCAAATCATATGGTGTTGGGAAATTTAAAGAAACTTTTATATTTACATTATATTTACCTCTAAAAAGGGATTTTTAAAAATGTTTTTCCAATATGGTCCAATTTTAAAGTCCAAATGGCTTAAGTTTCGTTATAATCATAAAATCACGAACTTTCTTGTAAAAGTGATAAGTTAGGAAATGCTTTACCTTAAGTAAGATATTCAACCACTATTAACCTTTGAACATCTGAACAAATTTTCTATGAAGTTTTGAAACATAATAGAAATATTATTGTGATATTTTTTTCTGTTTAATGATTTTACATCAGGAATGGGTATTAATATTATACAAATTTCAAGGCAGTATACTTTGCGGGGCAAAGAAGGTTCATGGCTATATTCATTCGGTCAATGTTCGCTGGAACGGTTTGGGCACCCATGTCGAGCTTATCTATCATCATTTTCTGAAAATATGAAAACAGCAATATATGATAAAAGATGACAAATATGGATAATGACCATATCCCTGTATACAGCACAAAATCGATAATTCAGAAAATCAGAAACCGAAGGTATACACAATCAGGATAAAAGAGGAACCAAAGCAATAGAAGCGAACTCCCGATATGGGAGTGAGACCAGGTGCCCAGGAAGAGTAAGCATCTCCTGCTTGCATGCAACACCCGCAGCCTCAATTCGGTAGCACTGTCACATCCGCTTACTTCCACTTCAGAAGACATAGAGTACAATATTTGATTGGATGGTTCAAATGGTCTATGACAGAATACCATCCACCATTCTGGAGAGTGGGACATCATAATGTATGACAAGTTCCCCATATCGACCGTAGAACTTCCTCAGTGACGAAAGATGTCTACATTTATATGATTGTTGACATTTTCTGAAAAGTACTAAAAAGCAGATGATTACTGTATACGTTTAATCATTCGCTGTGTATAAAACTTCGCTACTTTTGCGGTCGGCCTCTTAGCGTGAAGGTTTGTCTCGGTGAATGAAACTATCAATTTGAAGGCATAACTCAAAGGAACCTGTGACAAATCCGTGAATCATTGTCTATAAGAAAAGGTTACTTTTATAAAAGAAAGGAGGGGATCTCCAATAACACTTGGTTGCAGCACCCACAACAAATCCCCAAAACACCTAATGCAAAGCACAGAGCCTCAGAGTTAGACGTAAAGGGACAATGAACACAAACGCTCACTATAGAAACATGAAACACAAAAGACCACAGATATACTGATAATGTATGCAGTGATGGTTGCAATGATAAAATCAGAAGCGTAGGGAACCTAGTAACGAGTCCGGGGTGTCAATCCGTAAATGTGATTAGCTTATTCAACAGACACCAAAGAAGGCGTCGAAGTCATTGCATCCGTAGATATAATAAACCTGAGATACATAGTATTTCCTTCGATGACTTGGTTCCATTTTTGAATGAGCCTCTAGGTCTACATCACATTCGTACTTGTACCAAATTGTACTCTGTTCCTTTACGGAAATTATACGACATCTACGAATTTACTAAGGACCTCATAATTACCGATAAAGATTCCCCAGAAAACAGACTTCAAGGTTTCATCTCAGAAGATCAGAAAAAGCAGAGGAGAAAACAATCCGCCCTTTCATCAAATTAAGATTTGCAATCAAAGGAATTAATAAATTTAATCTTGGCCAAATTTTGAATCACAAATCTGTCACTGAAAAGATACTTTCATAATTAAAAGAAAAGAAACTTCTTGTATTTCCCAAAGCTACTGTTGTGTCTAAAATTTACAATTTCAAACGATTCCTGCAGTGTATTGATTTGATTAATCCCTTACTTATCCATTACCTTGCGAATATTCTTAATCGGATTTCAACCACTCTCCTTGCGGACACGTTATTACTGTTGACCTAATTATAGTCAAGAACGAAAAGTTTAGAGAATTGTTAAAAAAATGGTCTCAAATCCAGAGAAAGTAACTTCTTTACATGGAATCATAATTTCAAAATTATCATGTCTCGTGTGAGGAATATGCAAGAAGTTGGGCTAAGAAAGAGGATGTTGCGTATCGAAAAATCTCTAATTCAGAATAGGTGGCGAAACGACCTACCACTAAGAGATAGTGCTCTTTATAAAAACGAGCCGCCATGAGGGGCAAAACGACCCACGACGAGAGGTGAAACTATCCATCTCGAGGGGCGAAACGACCCACGACGAGAGGTGAAACTATCCATCTTGAGGGGCGAAACGACCCACTCTTCAGAGTCGATACGTCCCACCTAGAGGGACGAAGGACCCACCTTAGGGGCTAATCGACCCGGGGCGAAGGGAAAAAGGGGCGAAACGATCCGGAACCCTTTGGCTTTGACACAAACAATTTAGATTTAGATTTACAATACTTATATTATATTGCATACCTAAAACGCATAAAAATCCGTACAAGCAACGTTTCAGCGCTTGTTCCTCAAAATGTTCATCCAAATCTGTATCGATCTTACTCACCAAAGTTTTAACTGAAATCAAATTTGGACTTCAAAAATATTGCTCGACAGTATATTCTCGAAGCGGTATTAACCAAATGTGTATTTGTGGTGCATTAGTTCAAAGCCTTTGATTTTTCAACACTTTACACAACAATCCCAAATTCTAATTTGAAAGAAATGACAAAACTCACAAGATAATAAAAATTGCATTTACAAGCAAGAACGGCGATCGCAAATATAATTCTATTGTCGTTAATCATGTTAATTATGACAACACCTACTTTGTTAAAGAAAATTCCGCTTCTAGAAATAAGTACCCTGAAGCAGATATTTTTCAGATGTTTAACTTTCTAATCGACAACATTTTTGTGGTGTTTGTAGAAAAGGTCTTCCAGCGGATTGTCGGAATTCCAATGGAAACTAGTTGTGTTCCACTCCTTGCCGAAATTTTTTCTTTGCTCTTACGAAGCTGAATTCTTTCAATCTTTGGTCTCTGGGGGATAGATGCGTGGTTTCTGGATTTAACTTCACTTACAGATTTGTGAACGGTGTGCTGTCCATCGGAGGTCCAACATTCGCGGATTTCCTCAACCGAATCTATCCTTCGGAGCTTGAAGTTAAAGAAACTACAGAGACAAATAATTCAGAACCCAATCTGGACATAATGCTGTCCTACGACACTGATGGTCACATGAACACCTCACTCTATGACAGAGGTGACGACTTCAATTTCAATATCACAAACTTTCTTTTTCTGAGTAGCAATATCCCTTCATCGCCTGTGTGTGGCGTGTTCATATCTCAGTTGATACGCAATGCCAGATCAAGTACCAAATATGCAGATTTTGTTCTTGGGGCTAGACGTATTTCAGATAGGCTTCTCAGTCAGCTATACGTTAGGGACCGACTAACCTCGTCACTGAGGAACTTCTACGGTCGATACGGAGAACTCGTTATACATTATAATGTCCCACTCTCCATAATGGTGGATGATATTCTGTCTTAGCCCATTTGAACCATCCAACCACCGAATATAATTGTATCTTCCGAAATGGAAGTAACCTGATGTGACATTTTTATCGAATTGAAGTGACAGGTGTTCCTGGGCACCTGGTCTCACTCCCATATTTGGTGTTCGCATCTTTTCATATGACGGAGGTTTTTCTTTGTTTGGTTTGGTCCTTGTTTTCTCCTGATTTTGTAAGCCTTCGGATTATGATTTTCTGAATCATCGATTTTGTACTATGTATTGGGATATGGTCATTATCCATATGTGTCATACACAAACTAGACCAATAAATCCGTGAAGGTAAGTGCCAGCGAATGATTCTACTTATACATTATAAACACGTGGTTGTCCGAATTCATTTCATGTATGATATATTGATCTATCAAATAATTTTTTTTCTCTAGAGAATACATTTAAAGATACCTCTATTGCCACGAGGCCGTGTGCTTTGTCAAGATCTATTTGTAAACTTGTCAGATCTTGTAAATAACATTTCTTTCCAACTCTCATTGCCATCAGGCCCTGAAAAAAGATCAATATAAACACTGCAATAGTTATTCATATAAAGTGGTAACTGACAAAGATACTTCAAATATGCGACCAAAACCGAATATTGATGAAAATTTTGAAAAGAAGTTGCATCTTTCCTATACATAAGCCTTGTCATATCTCATATATATATATAGCTATAAGGCTTAATCCATCTTCTAAATGCTAGGCCTGTTAGGCTTGTCTGCAATTCTCTTTTCAATCAGGAGACGCTGACTCTCCCCGGGCACCTGGCCTCACTTCGGAATATTATTTATTCCGAGCAAATTTAAGTTTTGCCTTGCATCCTCAACTTTGACATTAAATATCTGATAGGTACTTTGGTATTATGAAGACAAAATATAAACGTTCTTGACAAAGCACACATATGAAAAAACTGTCCCCCCTCACCTAGACTAATATTTCTAAATATGGTGAACTAGACATACATGTTTCTATATGTGGTGCACTAGAAGTACAAGTTTCTAAATGTGGTGCACTAGACATACATGTTTCTAAATGTGGTGCACTAGACATACATATTTCTAAATGTGGTGCACTAGACATACAAGTTTCTAAATGTGGTGCACTAGACATATATGTTTCTAAATGTGTTGCACTAGACGTTAATGTTTCTAAATGTGGTGCACTAGACATATATGTTTCTAAATGTGGTACACTAGACATACTTGTACATGTTTCTAAATGTGGTACACTAGACATACATGTATATCTTTCTAAATGTGGTGCACTAGACATACATGTTTCTTAATGTGGTGCACTAGACATACATATTTCTTAATGTGGTGCACTAGACATACATGTATATGTTTCTAAATGTGGTGTACTAGACGTACATGTTTCTAAATGTGAAGCACTAGACATACATGTACATGTTTCTAAATGTGGTGCACTAGACATACATGTACATTTTTCTAAATGTGGTGCACTAGACGTACATGTTTCTAAATGTAGTGCACTAGTCACACATGTGCATGTTTCTAAATATGGTGCAGTGGACAAACATTTTTCTAAATCTGGTACACTGGACATATATGTTTCTAAATGTGGAACACTAGACATATATGTTTCTAAATGTGGTGCACTAGACAAACATATATATGTTTCTAAATGTGGTGCACTAGACATACATGTTTCTTAATGTGGTGCACTAGACATACATGCTATTTAATGTGGTGCACTAGACATACATGTTTCTTCATGTGGTGCACTAGACATATAAGTTTCTAAATGTGGTGCACTAGACATTCATGTTTCTAAATGTGGTGCACTAGACATTTATGTTTCAAAATATGGAGCACTAGACATATATGTTTTTAATATAGTGCACTAGACGTACATGTTTCTAAATGTGGAGCACTAGACATATATGTTACTAAATGTGGTGCAATAGACATATATGTTTCCAAATGTGGTGCACTAGACATATATGTTTCTAAATGTGGAACACTAGACATACATGTTTAATAATGTGAAGATCTACGGTCGATATGGGGAACTCGTCATACACTATGATGTCCCAGTCTCCAGAATGGTGGGTGATATTCTGTCATAGACCATTTGAACCATCCAAGCCAAGATTGTACTCTAATGGAAGTTACCGGATGTGACAGTTCTACCGAATTGAAGCGGCGGGTGTTGCATGCAAGCAGGAGATGCTTATTCTTCCTGGGCACCTGATCTCACTCCCATATCGGGAGTTCGCTTCTTTTCATGTGGTGGAGGTTTTTATTTGTTTGCTTTGGTTCCTGTTTTGTCCTGATTTTGTATGCCTTCGGTTTCTGATTTTCTGAATTATCGATTTTGTGCTGTATACAGGGATATGGTCATTATCCATATTTGTCATGCACTAGACGTACAAGTTTCTAAATATGGAGCACTAGACATATATGTTACTAAATGTGGTGCACTAGACATATATGTTCCTAAACGTGGTGCACTAAAAATATCCGAATTTGCTGCAAGAGATCAGCCCATTAGTCAAACATTTCTAATTATGGTGCAATAGACGTACATGTTTCTAAATGGGTTGCATTAGACATAAATGTTACTAATTATGGTGCACTAGACGTACATGTTTCTAAATGTGGTGCACTAGACATATATGTGTCTTATTGTGGTGCACTAGACATATATGTTTCTAAATGTGGTACATTAGACATTTATGTTTCTAAATGTGGTGCAATAGACAAACATGTTTATAAATGTAGTGCACTAGACGTAGATGTTTCTAAATTTGGAGCACTAGACATATATTTTCTAATTGTGGTGCAATAGACATATATGTTTCTAAATGTGGTGCACTAGACATACATGTTTCTAAACTTGTTGCACTAGACATATATGTTTCTAAATGTGCTACACTAGACATACATGTTTCTAAATGTGCTGCAATAGACATATATGTTTCTAAATGTGCTGCACTAGACATATATATTTCTAAATGTGGTACACTAGAACATACATGTTTCTAAATGTGGCGCACTAGAAATATATGTTTTTAAATGTGCTACACTAGGCATACATGTTTCTAAATGTGCTGCACTAGACATACATGTTTCTAAATGTGCTGCACTAGACATATATGTTTCTTAATGTGGTGCACTAGACATATATATTTCTAAATGTGGTACACTAGAACATACATGTTTCTAAATGTGCTGCACTAGAAAAATATGTTTCTAAATGTTCTACACTAGGCATACATTTTTCTAAATGTGCTGCACTAGAAATATATGTTTCTAAATGTGGTGCACTAGACAAACATGTTTCTAAATGTGGTGCACTAGACGAACATGTTTCTTAATGTGCTGCAGTAGACGTACATGTTTCTAAATGTGGTGCACCAGACATACATATTTCTAAATGTGGTGCACTAGACATACATATTTCTAAATGTGGTGCACTAGACGAACATGTTTATAAATATGGTGCACTAGATGTACATGTTTCTAAATGTGGTGCACAAATAGTGTCCGAATTTGCTGCCAGAGATCAGCCCTTTTGTCAAACAATTCTAAATGTGGTGCACTAGACATACATGTTTCTAAATGTGGTGCACTAGACATACATGTTTCTAAGTGTGGTGCACTAGACATATATGTTTCTAAATGTGGTGCACTAGACATTCATGTTTCTAAATATGGTGCACTAGATATACATGATTCTAAATGTGCTGCAGTAGACGTACATGTTTCTAAATGTGGTGCACTAGACATATATGTTTCTAAATGTGGTGCAGTAGAGGTCCATGTTTCTAAATGTGGTGCACTAGACATACATGTTTCTAAATGTGATGCACTAGACATATATGTTTCCAAATGTGGTGCACTAGAGGTCCATGTTTCTAAATGTGGTGCACTAGACATATATGTTTTTAAATGTGGAGCACTTGACATACATGTTTCTAAATGTGGTGCATTAGACGTACATGTTCCTAAATGTGGTGCACTAGACATACATGTCTCTAAGTATGGTGCACTAGACATATATGTATCTAAATGTGGTGTACTACACATATATGTTTCTAAATGTGGAGCACTTGACATACATGTTTCTTAATGTGGTGCACTAGACGTACATGTTTCTTAATGTGTTGCACTAGACGTACATGTTCCTAAATGTGGTGCACTAGACATACATGTCTCTAAGTATGGTGCACTAGACATATATGTATCTAAATGTGGTATACTAGACATACATGTTTCTTAATGTGGTGCACTAGACATACATGTTTCATATAATGACGCCTTATCAGTGATAATTTAATCCAACTTGATTCAAAATGGAAATGTTAATGAAGTACAGGGCCCATAGCTCAATTTCAAAATTTCATATATCTAATGTTGTGAAGAGAGAGCGACAGATAGTTAAAAGATACTGCTATTCGGGTATTCTGTAACCTACTTTAAAGTTGAAATCAGAATTCAGAAAAATAAAAGAGAAAAAATTGTTAATTGCGCTAAACAAGAATGATTGTATGGCGATTTTTTATGTGTTTTAATCATATGACAAATTCCCCGACAGTAAGTGTTTTGCATATTTTTCCCTGACATTGTCGCCATAGCACAACAGACATTACATATGTTTTAGTTATTTCATGTTCGTGCGTTAACATCGATGGTGGATGCGGCTAGCCGAACAGAGGATTCTTACTCCACCCGGGCACCTGGTCCCACCTCTAGCTTGATAGGGGTCCGTCGATGCTCAATCTTATGTTCTATTGTGAGTGTTGAGTGCTGTTTAGATTATCGTCAGGATCATCTTTAACTCATGTAATGTTCGTCCTGGTTTTCACTCTTCAAATTCACAATACATTCTTTTTATAGAACACCAATTAAAAAGACTTAGTGATAGGATAGGGATTAGTTATCAATATATCTATAAACATTAATTACGCCATAGTAATTTGATACTTCGTTAAAAATACAAACACGCAAACATCTAATTTGTTATCCAGAATAAAAAATTAGTTTAAATCAAATCAATTTTTTAAAGACCAGAAAATTCTTAATTTGCCATAACGTATGGAATTACTTGTAGACCATTTTTCCCATTTTCAAGCATAATTTTGAAAATTCCCATTTTCTCTTTTAATCTTATTCCTTATCGAAAGTTTCTAATTGACCTGTATGTGTGTGTGAAGGTGTTTGTGTGTGAGAGAGGGTGTGAGGGTGTGTGTGAGGGTGTGTGTGGGTGAGGGAGGGAGGGAGGGTGTGTGTGTGAGGGTGAGGGTGTGTGTGTGTGTGTGAGTGTGTGAGGGTGAGGGTGTGTGTGAGGGTGTGTGTGTGATTTTTCTTGCCTGACTGGAGGGCAACTTTCATAATATGACCGTGGCGTAAAACAAAATATTGAATTACATTAGCCTTACTAGATGTTGGTCGAAACGGAAAAAATATCCATGATGCACAATCGGTTCCTGTGTAGGTCCGGTTGCATGGTGATGGTGGGAATGGGAAGCATGGGAATGATGCGGTTTAATTGTCGTCGCAGCAAAACCCTAGAGGTAATTTTTTTTTGTTTTAATTCGAATAATTTTCAATAAAATACTAGTGATGTAAACGTCTTCATATTGAATAGCATCATTTAAGAACAGATGAATTTATACACGTAATACATTTCAATCATTGGCAGTTGAAGTTATATATATATATATTAGAGTACAGGTATTATAGAGTTTAGAGTTGGAACACCTCCCTATTATATATATTATATATGGTGAATGGTATTCTGTCTTAAACTATTTGATTCATACAACAACAGACTATACTTGTATCTTGAAGCGACGAGTGTTGCAAGCAGGAGATGCTGACTTTTGCTGGGCACCTGGTCTCACTATTAATTGGTAGTTAACTTCTTTTCATATGGTGGAGGTTTTTATTTCTTTCTTTTGGTTCCTGTTTTATCATGATTTTGTATGCCTTCGGTTTGTGGTTTCATGAATTATCGATTTTGTACAGTGCATTGGGATATGAACATTGGCCATATTTGTCATATATATAGATTTTGCGGAGCAAACATTTCAGCATTCTAAAAAACGCGATATTGCGTTCGGTGTTTTGTCAGAGAACGGTAAGATCAAAGAATTTTTTTCAGAAACATGTAAAGACAAACTGAATGGCTATAAAAAGGATCAATTCATTACTTGTAATGCTTTACAATCTTATTGCAATTCACTCACCTTTGATTTTAACACTACGAAATCCATTTCAGACATATTTCATTTATTATGTCGCAAAAATGTTTTTTTTTTACTTTAATGAAGAAAATAATTCATAACATTAGTTCATGCTCATTTAAGCACCATTACAACTTCTAATATAATAAATGTAATTTTATAGTATCCCATAAGGGCATTTCAACAAATAATGTCTCTTAAGCGAGGCTGGGTCTAATTAGAAAATGATGAACTTAATTCTACCCAAGGTATTTTGACAAAATTCGGATCATATAATTGCAGTATTATAAAATCCATTTTAAGGGAAAGAAAATAGAAGTTGACCGTTCAGTATTATGTAGGAGTCATCTCAAAGATAATTACATCTTACAGTGAGACCTTGTGGGGTTTTAATGCAAAATAATGATTTTTCTCAACTTTCATATGGCTGTGCAAGAGATTTTTAATTAAATTCATGTTATTTTTTTCTTGTACTTCAAATATCATTTTAAGAAAAAGAAATTGAAATTTCACCGGCATCAAATTTTTCTAATTGTACTCAGCCTCGTTAAGCGATGTTTAAAAGATGAGAAGATCCAAAGAGTGAATGAATGTATTACACGAAGAACCTAATGACCTAAAATATATGCAAAAGGGCCAACTACTGCCTTAAGTTCTAAAATGATTTTATCAAAGGACTAGGTGCGCTAGTTAACCCCTTATATCGGCCCTATAATTTCGACGAAAATTGCTTTTGATAAACGAACTATTAATTATCACTTTTTGCAAAAACGCAACACGACACAAAACGAAGGAAAATTATCGTATTTTACATACAAATCTTCAAAATTCATCCATGATCGAGGCATCGCCCACGATATTTTTTATGGAAATTTAAAGGCCGATCAAGAATCCATCGATTGATAAAAATAATTATCATGGACAAGGCCTGGATCGATACTTTAATTTCATATATTTCTACCGAAATTTCGCTCATTTATTGTTATTTGCAATGATTTCAACATTTTAGACGTTTTCAGCGACGTATAATTCAGTATAGGACTGTGAAATCACGATAAGCTTTCCTGATATGGATTCACTATACATTTGACATTTTAAAAACTATAATATTATGGATATATGAACAACTTTGAAAATAGGGCCGATATGGCAGGTAAGCGCACCTTCTTCATTTAAAAGTATTTAAAATCAAAAAATTAATACATTATTTGGACCAGATACGAGAACAATGGACAATCAAGGCATTATCTATGTTCTAGTTTTGTGAACATCAATTTTGATTCAAAATTTTATTTAATAGATGGAAACTTATTTTCAAATCAAGATCAGTCTTAATTTGATTGTTTCAAACTTGAATTCAAACTTATCCCTTTGTTTCTTTGTGGCTCAAACAATTGTCGATATCAAGAATTTTCGGAACGTATGAACCCCTACTGTTACATGTAGTTATTTTCAAATGATAATCATTTGATAATCATATCCATTGGAATAATACAGTTCTGTTTTTATTAATAAGGAAGTGTTCCAACTCTATATCTTCTTGAAAAAAGTTTTAGACCAATTTATCATGCATTTAGATACTTCTCAACTTCAAATATTGAAATTCACTCTAAGTACGTTGCACGTCAAATATGAAGGATTGTATTTAATTTTATTCAATATGAAAGTGTTTTATACACATGAAGTATAATATACATGGAATTCTGTACTTACGACTGTGGCTACAACAGAAAGAAGTAAAACCTTCAACATGATTGTCACAATTTTCTACACTGACTACGCAACATTGGGTCAGCCTTATATATGCATCAAGACGCACCCCAGTTCTGATAACCTGCCGAAACAGGTTCATTCGTGCCATTATCGTGACAGGAAAAGAAGTAAATCCTAATTTTGCGATTATGTAAGATAAAATTCTATACCAAATTTATTCCAAAGCAATTTGTAATATTTTGCCACGTCTTTCGGTATATTTAGGATATAATTTTCACAGATTTTGATCATATTACATTGTTTAGATTGAGGATCACTGACGAGGGTTAAATACATGAAACGTGCATGTCTGGTCCATGCTGTAAATTTATCTGTTCTAAAAAAATGATGCTTATGAATTTGAAGACGTTAAACATGTGTACCACTTGGTGAGTGTCACTGCTGGTTGACCAAGAGTCCCCGAGGGCACATGTAGCCAAGTTCGATCAATTTCCGTTCGTCGTTTCTTCAAACGCATTAAAAAATTTCTGTTTACAAAATTTTCTCAAATTTCTAAAACCTGGGTTCTGTAGCATCATATCCAAGCCATTTTGCTTCGTTTTTCTAAAATAGATAAGTGAGGCTAAGGAATACATCATTTTCCTTCATGAAAAGTATAAAGATATTAAATGTCTATACATATATTTTTCAAAATAATTTTTACCACACTTTGTGGGGGTTGAGAGATTATCAGACATTATCTTTAATATTGGTTAAAAGAGGAAAGAGTTTTGGATATTATGTTTCAAATGTCGAAACCCGAGTTCGTCTCTGCTGGAACTATAGTAACTATTATAACTACATATTAAGAATCTTTGTAAAAACATTATCAAATCCATTCCTTCTTTTTCACTTCAAACGTAAAAACATCTCAACTCGAAGATTTTTATTTCATGGAATGGTTCGAATCAACTTAAAGTCATTTTATATACTTATACTTTGACATTGTATCTCTAGTGCCACCAGACCATGTGTTGTATTTACGTCCATCTGTTGTTGGCCATCTAGTGCTAGTAGATAAGAGTTTAAACCACCTCTCATTGCCATAATGTGCTTGAAAATAATGATAACAAATGAGTGACGTCATATTTAACTGGTGTAAAGCAGATGCACGCACCATCGGGTACCTACTTCCCGTCATCGCGACAGGTGACGCAGATTCGTATGTTTACATCCTTCAGCATCAATAATTAACACAGTTCGTGTTGGATTTGTGCAGCAAACGTGAGGATAATATTTATATCAAGAATTGGTATACATGGTAACTAAGCATATGATCATTAATATCCAGTTAGAACACTATTTATTAACTGAATCAAAATGACGATGATGTAGGTACCGATCATTCCTTGATGTATATGCCACAAATCATTGCTCAAACACTGGTATCTATTTCCTTGTCATTTTCATAATTTCAACATACACTGTATATTATGCAACCATTTATGAAATTGCTCAATTTCCAGCATTTATCCATACATTATCTTCACTTTGAGTGTACAAATCCAACATGTACTGTGTTATTTGTTGATATTGATGGATGTAAACAATACGAATCGGCGTTGCCTGTCGCCTGTCGCCATGACGGGATGTGGGTACCAGATAATACGTGTATCTGCTTTACACCAGTGATCTTTAACTTTCAGTATACAAGTTTATACATTGTTTTACAGTACTGGTGTTGTTAACAAGCAGTAGATACTTAGCCTATCCGGACACCTGTCCTCATCTCAATTTATGGAATTCTTATTTTGTTCCCTTGGTAATTCCTTTTGTATTTGGATTGTCATTTATAAGAGTTTTTGGATTCTGATTTTTTATGTCATATGTTGAACTTTTACAAATGTGTACAAGTATACTTCCACAGGAGATCCCCGGTGGCGTTTTAAGAAATTTTTGTTTTGAAGTTTGCAACCCCCCTCCCAACTTGTTTTCCTTTTGGCTTTAGTACGCATGTATCATTCTAAGATGTTTTCTGAGACTAAAATCTTTTATCAGAGGAGTTACATTATCTTGCGAGCTATAAAGAGGGTTTGGAATCTTTCTCGTCGACTCCTAAACATCCAGAACGGTAAATTTCAGACGAAATATAAAACAAATCAGCTAACGTTCACATAGAAAAGACTCCAAATCTGCAGCATTAGGGCTACATCAAAATCAATTATCAAAATTTATATAAGACGTGTATCTGTTTAATGTTAATCCTATGAGATGGGAGAAAGGCAACATGGAATATCAGGTTCAGCATTTCAAAGAAGTCAGAACTTTGCTGTATGCCATAATAATATCTCAGCATTGATCAATAGATTTATATTACATGTCGCAATATTCGCATATTTGGTACAAAAGAAATGTCGAAAATGATAAGTTAAGAGACCTCTGTATACCCTGTAAGGTTATTCACATGTAATTCGAACAATATTAGCTTAATTGTCTTTGCAAGTCGGCACCAGATGCCGTTTTTTTGTTTCAATCAATTGCGTTGGTTTGGTTGTCCATTTGCTGGTTGTGTTCTTATTGTTTCCGATTGTTTTTTGTGTGAATGTTTTGCCGTCCTAAGTCAACACCAATTTGTCTCATTGATTTATGTGTAGTATTTTTGTGTTAACGTGATATTAATTTTTGTTTTGTAATCCTTGTCTCGTTTGCGTATCTTTGTTATGTTTGACTGCTCTTGATTTCACGTAGGGCGGTTTCCGTGTTTTGCTGCGGGTCTTGCTTGATATCCCCTTCTTTCCTTGGTGTCCTTTATTTGTTTCGATCATACGAATGTGCCGCACTTTGGCCACGGTACATTGCAATGTCGGAGATCTTATTTGGACTTAACCGGATTTGACGCGTTTCCATTTGGCATTCATGGTGGGTGTTGCATGCAGTAAGAGGACGCTCAATTCTCTCCGGGCACCTGGTTCTGCCTCTATTTAATGGAGATTTAAAGTCATCAGGATAAGTACACCATATGCTAATAGCAGATGGCCGTCATAAGTCGGCGCCAAACAGGGGATGCTTACTATAGTTCAATAGCATTCTACTTTGAAAACCTTTAAAATGTTTTCTATCTTGCAGTGTATGTCAATTCTGTGTTTTTGTATTGGATGTTTTGCTGTGGATGTTGAAACCGAGTGTTCTCCTATCTTTACACATAATGTTAAAAAAAAGCATGTCCACGGAGTTAGATTCCAATTCTTTACCGGATTGCGTATGCTCGCGCTCTACAGACACCGGAATGTCTAGATGTGTGCAGCATCTGTAATTTATTATCTACTATGCGATAAGTAGATGTTAGCTTTAAAGCTTAAAGACATCAATTCAGGTCGTGGTCTCGAAACCGGATTAACATCCTGAACAATCTATATTCTACGAAAAGCCATTCAAAGTACGTATTAGTTGTACATTAGTTTTGAAAAAAAAAGACATTGAATGTGTAGTCCCTTTATATTATGTAGTCTTTTGTGTAAATAGTTTCAGTTCCTCGTTGGTGATAAGATTTAAATCTATCCTACCCTTTGGCATCTCTTGTCCACTCTTCTTTTTTCATTTGAAATGTTTAACGTCTTCAAATTCAATAGCATAATTATTATCTATATATTTTTAAGCCTTTGATTTTTCGACACTTTACACTACAATTCCACATTCTAAATTGAAAGAAAGACTCGCAAAAATTATAAGTAATGCGTTACAAGTAAGAACGGTAATCGCAAATACAAATTTATTGTTGTGAACTTTGACAAAACCTACTTTGTAAAAGAAAAATCCGATTCTGAAAATAAGTACACTGACACAGATATTATTCAGATGTTAAACTTTTTAATCGACAACATTTTTGTGGTGTTTGGAGGAAAGGTCTTCCAGCAAATTGTCGGAATTCTAATGGGGACCAATTGTGCCCCACTCCTTACCGACACTTTTCTTTACTCGTACGAAGCTGAATTCAGTCAATCTTTGGTCTCTGAAGGGAAGGGATACTTAGCTTCTGACTTCAACTTCACTTACAGATACATAGACGATGTGTTGTCCCATCAATAATCCAAAATTCGCGGATTATCTGAGCAGTATCTATCCTTCAGAGCTTGAAGTCAAAGAAACTACAGAGACAAATAATTCAGCATCCTATTTGGACATAATGTTGTCCTACGACACTGATGGTCACATGAATACCTCACTCTATGCCAAACGTGCCGACTTCAATTTCAACATTACAAACTTTCCCTTTCTGAGTAGCAACATCCCTTCATCGCCTGCTTATGGCGTGTTCATATCTCAGTTGATACGCTATGCCAGAGCAAGTACATGTACCAAATATACGGATTTTGTTCTGAGAGCTAGGCGTCTTTCAGATAAGCTTCTCAGTCAGGGATATGTTTGTGACCGACTAATATCGTCACTGAGGAAGTTCTACGGTCGATATGGGGAACTCGTCATACACTATGATATCCCACTCTCCAGAATGGTGGATGATATTCTGTCATAGACCATTTGCATCATCCAACCAAAGATTATACTATATGTCTTCCGAAATGGAAGTAACCGGATGTGAAATTTCTACCGAATTGAAGCGGCGGGTGTTGCATGCAAGCAGGAGATGCTCACTCTTCCTGGGCACCTGGTCTCACTCCCATATCGGGAGTTCGCTTCTTTTCATATGCTGGAGGTTTTTGTTTGTTTGCTTTGGTTCCTGTTTTATCCTGATTTTGTATGCCTTCGGTTTCTGATTTCTGAATTATCGATTTTGTGCTGTTTACGGGGATATGGTCATTATCCATATTTGTCATTTCTTATAAACATGTATTGTTTTGTAATAATTTAATTGCACCAATATATACAAGATTAATATTTGCGCATCAAAATGTACACAATGTGCACCAAAATACATATGTAGTTAACGTATGTGCACCAAAATAATATGTAATTAACAGATGTGCACCAAAATAATATGTAATTAACAGATGTGCACCAAAATAATATGTAATTAACAGATGTGCACCAAAATAATATGTAATTAACATATGTGCACCAAAATAATATGTAATTAACAGATGTGCACCAAAATAATATGTAATTAACAGATGTGCACCAAAATAATATGTAATTAACATATGTGCACCAAACTGTATACAATGAACTTATGTATAAGTAACTTTTGTGCACCATGATCATTAATATATATAGTCCAGTCATATAATGCAAAAAAATGGGATTAAATTGAAGTAATTGCAAAAGAATTTTTAAGACTTGATTTAATGTCTAAACACACGTACAAAACACATATTAAAAGTCCTCACTCGATACTTCACGGCAAGTGCAGTATTTAGGCCCCCCTTCATTCTTAGTCAAAATACAAAAAGACCAAATGCGGCATATTAAGTTGATCAGAACAACAAGAGAAAGATTCAGTTTTAGCATAAAATTGTTTTATGGCATCATTAGTAACTATATAAGACATTTAATAAAATTCAAGCTTCATAGTTGTAAGCAAAACGGAAAACGGACCAATCAAAAACGGTAAAAATGGCAATTTTCAGTTAGCAAAACCGCCATGAGCACGTGTTTGTAGCCTTTGTTAGGAATCAAGATAAACAACAAAAAGCTTAATTTTCTGTAAATTGAACGTTTGTACTACACATTTTTATAATTCATCAAAACAAGTGAAATAATATTTATGATGTTGGGGTTATTCATCTCAGAATTCGATCGAGACCATACTTTTTGAGACATTATTTAATGAGAATGAATATTTTGTCAGTTTGATTCAGAAAATTCTCTAAAATGAAATAGGTAAGCATAGGTTTTTTATATTGATTTCATAATTATGCTCAATATACTTTATGAATATTATAAAAGAAAAAGTAAATTTTAAGTATTGTAGGAAAAAAATAAGTATGAAATTGAATCGGAATGGTATTTTGACTTAAAGTGAGAAAATTGACTAAGTCCTGGCTTTATAAACATTTTTGAAGAGGACTTTTTATTTCAAGTCTATGCATAGTCATTTTAGTTTTTATATGTTTTTTATACCAACTGAAAGATCTTCAAAAAGTCCTCTAACATTTTCTGATCTAGAAAAAAATTATGGGGAATTTTAAGTCAATTCCCTATGCTCCCATTATAAAAGTTAAAACATATTCGATTTTGTAAATATAATACTCCGGCAGATATATGAAATTCTAGCTTCAGATAGCTTTTTTCGCCAACGACTGTCATGCAAAATTTAAAGCAAATCGGTCAACATATTTTTGAAATATTAGGAATTTTAACCGCAAAAACCTTGGACTTAGCCATTTCTTTCAACAATTCTCCAAAAAGATCAAAATTGTTTACTTTTATGCTAGATTTTGACAAATTCACCAGTCAAAACAGTATAAAATCATATTCATTTAGTTTATTTGACTCCAAATAATTAACAAAATAATTTAGATTCAATTAAGCTTCAACAATCAGGGTGAAGTTAAGCTTTACTTTCTCTCTTTTTGCTATAATTTGATGAATACCTAAACAAATGATGCAACCAGCTGGTTTCGTGGTCGATTTTAAAAAGAAGAATCATTGTGACACAAAAGTTTATGCAACATCATTTAATATGCTAAAATGTTTTTACACTTTTATGATGATGAGATGGTGTTTCAATTTGTTTCCATGTAATCATATCCTGAAAATGTTGGATACGCTCATTTTATCAAATTTCGACGCCACTTTTGGCAATTTTAAACCAATAGAAATGTTCAATCATTTTCATAACCATCCTAAATTTGCCTTCAGCAGATAATATTATAGCCAGTCTTTCCAATGAAGAAAAATGGTATGTTATGAGTCATTATTTATGGAGAAATTTACCACCAAAAATGATAATTTCTCTAATTTGCATAAAAAATTGTATTTCTGTGAGGCCAAAAAATCATATTTCCACCAAGAGGATTTTAGAGGACTTTTGATATGTTGTTCCAATTATGTCAACGTACAGCATAACACTAAAAACATCTCTTGCAATTAGTTCGATTTCAAATCAAAATATGACTGGACTAATATGATTAACTAATGTGTACCAAAATATATGGAATATACTATTGTGCACCATACTGCTCAAAGGAGTACTCATCAGTTATTCAGTCTAGAAGGCAAGGCAAAATCATAAGGAATTCGATTGGAACGTGTGCGAACCTCGGAATGAATATCAGGTAAATATTGCTTGTTTGGTGATAATGACAGCCCATGCAATCGCAGAACAGAATGTCACTGATCATTCTGGAAATGGGGATTTGATGTGCTTTTTTATCCCAAAAGCGACCGAATAACTTCCTCAATGATGATTTCAGCAGTTTTGTTATATAATCTTGTACCTTACTTGTAAGCCGTCTGGCTCTAACGATGAAATCATTATATTTGAAACATTTCCTGTCGTACCGGTTCGGGTCGATAGATAGAAGTTTATCCAAGTAACGAAGCGGATCTGTCGCTCTCGGTTGTTTCCTTGATCTCTAGCTCATGAGGATAGATTTCATTAAGATGAAATAGTTCAGGTTATTATTATAATTTGCTTATTGTTCGGGATTATTGATGAACAACCCGTCATCTATGTATTTGAAGGTAAAATATGTGATTTCACCCAGTCGAAAGCAAGATCTGGATGAAGTCATCTTCATATGAACTAAAACATATCAGTTCACAATCTATTGGTCTAAATTGAATCATGAAGATACACATTATTTATCATTTACAGAGCTTATGTGTGAACAATTGCTGCTGTGACTTATCTTGTGGTTTGTAATACATGTATAATCTCAAAGATAAAGTATTATTCGTTTAAACAGCAATTACGTGCCTTGCTATGTATATCCGACTAAATGAAATCTCTGTGGACTCGTAAACCGGATAACCACACGTTTTGCTATGAATATGAACTACGACCATACAAAAATGGAATGTGGCATTGATTTGCCTCCCTCCATTTATGTGTTATGCTACGTTTCAATGTGTCTGCATTGTTTATTGGTTTTTCCAGTTTGCGTGGGTGATCTGATATTTACCTATTGATACCCGTTAGTGTGGGTACTTTTCTCTCATAGTGTTGCTTTTGGAAGGAATAGTACCCGAGCGTCAGGGTCAGCAGCCAGAGCAAAACAGCAACACACCCCAAGTGAAAACACAGAGAAGACATACAGAGCAAGGGATTCAAAATATACAAGGAACATCAAATACAACATCAAACCTCCTATTACAAAAACTACATATAAACCAACAGGAATGTTCTGAGCTAAAAACTGTTCTTGCTACCTTCAGGTTTCGATGCCATTGTTCTCGTTTCCTTATTTTACTCGCGTGTGTTCCGATGTGACCACTACACGTCATGTTTCCTTGTTTTACTCGCGTATGTTCCGGTGTGACCATTGCAATTTCGTCATATTTCCTTGTTTTACTCGCGTGTGTTCCGGTATGACCATTACAAGGTCGTCAGGTTTCCTTGTTTTTCTCGTGTGTTCTGCTGTGACCATTACAAGGTCGTCATGTTTCCTTGTTTTACTGGTGTTTGTCCCGGTGTGACCATTACAAGGTCGTCAGGTTTCCTTTGTCTTACTCTTGTGTATTCCGCTGTGACCATTACATTTTCGTCAGGTTTTCATTGTTTTACTAGTGTGTGTTCTGCTGTGACCATTACAAATTCGTCATGTTTTCACGTTTGACTCGTGTGTGTTCCGGTGTGACCATTACAATGTCGTTAGGTATCTATGTTTTACTCGTGTGTGTCCTGGTGTGACCATTACAAGGTTGTAATGTTTCCTTGTTTTACTCGTGTGTGTACCGGAGTGACCATTACAAGGTTGTAATGTTCCCTTGTTTTACTCGTGTCTGTTCCGGTGTGACCATTACAATGTTGTCATGTTTCCTTGTTTTACTTGCTTGTGTTCCGGTGAGACCATTACAAGATCGTCATGTTTACTTGTTTTACTCGTGTCTGTTCCGGTGTGACCATTACAAGGAAAGTAATGATATATACAGTTATGCAAACTTGTTTATTCATTTAGTGAATGAAAGTCAAACACAAAAGCCGACATCAGATTCCAAAAATCAGAATCATATTATGCTTACAAATTTTTGTAAAAATATAAACAGCTTTCTCACGTGAAAAGAAGAATGTGACAATTATGCTGTTTTAAGGTAGAGTATCCCCTATACCAGAATTGCTGGTATTTTTTGCCTGGATACCCTATTTTTTCTCTTCAGAATATTGTTCAGATTATCAAAATCGTATGGTTTTGGGAGAAGAAACTTTTATAGTTACATTTTATTCACCTCTAAAAAGGATTTTTTCATATTGTTCCCATATGGTCCAATGTTAAAGTTCAAATGGCTTAAGTTTTCGGTATAATAATGAAATCACGAACTATGTTTTGTTTGCATTTCATGTTTAACATAAGCTTTGATTATATGGAAATTAAAATATCATAAAAGTGATTATTTAGAAAATGCTCTACCTTAAGTTAGATCTTCAACCACTATTAACCTTTGAACATCTGATCAAATTTTCTATGAAGTTTTGAAAAAAACCTATAAATCATAATAGAAATATTATTGTGATATTATTTTATTTTTTTCTGTTTAATGATTTTACATCAGGAATATGTATCAATATTATACAAATTTGAAGGCAGTATACTTTGTTGGGCAAAGATGGTTCATGGCTTTATTCATTCTGTCAATGTTCGCTGGGACGGTTTGGGCACCCGTGTCGAGCTTATCTATCAACATTTTCTGAAAATATGAAAACAGCAATATATGATAAAAGATATCTACACTTAAAAGATTATTAAGCAAAAGTAAAAAAAAGATTGAATTTGGCTTCTTTAAGTCAACATTTTCTGAAAAATACAAAAAAAGGAGATAAATACTGTTATTAGTAAACGTTTAATCATTCGCTGTGTATAAACCTTTGCTACTTTTGCGGTCGGCCTCTCAGCAGGAAAGTTTGTCTCGGTAAATGTAAATATCAAAGGCATAACTCAAAGAACCCTGTGACAAGTCCGTGAATAATTGTCTATCAGAAAAGGTTACTTTTATGAAAGAAAGGAGGGGATCTCCAACAACATTTGTTCGCAGCACCCACAACAAAAATCCAAAACACCCAATGCAAAACACAGAGCAGATACTCACAGAACTAGACGTAAAGGGACAAATGAGTTAAAGAAGATCCTGACAATAATCTCAACAGCAGACACAATAGAGTACCAAATTGAGCATCGACGGACTCGTAGCAAGCTAGAGGTGGAACCAGGTGCCCGGGAGGAGTAAGCATCCCCTGCTGGCTAGCCGCACCCGCCGTCGATGTTCATGCACGAAAATGAAAACAATACATAAAATACAAAAAAGTCATGCACTGTCTGAGGTTATGTCTATATAGAAGTGCCATGGAGACCATGTCAGGGAAAATATTCAAAACACTTACTGTCAAACACCAACTCTCACTATAGAAATACGAAACACAAAAGACGACCATACACTGATAATGTATGCAATGATGGTTTCAATGATAACATCAGTAGCGTAGGGAACCTAACAAGTCCAGGGTACCAATCGGTAAATGTGTTTAGCTTATTCAACAAACACCAAAGAAGGCTTCGATGTCATGGCATTCGTTAATATAATAAACCTGAGATATATAGTATTTCCTTCGATGGCTTGGTTCAATTTTTGAATGAGCCTCTAGGTCTATACCACATCCGTACATGTACCAAATTGTACTCTGTTCCTTTACGGAAATTACACGACATCTACGAATTTACTAAGGACCTTATAGTTACCGATAAATATTCCACAGTATACAGACTACAAGGTGCCATGACAAATATGGATAATGACCATATCCCTGTATACAGCACAAAATCGATAATTCAGAAAATCAGAAACCGAAGGCATACAAGCAAACAAACAAAAACCTCCACCACATGAAAAGAAGCGAATTCCCGATATGGGAGTGAGACCAGGTGCCCAGGAAGAGTAAGCATCTTCTGCTTGCATGCGACACCCGCCGCTTCAATTCGGTAGAACTGTCACATCCGATTACTTCCATCTCGGAAGACATAGAGTACAATCTTTGGTTGGATGGTTCAAATGGTCTATGACAAAATATCATCCACCATTCTGGAGAGTGGGACATCATAGTGTATGACGAGTTCCCCATATCGACCGTAGAACTTCCTCAGTGACGATGTTAGTCGGTCACAAACATATCCCTGACTGAGAAGCTTATCTGCAAGATGCCTAGCTCTCAGAAACAAAATCCATATATTTGGTACTTGCTCTGGCATAGCGTATTAATTGAGATATGAATACGCCATAAGCTGGAGATGAAGGGATGTTGCATCTGAGACATTTCTATTTTTCATTTATTACAAGCAGTAAGATCAGAAAAATCAGAGGTGAAAACAATCCGCCCTTTCATTAAATTAAGATTTGCAAACAAAGGAATTGATAAACTAAATCTTGGCCAAATTTTGAATCACAAATCTGTCACAGAAAAGATCCCACAATATTTCAAAAGAAAAGAAACTTCTTGTATTTCCCACACCAACTATTGTGTCTCAAATTTACAATTACAAACGATTCCTGCAGTGTATTGATTTAATAAACATTACAGAAGTACCCATCATTTTTTAATAAATCCCTCACTACATCCAATTCTTTGCGAATGTTCTTATCGGATTTCAACAGCTCTCCTTGCAGGCACGTTGTTACTGGTGACCTTAGTATAGTCAAGAACGAAAAGTGGAGATAATTGTTTAAAAATGGTCCTAAATCCAGAGAAAATAACTTCTTTACATGGAATCATAATTGCATGCAAGCAGGAGATGCTGACTCTTCCTGGGCACCTGGTCTCACCCCCTATATTTGGAGTTCGTTTCTTTTCATATGGTGGATATTTTTATTTGTTTGCTTTTGTCCTTGTTTTATCCTTATTTTATATGCCTTCGGTTTCTGATTTTCTGGATCATCGATTTTGTACTATGTATTGGGATATGGTCATTATTCATATTTGTCATACACAAACGAGAAAAATAAATCCGCTGAGGTAAGTGCCAGCAAATGATTCTACTTATACAGTAAAACATAATCTCGTGAATGTCCGAATTCGTTACATGTATGATATATTGATCTATGAAATAAAGAAGTAGGTGCGGTAACCTGCCATATCGGCCCTATTTTCAAAGTTGTTCATATATCCATCATATTCTAGTTTTTAAAATGGCAAATGTATGGTGAATTCATACAGATAAGGAATAGTTAATCTTAACAACTCTCACGTTAGTCCTCATTCATTATTTATATGTATTCTTAGTTCACGATTTTTATCGTTTAATTAACCTTAGTTATTGATTTGCTCACGATATTACCAAATAGTCCTTATTCATTTGTATGAATACTGATTGAAAAACGTACAATGGTTAGCGCTTATCTCATTCACGTTTGTATTCAATTTTTCGTATTCATAGCGATAGTGTCAAATTATCTGTATTCATTGTATCGTGATAAATGAGTGGCGCTAATTATCCATTCTATCGTGAGCGTGCGCGGAAAAAAAATTCTATCGTGAGCGTATGCAGAATTAACCGTTAGCGTATGGATAATAAACATTACTATGGAGAATAACGTGAATGAATTAATATTACGACTCATAACTTGCAAAACGAATAAATCTTACTCAGAATCCGAATTTTGTTAATAATCTTATGAAATTTGTACATTTTTATCGGGTTTATCGGATATTTTTTTTATTTGCATTTTTTTTAAGTATTATACGTACTTTATATTAATCTGAATTCATACAACGATAATATACACGTAATACAAATGTATTTCTCTACCAAAGTGGTCTGACCGGGCGGATATAATTCAATCAAGCAAATTAGACCAGTCGATAAAAAAAAAAAATTAGTTTACACACTGTTACATAGAGTATGAAATGTCTGTATAATTATAAGACCTGTAATTTTGACATCTTGTATCACCTGCCTATAATGAACTCTTCCGATGACCAGGTAAAACTATGCTTCGCCCTGCCACAACAATACCTGTGTTATTTCAACAATTACCTGTCATGTGACACGAGCTGTTTATCGTGTGTTTCCTACGTGCCAAATCGCCTTATTTTATTTTTAATGCCGAAAATAGTTTAATTTTACTTTATTCTAACATGGTACAACAAGCTGCTGTAAATATTTAGGAAATTTTCTTTCTCGGCGCTTTCCCTTTTCTCTAACTCTTTATATTGATGGTTTTGAATTATTTAATTTTCACATGAATAATTCAGTAATTTTGTCTTCCGTTTATGTTAATATACATTTCTTTTTTATTTTAATGCAAGACGTAATCAAAGTTACATGGCGGACAATCTCGCAATGCAGAACTTTCGGTTTTTCTCTAATTTCATGTACTATTATAATATATTATTTGTTAATTTCTTCCTCCCGACATTTGTTCGTGTTGAGTGATTGACTGACTTTAATCTTTTATCTTTTGATTTAAATAACCCCTTGTCATCATTGTATTTTTTTCAAAGTGTTTTTAACTCCATACACTACAGAGTACCCCGCCCTTTCTCTCACCATCACCGCTATACCCCGTGAGAATAGTAAGATAGACACGTTAATAATGGAAATAATTCATCAGACACAGAATATATTTGTACAAAAGTATCGGACTATAGAAATGCATGTATCTCCGCTTCTTTCAGATCATGAAATCCCTCATAATTCACAATTATTTATCACCATGGCCCGCCTCTGGATCCACAAGCTTTTCAGTTTTAACAGCCAAAGAAATTGTAAGAGTGTTGAATCATGATTGCTCAATTTTCTTCCGTAATACCTGGAAAAAAATCGAGAACATCCCATTTACAGTTTCCTTTTAGTTAGGGCCATGGCTTCTAAAAAACCCCATCCTTCCCCTCCTTCGACAAATATGTACATAAAGATCCGCCTGTATTACGGAATACCTTAACAACATTTTGATTTTTTCACTATTCACTTTCACTGGCAAAAAAGGCAGGTTACCGCACCTTCTCCTTTCAATTCATGAAAATAATGGTGAGAAAAAGTGTTTATACAAACTCAGGATCATTAGTCGCTTCGCATTTTTCTTTTATATATATGTATATACTAGTATTTACACAACTAGCCCAACAAATCAGACTCAGATAAAGAGTTGTTATTTTCTGTGATTTAATAAATGTTACTTTCTTGGTGTCTTTCAATGGCCTAATAGAAATCTCAAAATGAGCGATATATACATCTTTTATATGTACGCATGAAAACCTTTCATTATTTTTTTGTCACCAAGATAATCTTTCGTTTTAACATCACAAGATCAAACAAACGTGTTCAACAATGGTCTTAGAAATCATAAATTTCGCACAATTATCCGAGGCTGACTTCAGACAACCTCCTCCCACAAGTCCTCCTACCCCCCTCTGATTCGGCGCTTCGCGCCTTGACCATAGTTCTCCCGGGGAATATACCCTCCTCAGTCAAGAAACGACAGCACTTCAGTCTACTGTGAATTAATCAAATTTAAATAATTAAATATGCATTTTTGCCTGAATGATTTCAAATATACATGTATTTTTTTTTTAATTCTCTTTCACCGTCTTTTGTGATATGTGTATAACTTCACTAGTTTTTAAATTTTTTTTTCTAATTTGACAACGTAAAGACTTACAATATACATATACTACCCTCAGTGGCTCATCGATTTACATTAGACGAAGTATAAATTCATTTTCAGAAGAATTATTTCACATTTTTATTTAAAAAAATCATTTACTTCCCTTATTTAAACTAAAATGGACTGATTTGTTAAGAAATCCCCAAATCATGTATTTGAGGATGATGAAAGAACGTTTTCAAAGAAAAAAATCCAGTGTAAAGCAAAAATTTCTGTAGCCCCCATTCCGATCCCCTTTCCGATCTGGGGCTCGGATTGGGTTTCATATTTTTTCTTCATGAATTAGCTGCATCTTTTCAGAATTTGCTACACATCCTTGCACCTTTGTATTTTGTTGGTTTCAATATAGAATTTCTTACATGTATTTGTTTATCTTTCTTTTGTTCAGGTATTCCTTCGTTGGGGGGGGGGGGGGGGGGGGGGGGGGAGGATCGGGCACTTTGACATAAACAGAAAACAGGATCATATTCAAGTGAACATGAAAGGGGACCTATAGTTCTCTCTTACGCCGTCATGTACAATTTTTCTTTTCTGTTTAGATTCTGTTTACTTGCGAATTCAAAGTTTGTTCCGCCGATGGGGGGAGGGGGGGGGGGGATGGCGAACGCAGAAACGGTAGATTGAATTTATAAAAAATCTTCAATCTCACATACACATAAATTATGCACGAAAGTTCAAAGAAGGTTTATGTATGTAAAATACCTGCCCCAGTGGCATCAAATTATCAAAGTTTGTAAACTAATTAAAATTGGAAGGTTTATAGTCACACGTCTCCGTGTACAGGGGGTGTTAATATACAGGTAAAATAGCGGTATGAACAACATATGCGAGGCATTGTTTGGAACCCTTTGAAGTACCAGACCAAGGCGCACACACTTTTTTCTTTTGTATTACGGATGTCTTTGGAATTCATTTTTACTACATCTTTTGATTGAACTGTTCATTTTAGACATTAGCACGTTTGTTTGAAAAAAGAGAGCAAGCAAGCTTGTATGAAAATGACAAAAAAAAAACTAATTCATGCACAGGCGAACATTTTATAATGGAAATGTCGTTATATTCAAAAGAGTCAACTGATCGAAATTTTGTCTCCTCACTTTCGCAGGATAATTTCTGCGTCTGCAGAGAGAGAGAGAGAGAGAGAAAAAGAGAATTTACTTCCTATGTACATGTATGTATAAATAAAATACAAGTAAAAAAATATTTATTACAAGGTACATTATGCATTTCAATAGACACATTTATAAAATCAAATATACATGCAATATACATGTTCGATAAATGAAAAATTGACTTCTGCCGGTTTGTTTTACTGTGAAAATGCGTACATGTGTATTTCCGATCTTGATCAAGTAAGTCGATGTTTGACGAGTTGGGACCACAAATCTTTTCTCATTATTAATTTCAGGGACGAACATGTGTTCCAGTTAATTTCTAACCGAAGTTTTGTATTGATCTCAAAAATGTGCTAATTTTCTATGATCTTGTAAACAATAACGTACATTTATTAACAGGGACGTATACTTTATATATACGTCCCTTGTATCAATAGATTAAAAAAAAAATAACATAATTTCCCTGAATGAAAATAAAAATAATCATATACACTATATCTTTACAAATATTTATAGCGATAAATCAAATAGCCATGGTAGAGCTGTACACTTGTAGATTGACGTATAAAGCTATATGTATACACATGTAGAACCGAGTGATCGCACTATGTTGATGATACAGATAATGATTGACACCTGGACCAAATTTAATCGGTCAAAGGCGGGGTTTAGAAGTATCAATTACATTGATCCCTTAATTAATAAAAAGAATCGATCTTTGAATGTTGTCATCAAAATAAGCTAGAATTGTTTTTATTTTCACATGTGCCGAGATTTTCCGTTTTTACTTCTTATAAAAGTAAAGTTTCGACCCTTTGATGGTTTTAACAACCCCCCCCCCCCCTTTGGAGAAATTATCTAGACCCCCCCCCTTTTTTTATTTAAACTAAATATATTTTGTCATTTTTATTATCTAGCAGCCAAAGATAGTGTTATTTATATCTAGCTGAAATCTTTTGTATTGACATGTCATCGGACCTTGTCGATATCTCGGCATAATTAAGATGACCTGCCGGTATGTCTTTGATGTCACGTACCGCTCGCGACTCTAGAAGACGTCGCTATCTACAAAAGCTACCATCCATACAGAGTTTTTTTTTCAATTAATTATTTTATAAACTAATCACTAACTCATTAAAGGAAAGCGGCAAAAAAAAAAAAAAAAAAAAAAGAAATTAGGAACTACATGTACATGTATGCAGTGCCGGAGTCCATGAATTTAGTAAAAGAAAAAAAAATACTGAGTCCATTAAAAATGAGTGATATGAGTTAAACAATAGAATTTTTTTCTAAATATCATGATTTCCCTCTTAAGTTTCATTCTTTGTTGTTTATATGTAAACATTGATTTAAATTCATTGACAAATATATATTTTTGCTTGGAGCTGGATTAATATAAATTTAAGATTCACGATAGAAATAACAAAACGAAAATTCTAAGCGTAGCTTTTAGCTCATTCACGTTAGTCATTCTCCATACGCCAACGTTAGTTATTATTCATACACATAACAATGCGGAATATGGTTAGAGAATGCGGAATAAAACATATGGTTAATGACAAGCGTTAACTATGAGGAATCTATCAGTAATTATTGTATGCCTACATTCACGTTAATTATTACATATCTAACCATTTATTCACCATTTTTCGCGATAGGTCCTCATTCATTTTCGTTTATTATTCATAGAATTTGTTAACATTAACTATTCCTTATCTGTATCAGGAAAGCTTACTTTGATTTCAAAGTCCTATACCGAATTACACGTCGTTACAAACGTCTACAAACGTTGAATCATTGAAAATATCAATAAATGAGCAAAATTTTGATAGAAATTTATGAAATTAATTATCGCTCCAGGCCTCGCCATGATAGTTTTTGTACCAATTGATGGATTTCTGATCGACCTTTCAATTTGCATAAAAAATATCGTGGGCGAGGGCTGGATCATAGAAGAATTTTAAAGATTTGTATGCTTAATACGATGATTTTTCTTTGTTTTGTGTCTTTTAGGGCAAATGACGTCATAAATAACGCACGTGACGTTACGAGGGCTCAAAAATATGACGCGGTATTTTTTCAAACATTCAACATTTCAAAAAATGATAATTAATAGTTCTTTCATCAAAAGCATTTTTCGTCGAAATTATAGGGCCGATTTAATGGGTTAGCGCACCTAGTCCTTTCTTCTCGAGAGAATACATTATTAAAGATACCTCTATTGCCACGAGGCCGTGTGCTGTGTCAACATCTATTTGCTGTTGACTTGTCAGATCTTGTAAATAACATTTCTTTCCAACTCTCATTGCCATCAGGCTCTGAAAAAAATCAATATAAACACTGCAATAATTATTCATAATGAGTGGTTACTGACAAAAATACTTCAAATATGCGAACAAAACCGAATATTGATGAAAAGTTTGAAAGGAATCTTTGCATCTTTCCTATACATAGTCCTTGTCATATCTCATATATTTGTTCAATTATAGCTATAACGTTTAATCCATCTTCTAAATGTTATGCCTGTGAGGCTTGTCTGCAATTCTCTTTTCAATCAGGAGACGCTGACTCTCCCCGGGCACCTGGCCTCACTTCGGAATATTATTTATTCCGAGCCAATGTAAGTTTTGCCTTGCCTTCTCGACTTTGAGATTGAATATCTGATAGGTACTTCTTTGATGTTTATTAAAAACCTAAACGTTTTTGACAAAGCATACATATGAAAATAAAAACTGTCCGACACTACAGCCAGAGAGCAGGCCCCTCTAAATTTGGTGCACTAGACACACATGTTTCTAAATGCGGTGCATTAGACACACATGTTTCTTAATGTGGTGCACTGGACATACATGTTTCTAAATGTGGTGCACTAGACATACATGTTTCATATAATGACGACTTATCAGTGATGCTTTAAGCTAACTTGATTCAAAATGGAAATGTTAATGAAGTGCCAAGCCAATATCTTAATTTCAAATTTTGATATATCTTATTTTGTAAAGAGTGAGCGACAGTTAAAAGATATGGCTATTCAGGTATTCTGTATCCTGTTTAAAGAGGAAATCAGAATAAAGAAAAATAAAAGAGAAAAAATTGTCAATTGCGCTAAACAAGAAGGATTGAATGTCGATTATTTATGTCTTTAAAACATATGACAAAGTTCCCCGAGGGGGATTTTGACAGTGTTTTGAATATGTTTCCCTGACATGGTCATCATAGCACTAAGAAATAATGTCAGACACTGCATATGATTTAGCTATTTCATCTTCTTGCGTTAACATCGACGGTGGGTGCGGCTTATCAAACAGGGAATACTTACTCCTCCCGGGCACCTGGTCCCACCTCTAGCTTGCTAGGGGTAAGTCGATGCTTAATCTTATGTTCTATTGTGAGTGCTGTTGAGATTATCGTCAGGATCATCTTTAACTCGTGTAATGTTCGTCCCGGTAATCACTCTTCATATTCACAATTAATTCTTTTCATAGGACACCGATTAAAAAGACTTAATAATATGATAAGGGATTAGTTTTCAATATATCTGTAAACATTAAGACATTGTAATTTGATACTTTGTTAAAAACAAAAAACACGCAAACATCCAATTTGATATCCAAAAAAAAAAAAATTCATTTTAAATCAAACCAATTTTTTGGAGACCAAAAAATTCTTAAAATGCCGTAATATATGGAATTTCTTTATACATTTTTTTTCCATTTTCAATCTTTTTTTTTTTTGAAAATTCCCATTTTCTCTCCTTATCTTATTCCTTATCGAAAGCTTCTAATTGATGTTTGTGTGTGTGATTTTTTTTTGCCTGACTGGAGGGCAACTTTCAAAATATGACCGGGACGTAAAACAAAATACTGAATTACTTTAGCCTTACTAAAAGATGGTCGTAACGGAAAAAATATCCATGATGCACATCCGGTTCTTGTGTAGGTCCAGTTGCTGCATGGTGATGGTGGGAATGTGAAGCATGGGAATGACGATGAGGTTTTATTGTCGTTGCAGCAAAACCCTAGAGGTTAAAGATTTTTGTTTAAATTCAAATAAATACAAAATAAAATACTCGTAACAAATGCATTTCAATCATTGACAGTTGAAGTAATACATAATTTATATAGATTTTAGAGTACATATATAGGTAAAGAGTTGGAACACTTCCCTATTATATATGGTGAATGATATTCTGTCTTAAACCATTTGATTCATACAACCAGAGAATATACTTGTGATATTTCTGCCGTATTGAAGCTACGGGCGTTGCATGCAAGCAGGAGATGCTGACTTTTGATGGGCACATGGTCTCACTCCTAATTAGGAGTTCGCTTCTTTTCACATGGTGGAGGTTTTTGTTTGTTTGCTTTGGTTCCTGTTTTATCTTGGAAGATCAGGTTTATGATTTTCTGAATTATCGATTTTGTACTGTGTATTGGGATATGATCATTGTCCATATTTGTCATATATATAGTTTTTGCGCAGCAAACATTTCAGCATTCTAAAAATGCGATATTGCGATCGGTAGTGTTTAGTCAGAGAACGGTAAGATCAAAGAATTTATTTTCAGATACATCTAAAGACAAACTGAATGGCTATAAAAAAGGATTAATTCATTGCTTGTAATGCTTAACAATCTCATTCCAAGTATTTCACTTACCTTTGATTTTAACACAACAAAATCCATCTATGTTAGAGATCCCCTCCTTTGTTTCAGAAATATTAACTTAGTCACAAATGTTTTTTTTTTCTATCATAAATGCAATATTTCGAGTGAAACAAAATATTCATAACATAAGTTTATGCACATTTAAGCACTATTACAACTTCTAATATAATAAATGTAATTTTATAGTATCCCATAAGGACATTTCAACAAATATTGTCTCATCAGTGATGTTTAAAAGATGAGAAGATCACCAAAGTTTTATCTGAAATCAAATCTGGGCTACAAAAATATTGTTCGACAGTATATTCTCGCAGTGGTATCAACCAGATGTGGATTTTAAAGAATTCGAAGGAACTTTTAGAACATCTGAAATCCACTCATTTTAGTGGAGTCCATTCGATCAAAGCCTTTGATTTTTCGACACTTTACACTACAATTCCACATTCTAAATTGAAAGAAAGACTCGCAAAAATTATAAGTAATGCGTTTACAAGTAAGAACGGTAATCGCAAATACAAATTTATTGTTGTTAACTATGACAAAACCTACTTTGTAAAAGAAAAGTCAGATTCTGAAAATAAGTACACTGAAACAGACATTATTCAGATGTTAAACTTTCTGATCGACAACATTTTTGTGGTGTTTGGAGGAAAGGTCTTCCAGCAAATTGTCGGAATTCCAATGGGTACCAATTGTGCCCCACTCCTTGCCGACATTTTCCTTTACTCGTACGAAGCTGAATTCATTCAATCTTTGGTCTCTGAAGGGAAAAGATACTTAGCTTCTGATTTCAACTTCACTTACAGATACATAGACGATGTGTTGTCCATCAATAATCCAAAATTCGCGGATTACCTGAGCAGTATCTATCCTTCGGAGCTTGAAGTCAAAGAAACTACAGAGACAAATAATTCAGCATCCTATTTGGACATAATGTTGTCCTACGACACTGATGGTCACATGAACACCTCACTCTATGACAAACGTGACGACTTCAATTTCAGCATTACGAACTTTCCTTTTCTGAGTAGCAACATCCCTTCATCGCCTGCTTATGGCGTGTTCATATCTCAGTTGATACGCTATGCCAGAGCAAGTACCAAATATACGGATTTTGTTCTGAGAGCTAGGCGTCTTTCAGATAAGCTTCTCAGTCAGGGATATGTTTGTGACCGACTAACATCGTCACTGAGGAAGTTCTACGGTCGATATGGGGAACTCGTCATACACTATGATGTCCCACTATCCAGAATGGTGGATGATATTCTGTCATAGACCATTTGAACCATCCAACCAAAGATTGTACTCTTTATCTTCCAAAATGGAAGTAACCGGATGTGACAGTTCTACCGAATTGAAGCGACGGGTGTTGCATGCAAGCAGGAGATGCTTACTCTTCCTGGGCACCTGGTCTCACTCTCATATCGGGAGTTCGCTTCTTTTCATATGGTGGAGGTTTTTGTTTTTGTTTGCTTTGGTTCCTGTTTTGTCCTGATTTTGTATGCCTTCGGTTTCTGATTTTCTGTATTATCGATTTTGTACTGTAGACAGGGATATGGTCATTATCCATATTTGTCATCCAAAGAGTGAATGAATGTATTACACGAAGAACCTAATGACCTAAAATATATGCAAAAGGGCTAACCTCTGCCCTAAGTTCTAAAATGATTTATGAAAATTTAGAATTATAAGAAAAATAAAAATTAATACATTATTTGGACCAGATACGCAAACAATGGACAATCAAGGCATTAAATGTACATTTTTTTATATATGTTTTAGTTTTGATTCAAAATTTGATTTAATAGATAGAAACTTATTTTCAAATCAAGATCATTCTTAATTTGATTGTTTCAAACTTGAATTCAAAATTATCCATTTGTTTCTATGTGGCTCAAACATTTGTCGATTACAAGAATTTTAGGAACGTATGAACCCCTACTGTTACATGTAGTTATTTTCAAATGATAAGCATTTGATAATCATATCCATTGGTAGAATATGGTTCTGTTTTTAATAATACGGAAGTGCTCCAACTCTATACTTTCTTGAAGAAAGTTTCAAACCTAGATTCATTATGCATTTAGATGTTTCTCACCTTAAAATATTGAAATTCGCACTTAAATATGAAGGATTGTATTTAATTCTATTCAATATAATGGTATTTTCATACACATGAAGTATAATTTACATGGAATTCTGTACTTACGACTGTGGCTAAAATAGAAAGAAGTAAAACCTTCAACATGGCTGTCACAATTTTCTACACTGACTACGCAACATTGGGTCAGCCTTATATGTATATGTAGATATATCAAGACGCACTCCAGTTTTGATAACATACCAAACAGGTTCATTCGTGCCTTTATCAAGATAGGAAGGAGTCGGTCCTAATTTTGCCACTTTGTAAGATAAAATTCTAGACCAAAATTATTCCAAAGCAAATCTTGTTATTTTGCTACGTCTTTCGGTATATTTAGAATAATTTTCACAGATTTTGGTCATATTACATTGTTAAGATTGAAGATCACTGACGAGGGTTAAATACTTTGAAGACGTTAAACATTTGTACCACTTGGTGAGTGTCACTGCGTGTGGAACAAGAGTCCCCTAGGGCACATGTAGCCAAGTTCGATCAATTTCGGTTGGTCGTTTCTTCAAACGCATTTGAAAATTTCTGTTAACCTGAAACCTGGGTTCGGTAGCATCATATCCCATCAATTTTGCTACGTCTTTCGGTATATTTAGGACATAATTTTCACAGATTTTGGTCACATTACATTGTTTAGATTGAGGATCACTGACGAGGGTTAAATACCCGAAACGTGCATGTCTGGTCTATGCTGTAAATTTATCTGCCCTCAAATGATGTTAATGAATTTGAAGACGTTAAACATTGATATTCAAGAATTAAAGCATACATTTCAAAATAAAACAGAAATGTTTTTCTAATAGATTTTGATCAATTGAAAATGATTCTGAAGAAATATCACTAATGAAATAACAAATCAATTAAAAAAAGGTTAAATGAATGCCAGGCCTGGACTATAATAACATACCTACACTTTGCTTAATACTCAAAGGAAAACAGCTATGAAGAAAATATGCACATGGAACGATTATTTACAAAGAAAGTTCATTATTTTGCCAATGCCAAATTAATGACGTGCTGCTCAAGATAAATCGAGTAAGAAATTCGAAGAAACAAGGAACTAAGTTCGCTCGAATATTTTATATTCTAGTTTTAGAAAGAAATACTTTTTCTGAGAGCTATTTCTACATTAGATTACTGTGGAGATTATTCACAAATATAGTATTGTCCTACATAATTCATTGATACAAATTTCATTTTACATTACTCTCTTTTCCTTGTTGTTATCACTACAACGTCATTATGTTTGGGATCACCTCATTACTTTTTGAATTTTTGAAAACAGTTTATGTTTTTAAATATAGCGTTTCCAATATATATAGATATTTTCCCGCTTCCAGTCGGCGCCGTGGTCTAGTGGTGAGTGATCGTAATGTAGCTGTTTGGAGTAGCCTCACTAGGACCACATGTCGGTCGACGTTCTGTGATTTTTACCGAATAAAATTCCCGTGTTTGTGTATTGTTTACATGTCTGTGGTGTGTTCCCCCTTCCATGTGTTGTTCAGTATTCCATACACAAAATATCAAAGAACCAAAACAAACAAAAACAAAAATAAAACCAAAAACAAATACTAATGATATTTCATTGCTAAAGTGCAGTCGACCAGATTTTACCCTTCCACAGGTCCTGCAATAACCTCTGTCAAATAACGTAATTGTTAACTGCATTTCAGAATAAGGTGAGTGGTGAGGCCACGATACCCCGAAATCTGCCCTTCATTTTCATCTGAATTAAATTTCATAAGAAATATCTGTCATGAAAAATGAATGTATTGACATCATAAAGTGACGTCATTTTGACGTTATTGACAAAATATGGCAAAAATTGCTGTATTTTTTGTCTTTTGTGGATACATTTGATGTGGCTGCATGCGTTAATTAAGATTAAACGTTTGTGACAAAAAGATATTCTGATAATCTACATATCATTTTTTTTTCATTTTAGTTACATGTAATGTATGCGGCCATTGCGTATTTAATAAAAATATGTAGTTTTCACAGAAATTTTGCGGAATGTTGTCAATTTTGGTCTCTTCAGAGAGCTAAAAGCTATTGGTTTATGCATTGTCAACAAAATAAAGATATTCAGCGAAGAACAAAGTGTCAAATCACATTTGAAAATTCCATGGAATACAACGTTCAAATTTAATGCGAATTTCGGTCTTCGTGGTCCTACCCTTTGTAATACTCAGTTGAAACCATGGGATGTTTAATATGAAAAAGGCATACAGGCTTGACGGTTGGTGAAATATTTTACTAGATACAATAAGTAATTAATCATCGTGTCAACTTTTTTCATGAAAATTCTAGAAAATTGCACATCATTTACCTTGATCACACTTTTTTTTTATCAATTTTATCACTGTTTTTTTAAATAAATAAATGAAGTAACTGAGTAAATATTAATTAACAAAAGGAACGATAAATAAATTAATTAATTTTAAAATGTAACCATCGAATAGATACAATCCTATAATTGATAAGACAAGAAAACTTGATTTGTTTCTCCGGCGCGTAGCTGGCCCTGTTTTGAAGTCCGATCAGAGGAGGGGTGTGTTCCGGTGTGACCATTTCTAGGTCGTCAAGTTTCCTTGTTTTACTCGCGTGAGTTACGGTATGACCAATATAATGTCGTCAAGAATCCTGGATTTAATCATGTGTGTTCCTGTGTGACCAATACAAAGTCGCTGTGTTTCCTTGATTTACTCGTGTGTCATCCGGTGTGACAATTACTAGGTCGTCAGGTTTCCTTGTTGTACTCGTATGTGTTACGGTATGATCATTATAAGGTGGTTTTAACAATGTGTGTTCCTGTGTGACCACAACAAGGTCGTCATGTTTCCTTGTTTACCCCTGTGTGTGCTAGAATGACCATTACAAGGTCATCATGTTTCCATGTTTACTCGTGTGTCTTCCGAAGTGACCATTACAAGGTTGTCATGCTACCATACGTGTTCCGGTGTGACCATTACAAGGTGGTCATGTTTCCTCGTATTACTAGTGTGTGTTCCGCAGTGACCATTACAAGGTCGTCATGCTTCCGTATGTGTTCCGCTGTGACCATTACAAGGTCGTCATGTTTCCTTGTTTAACTCGTCAGTCATCGTCGGAAACCCACGCTCGGTCACGCAAGCTCAACTCCCGTTGGTCATAACGGCAGATTTTTCGCTGGATAGCATTACAAAAATCTAATGCGAGTACATGTGATCTTGCCTGACCGAGCTTGGGTTTCCGACGATGCTCGTCAGTGTTCCAGTGTGACCATTACAAGGTCGTCAGGTATCCCTGATTTACTCGCGTGTTTTCCGTTGAGACCATTACAAGTTCGTCATGTTTACTTGTTTTACTCGTGTGTGTTCTGGTATGACCATTACAAGGTCATCAGGTTTCCTTGTTGTACTCGTGTGTGTTCCGCTGAGACCAGTACATGGTAAAATCAGGTTTCCTTGTTGTACTCGTGTGTGTTCCGCTGTCACCATCTAAGTTCAAGATGTTTCCTTGTTTTACTCATGTGTGTTCCGGTGTGACCATTTCAAGGTCGTCATGTTTCCTTGTTTTACTCGCGTGTGTTCTTGTGTGACCATTACAAGGTCTACATGTTTACTTGTTTTACTCGTGTGTGTTCCGGTGTGACCATTACAAGGTCGTCATGTTTCCTTGTTTTACTCGTGTGTGTTCTGGTTTGACCATTACAAGGTCTTCATGTTTACTTGTTTTACTCGTGTGTGTTCCGGTGTGACCATAACAAGGTTGCCATGTTTCCTTGTTTTACTCGTGTGTTTTCGGGTGAGACCATTACAAAGTCGTCATGTTTCCTTGTTTTACTTGCTGGTGTCGGTAAAACCATTACAAGATCGTCATGTTTACTTGTTTTACTCGTATGACCATTATGACCATTACAAGGTCATCAGGTTTCCTTGTTGTACTCGTGTGTGTTCCGCTGTGACCATTACAAGGTAATCAGGTTTCCTTGCTGTACTCGTGTGTGTACCGTTGTCACCATCTTAGCTCAAGATGTTTCCTTGTTTTACGCATGTGTGTTCCGGTGTGACCATTACAAGGTCGTCAGGTTCCTTGTTTTACTCGCGTGTGTTCCCGTAAGACCATTACAAGGTCGTCATGTTTCCTTGTTTTACTCGGGTTTGTTCCGGTGTGACCATTACAATGTTGTCATGTTTCCTTGTTTTACTCGTGTGTTTTCCGTTGTGACCATTACAAGGTCGTCATGTTTCCTTGTTTTACTCGTTTGTGTTCCGCTGTGACCATTACAATGTTGTCATGTTTCCTTGTTTTACTCGTGTGTTTTCCGGTGTGACCATTACAAGGTCGTCATGTTTCCATGTTTTACTCGTTTGTGTTCCGCTGTGAACATTAAAATTTTGTTATGTTTCCTTGTTTTACTCGTTTGTGTTCCGCTGTGACCATTACAAGGTCGTCATGTTTCCTAGTTTAACTCATGTGTGTTCCGCTGTGATCATGAAAAGTTTGTCATGTTTCCTTGTTCTACTCGTTTGTGTTCCGCTCTGACCATTACAAGGTCGTCACGTTTCCTTGTTTTACGTGTTTGTGTAGGTGAGACCATTACAAGATCGTCATGTTTACTTGTTTAACTCATGTATGCTCCGGTGTGACCATTACAAGGTCGTCATGTTTCCTAGTTTAACTCATGTGTTTTCCGGTGAGACCATTACAATGTTGTCATGTTTCCTTGTTTTGCTCCTTTGTGTTCCGCCCTGACCATTACAAGGTTGTCATGCTACTGTATGTGTTCCGGTGAGACCATTACAAGGTCGTTATGTTTCCTTGTTTTACTTGTGTTTGTTTCGGTGTGACCATTACAAGTTCATCATGTTCCTTGTTTAACTCGTGTGTGTTCCTGTGTGTCCATTTCAAGGTAATGTTTCCTTGTTTAACTCGGGTGTGTTCCAGTGTTACCATTACAATTTTGTTATGTTTCCGTTGATTTTCGGTGTGACCATTTGAACCAAGGAGGGGATCTCCAACAACACCATGTTGCAGCACCCATAGCAAAACCCCAAAACATCCAATGCAAAAACACAGAGCAGACAAGCACGGAAAGAGACAAGGAACGTCAACACACAACACAGAAACATGATGGTCGTCATGTTTCCTAGAAGGTCGTCATGGTTCCTTGTTTTATCCGTGTGTGTTACAACGTCATCATGTTTCTTTGGTTTTCTTGCTTGTTTTCCAGTGAGATCATTACAACATGTACAAGGTTGTCATGTTCTCGCTTCTATTTCTGTTTGACCGTTACAAGGTCGTTACATTCCCTTGTTTTACTCGGTTTTTTTTCCCGTGTGACCATTTCAAGGTCGTTATTTTTCCATGTTTTACTCGTGTTTTTTTCCGGTTTGGCCATTTCAATGCCGTTATGTTTCCTTGTATTACTCGTGTGTGTTCTGGTGAGTTCTGGTGTGTCCATTTCAAGGTTGTTATGTTTCCTTGTTTAACTCGGGTGTGTTCCAATGTGTCCATTTCAAGGACATCATATTCCTTGTTTAACTCGTGTGTGTTCCAGTGTGTCCAATTCAAATTTGTTATGTTTCCTTGTTTAACTCGTGTGAGTTCTAGTGTGACCATTACAAGGTCGTCATTTTTCCCTTTTGTTACTCAGGTGTTTCGGTGTGATCATTACAAGGTCGCCATGTTTCCTTGTTTTACTTGTGTGTTTTAGTGTGAACATTAAATTGTCGTCATGTTTCCTTGTTTTACTCGTATGTGTTCCGTTGTGACCATTACAATGTCGTCATGTTTCCTTCTTTTACTTGAGTGTGTTCTGGTGTGACCATTACAATGTCGTCATGTTTCCTTGTTTTACACGTGTGTGTTACAAGGTCGTTATGTTTCCCTGGTTTCTCATGTGTGTTCCGGTGTGACCATAACAATGTCGTAATGTTTCCTTGTTTTGCTCGTGTGTTTTGGTGTGACCATTACAATGTCGTCATAGTTCATTGCTTTACACGTATGTGTTCCGCTGTTATCATAACAAGGTCGTCGTGATTGCTTGTTTTACTCGGGTGTATTCTGGTGTGACCATTACAATGTCGTCACGTTTCCTTGTCTTACTTGTGTATGTTCCGCTGTGACCATTACAATGTCGTCATGTTTCCTTTGTTTAACTCGTGTGTGGTCCGCTGTGACCATTGCAAAGTCGTTATGTTTCCTTATTTTTCTCCTGTGTGTTCCGATGTGACAATTACAAGTTGGTCGTGTTTCATTTTTTTCTCATGTGTTTTGCGTTGTGACCATTACAAGTTGGTCGTGTTTCCTTGTTTTTCTCATATGTGTTCCGCTGTGATCATTACAAAGTCGTTATGTTTCCTCGTTCTAATAATGTGTGTTTCGGTGTTACCATTACAAGGTCGTCATGTTTCCTTGTTTTACTCGTGTGTGTTCCGGTGAGACCATTACAAGGTCTTCAGGTTTCCTTGTTTTACTTGTGTGTGTTCCGGTGAGACCATTACAAGGTCGTCATGTTTCCTTGTTTTACTCGTGTCTGTTCCAGTGTGACCATTACAAGGTCGTCATGTTTCCATGTTTTACTTGTGTGTGTTCCAGTGTGACCATTACAAGGTCATCATGTTTCCTTGTTTTACTTGTGTATGTTCCAGTGTGACCATTACAAGGTCGTCATGTTTCCTTGTTTTACTTGTGTGTGTTCCGGTGTGACCCTTACAAGGTCGTCATGTTTCCTTGTTTCACTTGTGTGTGTTCCAGTGTGACCATTACAAGGTTGTCATGTTTGGGATTTACTTCTCGTTTAAATTTCTTTTTTCACAACTCGTGTCTTCTCTTGATTTCAACTTTTAACTGGTGGAATTTAAATACTTTTTTTTCGAAATTTCGCTTCCGTTTATGGTAAAAGTAAATATGTATAAAGTTTTACAAACGTGTTTTATTCAGTTAACGAATGAAAATAAAACACGAAAGTCGAACTAAGATTCCAAAGTCACAATCGTGATTCTTACAAATTCTTGTAAAAATATAAAACAGCGCTTTCTCACATGAAAAGAAAAATGTGACAATAATACTGATTTAAGTTAGATCTTCAACAACCATGAGCTTTTTTTAAAATAGCTGAGCAAATTTTGTATGAAGTTTTGAAAAAAAAAACGAAACAAACCTGAAACATATTATTTATTCTGTGTAATGATTTTAATTCAAAAATGTGTAATCAATTATACAAATTTCACGGTCGTGAACTTTGTAGGACATAGATGAGCTATGGCTTTACTCATTCCGTCAGTGTTCACTGGAGCGGTCTGGGCACCCATGTCGAGCTTATCTATCATACTTTTCTGAAAATACGGAAAGAACAATATATGATAAAATGTGTCTACTTTAAATTATTCTTTAATATTATATAAAAAAAGAAAAAAATGTATGGAATGTTGCTTCTTGAAAATAACATTTTCTGACAAATACAAAAAGAGGAGGTGATTGCAAAAAATGTATTCTGAGTCGTGAGTGTTCAAATTCTTTTTGATAAATTGATCCATCAAATAAATTTCTTCTTAAAGATACCTCTATCGCTACGAGGCCGTGTGATGTGTGCACATCTATTTGCTGTTGACTAGTCAGCTCTTGTAAATAACAGTGCTTTCCAACTCTCATTGCCATCATATTCTGAAAAAAAAAATCAATACAAACACTACAATGATTATAGATTTTGAATGTTTACTGACAAGAATATTTGAAATATGCGACCAAAAACCGAATATGGACCAAAATATTGAAAAGTACTTGCATCTCAATACACATAGGCCTTGTCATATCTCATAATATTTAATCCATCTCCTCAATGCAATGCCTGTGAGGCTTGTCTGCGGTTCTCTTCTCAATCTGGAGACGCTGACTCTCACCGGGCCCCTGGCCTAATTTCGGAATGTAATACATTCCGAGGTTTGCAATCGTTCCAAGGGAAATTCTACAATTCTGCCTTGCCTTCTCGACTTTGAGACTGAATAACTGATAGGTACTTATTTGATGTTTATTTTAAAAACAAACTGTAACCTTCTTTACCAGACACACACTCTAAGTAAATTTATGAAGAAAAACAAAATGTCCGACACTGCGGCCAGAGAGCAGTCTATTGGAATAATAGAATCTATCCACAGACATACATGTTTCTTATAATGAAGCCTTAACAGTGATACTTTAATCCAAATTGATTCAAAATGGAAAACAGTATGGAAGACAGTGCGTTATAAAGTACGGCTTATAGTATTCGGATATTTGGCAATTCTCTAACTGTTGTAAAGGAGAAGTGAGAATCATTTAATTTCCATTGTTATTATTAAGAAACGACGATTCTGATTGGCCGAGAAATTTTGTTGATACCTGTATCAACACAAAACGGAAGTAAGCGCTTGGCAACGTTATAAGCAACGTCGTTAGCAACACGATTTCAAAGCTGCAAATGAACGTTAAAAAGCGTCGAAATGAAATGATAAGTAATCAATGTAATATTTTTTTTGGTTGATCGAGGTATCAACACCAAAAATTGAGGGAAAACTTAAGCATCTTGCGCTACGCGCACGATGCAGTTTTCCCTCAATTTTTGTTGTTGATACCTCGATCAACCAAAAAAATATCACAATGATTCCTTAAATCAAAAAGAAGAGAATTGTTTTTGTAAATTGCGCTAAACAAGAATGACTCGGGCGATTTTCAGTGTCTTAGAAAATGATATATTATGTTCGTTTTCACTATAATTCAAATTCACAATACACTCCTTTCATATGACACTGATTAACAAAGACTTGAAGACCGGATTCAGTTTCAATATGTCATTGAACATAAAGAAATAGTAGTTTTAATAGTATTTTGTTTGACGTCCCCTGGAGGGCACCGTTTTGAAGAATTCGTAGGAAAACACACACACAAACATCTAATTTGCTATCCAGAAAAATTGAATAAATAATTCTAAATGAAACCATATCTTTAAGACAAGATAAGTCTTCATTTGCCTCAATATATGAAGAAATGGTTACATTTACAAGCTTTATATTAAAAATTTCCATTTTCTCTCCTTATTCGATTCCTCGAAAGTTTCTAATCGATCAATCATGTGTGTGTGTGTGTGATTTGTCTGGCCTGACTGGAGGTTACCTTTCAGAATATAACTGGGACGTAAAAAAAATATTGAATTACTTTTGCCTTACCGAATTATGGTCGTAATGAAAATTGTATCCATGATGCTCATCCGGTTCATGTGTAGGTCCGGTACCATGGTGATTGTGGGAGGCGTGTGAATGATGCGGTTTTATTGTCGTTGCAGCAAAACCCTGTAGATAATAGAATATTGTTTTAATTCACATATATACATAATATTATGATACTCATAACAAATACATTTCAATCATTGACGATTAACTTTGAAGTAATACAAATACATTTACTGATTTTACGTAGAAGTGCCAGCATTTGACAATTGCGATATTGCGTTCAGTAATGTTTTGTCAAATAATGGTAAGATCAAAAATTTTTTCCAGAAACATGTAAAGACAAAGCGAGTCGCTCCGAATATAATGAATTCATTGCTGTAAATCTTTGATTTTAACACCACGAAATCCATCTCAGAAATATGTTATTTACTATATCGCAGAATGTTTTTTTCTATCATGAAGAAAATATTTCGATTGAAAAGAAAATATTCCTAACATTACTGCATGCACATTTTATAAATACTATCACCACAATCTAATACATGTAATTTTATAGTGCACCATATGTGCATTTCAACAAATGATGTCTCATCAGTGATGATCGAGGTCGATAGATGAACAGATCCAAATAATGTATAAAGAACTTAAGGTATCCGATGTACAATAGGGCATTTTTCCATGCCTGGTAAGGTACTATAAACTATATATTTTCTGAAAGGTTATAATGCCTACTGTTCAGAAATAATAATTTTGTGGCCAGAAAAACAAAGGCGGATAACTGATGAAGCATTAAATTGTCTATTTTCTCTATATAACATAAGCAAAATAACAAAGTTGTACAATAGTTTTTCCCCTTTGATTTTTAAGACCTGGGAGTCTTATATCTGAACTCAGGGCATCATTACCTTTCAGAAAATATATAGTTTATAGTACCTTACCAGGCATAAAATTTACCATACTTTACAATGGAGATGATTAAAACGCTATGTAAAATGACTCAATTGTACAAGGATACCTTAATGACCTAAAATGTGTGCAAAAGGGTAAACTAAAGAGAATTTTATGCTTTCAGAAAGATACATGTACTGCCTTAGGTTCTAAAATGATTTATCAAATTTAGTATTAGAAAAGTAGCAGTTGACAAATTATGTAGACAAGATACACAAACAATGGGCAACTAGGGTATTATATATGTTCTAGTTTTGTGTACATCAATTTTGATTCCAAATTTGATTTTATAGATCTAATTTCAAATCAAAATTTCACTCCAAAATTATCCAAAGGTTTCCATATGGCTCAAACAACCGTCGATTTTAAGAATTTTGGAAAAGTATGAAACCCTACTATTAGTTATTTCAAAATGATAATATTTTGATAATAAATCAACTTGATGAAAAAGTCAAACCAATTTATGAAGCATTAAGATGTTTCTCGCCTTAAAATGTTGAAATTCATTCCTAGTACGCTGCACGTCAAATATGAAGGTCTATATTTAGATTTATTCAACATAATAGTGTTGTTGTACTCATGAAGTATAATTAACATGGAATTCTGTACTTACGACTGTGGCTACAACAGACAGAAGTAAAATATTCAACATAATTGTCTCAATTTTCTACACTGACAACACAACATTGGGTCAGCCTTATATATGCATCAAGACGCACTCCAGTTCTGATAACCTGCCGAAACAGGTTCATTCGTGCCATTATCGTGACAGGAAAAGAAGTCAGTTCTTATTTTGCCATTATGTAAGATACAATTCTAGATCAACATTATTCCAAAGCAATTCATAATTATTATATCTCACTCCCATATCGCTTCTTTTCATGTGGTGGAGGTTTTTGTTTGTTTGCTTTGGTTCCTGTTTTATCCTGATTTTGTATGCCTTCGGTTTCTGATTTTCTTAATTAGGGGTTACCATGCGTTTGTTTTACAAAAACTGACAGGGTATCGGCGAATCCCCTGTCAGAAATTGAGTTTTACCGCGAGGCGTTAGCCGAGCGATAAAACGGATATTTCTGACAGGGGATTCGCCGATACCCTGTCAGTTTTTGTAAAACATCAGTATGGTAACCCTATTCTAATGCTTTGGTCAGTAAAAAGCTAGAAAACGTCTGCTTTTAACGACGTCGCGATAGCAACGTATGACGTCATAGCAAAAACTGCAGTGAAACGTGAATCCCCTTGCAGTTTTTTAATCGCTCGACCAATCAGAATGCGCGTTACAAACGGAGTGCATTAGAATTATCGATTTTGTGCTGTATACAGGGTCATGATGCATGTTTGTCATTGATATTCACGAATTAAAGCCAAAGTTTCAAATTAAAAAAAAGTTGTTTTTATAAATTTTGACCTATTGAAAGTAATGAAATATCACTAATGGAAAAACAAATCGGTTCCAAATGTCTATTTAAGTAAAAAGGTAAATAAATACCGGACCAATTACAGTAATTGGTACACATTCACTTTGTTTTCTTAACGGAATTAAGCTATAAAGACTTAAACTTTATTTATTTTACAACGTTTAACAAACAAGTTACACAGCTTATATTTGTCTCACGTTGGCTTAGATGTTAACGTGAGGGGGTCCAAGGAGCAGGAGGAAACCGGAGTACCCGATGAAAAACCCCCTGCTGAGGCCTGGTAGTGGACCACCTAAACTCCCACATAAGACCCTTCGCCAAATCTGGGATTCGAACCCGGGACCTTAGAGATGAGAAGCGAGCGCGCTACCAATCCGCTAACCCGCCTTAAAAAAGATATTAAAGGTACGGGATGATACTTTACAAAAAAAGATAATTAATATGCCATCATCTTTTGCCAATGTCAATTGAGATAAAGAATTAAAAGAAGCAAGGAACTAATGTTAAACGTCCTCAAATTTAATAGCATCAAATAAGATCAGATTAATTTGCATCATGGACCAGACACGCACGTTTCGGGTACTTAACTCTCGTCAGTGATCCTCAATCTAAACAATGTAATATTGCCAAAGAATGTGAATGATATTATGTCCAAAAACGAATCGGAAGACGTAGCAGGATGGATGGGATATTTTCGAATGCGTTGATGAAACGATCAACCGAAGTTGATCAAATATCTTATATTTTATTATCAGAAAAAACCGATTTCGCTATTATTTTATTTCAGAAGAAAAAACTATTGCAGAAGACAAACCATTTTGTCAAGTTCATGCAATCTTATATTTCATTTTCCGAAAGAAACCCCATTTATTATAGGTATATCTACAATCTGGGGATTATTCCCAAATATAACGTTAATCTCCATGTTTTAATCACATGAATTAAATGTTTTCTATTCCTTGTTGTTGTCATTGCAATGTCGTTATATTTGGAAGAAAAGAAAGAAAAAGAAAAAAAAAAACCTCGAACAAATACTATTTATATATTCTATCCCTAAAATGCCGTCGATCAGATTTTAACCTTCTACAGGTCCTGTCATATTCTCTGTCAAATAACGTTGAATTGTTTGCTTTGTGACGTCACAATTAGGCGTTGACTGTATTTCAGAATTCATGAATGAAATGACGTAAAGAGTAGGGCAACGAGACCCCTAAATCTGTCCTTCATTTGTTTTCCAAATAAAATGTCATAAGAAATACTTGATATCTGCCATTGAAATTCACGAATGAAAAGAAAACAAAACCACCAAAGAATATGCCATTTGAATGTATTGACGCCATGAATTGACGTCATTTTGACGTTATTGACAAAACATGGCGAAACTTGCTGGAAAATTTGTCTTTTGTGGATGAATTTGATGTGGCCGCACGCGCTTAGATTAAACGTTTATGACAAAAAGACATTCAGATTATCTTCTACATATATTTTTTTTCATTTCAGTTAATGTATGCGGCCATTGCTTATTCAATAGAAACATGTAGTTTTTACAGCAATTTCCCGGAATATTGTTAATTTTGGTCTCATCAGAGGGCAAAAAGCTATGGTATTTGTCAACAACATAATGATTCATTATTAAGTTTACTACACATCAACGTGTCAAATCACATTTGTAAATTCTATGGCATACAACGTTCAAAATTAGGGCCAATTTCGGGCTTCGTGGTCCTACCCCTTTGTAAGGATCAGTGGAATCCGTGGAATGTTTTGTATGAAAACGGCATACAAGCTTGACAGTTGGTGAATATTTCACTAGATACAATATGTAATTAATCATCCTGCCAATTCTTTCCTCAACAAATCGACATGAATATTTTAGACAATTGCATATCCTTGACCTTGATTACATCTTTTCATTAATGACAAGTATGGATAATGACCATATCCCTGTATACGTCACAAAATCGATAATTCATAAAATCAGAAACCGAAGGCATACAAAATCAGGACAGAACAGGAACCAAAGCAAACAAACAAAAACCTCCACCATATGAAAAGAAGCGAACTCCCGATATGGGAGTGAGATCAGGTACCCAGGAAGAGTAAGCATCTCCTGCTTGCATGAAACACCCGCCGCTTCAATTCGGTAGAACTGTCACATCCGGTTACTTCCATCTCGGAAGACATAGAGGACAATCTTTGGTTGGATGGTTCAAATGGTCAAAGACAGAATATCATCCACCATTCTGGAGAGTGGGACATCATAGTGTATTACGAGTTCCCCATATCGATCCTCAGTGACGATGTTAGTCGGTCACAAACATATCCCTGAATGAGAGGATTATCTGAAAGACGCCTAGCCTAGCTCTCAGAACAAAATCCGTATATTTGGAAATTGCTCTGGCATAGCGTATCAACTGAGATATAAACACGCCATAAGCAGGCGATGAAGGGATGTTGCTACTCAGAAAAGGAAAGCTTGTAATGCTGAAATTGAAGTAGTCACGTTTGTCATAGAGTGAGGTTACCATATGACCATCAGCGTCGTGGGACAACATTATGTCTAAATAGGATACTGAATTATTTGTCTCTGTAGTTTCTTTGACTTCAAGCTCCGAAGGATAGATACTGCTCAGGTTATCCGCGAATTTTGGATTATTGATGGACAACACGTCGTCTATGTTCTTACTTTTTTCACTAAATAAATGCAGCATTTTAAGTGCACTTTTTTAATCAAATTTTCTCAATAACTGTACTGACAAAGACCCAAATTTTCCATAAAACCGGGTTCTTTTTTGTCTAATATCCACCATATTTCTATTCCCCAATCGACTCGCCGGAGGGGACTTATAGTTTCTTCTCCGTTTGTCAGTCTGTCTGTCCGTCCGTCTGTCTTTCAACTTAAATTTTCCGGAATTTTTTTCGCTGTTGTTCTATATAATGAACTCATGTTTTCGTATGTGGATATATCTCAATGTGATATAAATCAATTTTGAGTTTGTATTGGATCGAAACATTTTTACAAGAGTTATAGCCCTTGGACTTAGCAGTTTTTCAAGAAATTTTCTGTTTTCCGGAGTTTCCTTCGATGCTATCGCAGATATCGAACTGATTGTTGATACATGAATACATCTCAGTATAATACAGATCAAGCTCGAGTTTGGTTTTGATTCACCAAATTTTAAAAGTGTTTAACTCTTCAAATTCAATAGTGTAAAATGTCTTCGAATTCAATAGTGTTAAACGTCTTCAAATTCAATTATTGTCCTTGGACTTAGCAAATTTGATTAAATGTTCAGTTTTCTTCGGTTCTACTGTAGATATCGAACTGATTTTTAGTTTCGATTGACTAAAGAGTTATGGCCCTTGGATTTTAAAATGTTTTCCGGACTTTTTTAGCTGTTGTTGTAGATATTGAACTTATTTTTGTATGCAAATACATCTTAGTGTGATACAGATCAAGTTCGAGTTTGGTTTTGATTGACCTAATTTTACAAGAATTTTGGCCCTTGAATTTAGCAAATTTCATGATTTTTTTTCGGACTTTTCTTTGCAGTTATTGCATATAATGAATGAGTTTTGGTATAAGAATAATCTTAGTGTGATAACGATCAAGTTTAAGTTGGGTTTTGATTTACCTGGTATTTTTTTTAATTTTAGGATCCCTTGACTTGTCTATGCTGTAAATGTTTCTGCTCCAAAATGATGCTAATGAATTTGAAGACGTTAAACATTGGCAAAGTTTATGAAAATGTCAGTTTTCCAAATCTTTTCAAACCAGTAACTGCAGGTAATGAATTGATCTTTGTGTGGGCATTTATCTTTCGTTGCAAGTACAGGTCAAGTTTAGATTCATGTTTACTGTAAATGTGATAATCTTCGCGTGGTGTAATTTTCGCGGTTTTTTTTGCGAAAATTTCCCCACGCGAAAAAAAATTTCCCGCTACATTCTTACAATGGGAAAGATATTTTTATCCCGAAAATTTCCCCGACGCGTAAAAATGTCAACGCCCTCATCTGCATCAATGTCTTCTAACCAGTGAATGTGGAAAACAGAAATTGACTTTTTCAAAAATATTTTATTTTCATTGTTTTTTCATAATTAACTTTTTTTTGTCTAGTTATTTTCATTTTTTAAATATATTCTTTTTTATCACCGAATAATGTGCAAGCCCGGGCTAATCGGCTTACATGGCAGCTAGTTAGGCCTTGGGCATCTCTGTTCAAGGAAACAATCCATGTTGAAGTGGGTGTATGCTGCTCTGAGATTTCTATGAGATGACTCGGCAGGTGCGGCTTGCCAAACAGGGGATGCTGTCGAGGGTTAAGTACCCGAAACGTGCATGTCTGGTCCATGCTGTAAATTCATCAGTTCTTTTATAAATGATGCTATTGAATTAAAAGACGTTAAACATTACTCCTCCCGGGCGCGATGCTTCGCCTCTTACTTGCTTGATACGTGATAGGGTGCTCCATTGTAAGTGCTGACGAGATTGTCGTCAGGATCTTATTCATTCTTATTCAGAACATATACTATCTTATCATACATGGATGTCTTGAACGAAAGGAGGTAATCTCCAACAACATTCGTTTGTAGCACCAACAATAAACCCCCAAAACATCCAATGCAAAACCATAGAGCAAACACGCACAGAAAGAGGCGCAAAATGGACAAGGAACACCAACTCACACCTTAAATACAAATGTACATGGAACACAGAAGACGACAGATTAACCAACGGACCAACTGGCAATTGGTGCCCACTTAGGACAGCCATCTGCGGTCATGAACACTGTATTAGATATTTTGTCAACTAGAATGAAGCTGCTCTATGACCGCAGGTTGGTTTGGGACACGTAGAAAAAAAAAATACACTAACAATTCTCGTTAACATGCAGCTAAGGGGACTGCTGTTTAGATTTTAGAATTATGACGAAAAAGAGAGAGAAAAATTGGAAGAACAAACTATCCCAATGGATAGCAGAAACATTTTAAAATTAAACCAAACATACATCCATTTAATTTAAAATATCCCTCCTGAAAAATGCTCGAAATCAAAACTTTTGTAATTTTAGCGATTTTCAAAAATTATCAGAAATCTTCCTTTGTTACATAAGAGATCAAGGGTCTCTTAAATTATGCTAAGAAATAAATTGCCTTGTTCGTTATGAAGAGGTTTCTGAACCAGTTTATTCACCCACCTTAAAATTCAAAATTTGGTAATTTTCAAAAATACCATTTTATTGGAAATCTTTCGTGGTTTTCATGAGGGTAATTTTCAAACAAGTGTTATTCAGATTTATACAGCTGGAGTATGCTTTTCCTATTTATTTAAATGAGTAACTTTCAACATGAAAAAGTCTTATACATGTATTAGTTAAAGTGATTTGAAAAGGATGTAAATTGGCTAGATATTATAGGGAAATAGTGGTTGATTCTAAACCTTTTTAAAGGTATATCTACATGTTGCACTTGGCATTCGTAGGTAACGTGTACTTCTATGGAATGACATTAACCTTATGATTCTAAAGATATATATACAAAGATTGTTTATTGCAAAGGCTGTGACCTGGTTCGCTTTGGAATTAACTGGATATACAAAATTACTTCAAATGATAAGCGGACTTTCATGTACCCCAATACCTTTCAATGACAAGGACTGACCTAGTTTGATTTGATATATAATAGTACATGTTGGTATAGAATAGAACAAAAAGTGTTCCGGATGAACTTTATCACATAATGGTCATTTCATATGATTTAAGTACAATTATATCAATGTTCCAAAGTTCATATAATAATGACAAAATTAAGACTTCATACGATCATTTTAATTGTCATCACACGATTGAGATTTAAAAAATGTCATATTTGGCTTAAGAATATCGAATTTGAAGACATTTAACATCTATAAAGGTTGAAAACCAATCTAGAATATATCAGAGATATGTTTGTGACCGACTAACATCGTCACTGAGGAAGTTCTACGGTCGATATGGGGAATTCGTCATACACTATGATGTCATAGACCGTTTGAACCATCCAACCAAAGATTGTACTCTATATCTTCCAAAATGGAAGTAACCGGATGTGACAGTTCTACCGAATTGAAGCGACGGGTGTTGCATGCAAGCAGGAGATGCTTACTCTTCCTGGGCACCTGGTCTCACTCTCATATCGGGAGTTCGCTTCTTTTCATATGGTGGAGGTTTTTGTTTGTTTGCTTTGGTTTCTGTTTTATCCTGATTTTGTATGCCTTCGGTTTCTGATTTTCTGGGTTATCGATTTTGTGCTGTAAACAGGGATATGGTCATTATCCATATTTGTCATAGTAATTGATCAATTGAATATATAGTGTATCTAGTGTATAGGGGATCTCCAACCAGACTCGGCTGCAGTACCAATAGAAAAAAAACCCACCGAAACAACCAATGCAAAAACACAGAGAAGAAGAGCACAGAAGAGACGAAAATGAGACATAGAAACATAAAACACAGAAGACTACACATTAACCAACGAGACCAAAAGGTAGCCTGTTGCCGACTTAGGACGGTCAGCTGCTGTGAAAATAGCAAATGCTTTGGATATCCGGATTACATGCGCATAGCCCTCCCACTCACCAAATGATCTCGAAAAACTCAAAGTTGTAGTATAAAATAACCTCCTTATTGTTAGATGACCACACAAACAAGACAGCAAAAGTCAAACTTTACTCTGCTCTATGACTTGTTGTGCTTTAAACAACTTGAATGTTTCACGACAGCTTTTGCTCTGAATTCATGCTATTTTATTTCCCGAAGCCTTCTGTTATTGTTTTACATTTTGAATACTAGCATAAATTAGGTTCAGAGTGTTTTAACATTGAGTTGAGTAATGGATTATGTAAATCAAAGGGATATCCTCTTTAATGCATAGGTCTGTTCGTTGCTAACTCTTTGTCATGTTTAGAATATATCTCCTTACATATGTACTACCATGTATTTGAATTTCTTCTTGTTCCTCGGCGGCCCAGGGGATATCAGATGCTCCAATAACATTTCTTTCTCTGAACATGTATAATTTCATCATATAATCTGAAACATACAAGTCTGGTGCACCACTGTACTGGAATTTTTTGTCTATTAGTAGTAATTTCTGTTCTCTTGTCGCAATTGAATCGGGATACTCAGATTGTTCACATATTTTCACATTGCACTTGGCTTTCGTAGGTCATGTGTACTTCCATGTAATGGCAATTACCTTTATGTTTGTAAAGAGAAGGGAGGAGATCTCCAACAAAGGTCAATTCCATATACGGTTTGTACAAAGAGTGCGCGTTCTAAAGACGATGACCTAGTCCGATTTGAAATAAACTCGTCTCAAATCATAGGCGGATTCCCATGTACCCAATAGCATTGACCTAGTATGAGTTTATATATAATAGTACAGCAGGGCATAAGATAGATCAATAAGTCCTCCGGTTATACTAAATTACATAATAGGATTTTTTTTGTAATACAAGTTCATAAGTCAATTTTGTCATGTTTCATATAATAATCATATATATATAATTTTCAAACAATCAATATATAAACTTAATAAATTATCAAAGTGTAAAATTTCAAATGAAGAAATTCATACAAAAAATTCAGAATTATTAAAAACTTTCCAAAAATAATGTTTAACAAATTCAAAAAAAGATATTTCAAGAAAATCATTAATATGTGTCCAAATGTATCAACATTTCATGAAGTAATGCCAAGACATTGAATGACATGGGATAAATTCTTGATGATTCATTTAACATTTTATTAAATGAAAACGGGCACCTGGTCCCACATCTAGCTGCTAGGGGTCCGTCGATGCTCAATGTTGTGCTCTATTACGAATGTGTTGAAATTATCGTCAGGACCTCCTTTAACTCATTTGTGTCACACTTATGCCCTTTGTCGCATGGAGCTCATAAAAAAGGTTCCCCGCGAAGGGTTTGACAATAAGCGTTTTGAATATTTTTCCCTGACATGGTCGCCATAGCACTTTCTATATAGACATAACCTAAGACAGTGCATGTATTTTAGATATTGATATCATTTTTGGGCGTGCATATCAAAGGCTGGTGCGTTAAGACAAACAGGGGATGCTTACTCCTCCCGGACACTTGGTCCCACTTCTGGCTTGCTAGGGGTCCGTCGATGCTCAATGTAGTGCTCTATTGTAAGGATCTTCTTATTTCATTATCAAAATCTGATATCCAAAACAAATCTATTGAACTTTTTGATTTAGTTGTGTGATATGTATCAGACTGTAGACGTAGTTCTCAGCAGATGGACAGTCTTAGTGTGAAGAATAAATTTATTTTTGAAATACTGTTGTCGTCTTTAATAATCTTATTTCTTTTCTATAGATGATTTCGTTTAAAAACAGTAAGGCTTATTACAAGTACATTCTGATGTAACGGATATAAACAAAACTGGTCTAAAGAAGTATAGAGTAAAGTAAATGAAGAATAGCACCCAGAAGCCTAAGGCTTTTACAAATATTTGTCTTTCTGTCGATTACTATGAACAGATGTTCAAATCATTGCTACCAGTTAGAACAAGTATACGTGCTATTCAAAGTGCTCGCCCTGTGTATATAAACGCTACATTTTTATGAATGTTCAAGACATGTGAATATATTTACGTAACAAATTACATAATAAAGTGTGAAAGAAACTTAGAAAATGGTCATCCTTTAAAGAAAATTAAAGAAAAATATAAGCTACATGTAAAATTGAGAGGTGCTCGCCAGGCAAAATGATTATGTTTCAGTAAGATAAATGTTTGCTTTCCTACGTTCAACGAGAAAAGCGATACATAAACCTTACGAAGTATCGAATGAAAAGATTCTTATGGATGGTATACTGTTAGCTTGTGAATGGTGAACTATTAAGATAGGTCTACGGAATTGTACTAATATTAACTATTGCACGTTTCTATTGTTTTATGTATCGGAGGGGTAATTTTCTGCTTTTAATTAATCTGAATTTGAATTTTCAGGACTCGGTTGTATACATAAGAAAGTTACAGGGTTTTCATTTCCAAAAGTAAATAATACAGAAGATAAGACTACAATTCTCTACATTTGCCCGTTAATATTTTGGTATCTAATCATGAGTATGTTTAACTCTTTTTTTCTTTAAATACCAATTAATAAAATTTGGTCGGGAATATTTTCAGTAGCAGAAATTGTGAATTACATTACACTTACAACAATCAGATAAGTACGTAAGAACTCATTAGTTCTATCTACCTCAAAACATAATGATACATTTGTTTATGATTACGCTCATGTCGGTGTAAGTAATTTCTTTAACATGTCTTTTATTTTCAGAGATATCTCCCTGTGGAGAACTTCACATAGACAGCCGTTGTTACCCCATATATCGCACATCGATAAGACATGCAGAAAAGTGAATACATAATTCTTGAGCGGCCCCACCCTCCGTATAAGTATTTACCTGAAGTGAGTAGAGTTCCTTACACTACATTGTGCCGACCTCAGACATGATACCAAGAATTTGCGTTATTTCGGTGTTTATATTTTGTTGTCCGTGTGTGGTCACCGGTACCACCACTACAGCTGATCAGAAAATCTTGGACAAAATATCAAAGAACCATAATAGTCTAGTTGGACCATATGCATGGAATAGGAGTTATGTTAATATGCCAATAATATTCATTCCTCGTGGAGTTGTAAAGTTTGACGAAGTCGCAGGACAAATTTCGGTGGCTTTAGCGGTAGACGTACGATGGGTGGACAAGAGCCTGGCTTGGGATGTATCAAAAGACGGAAATGTAACCCTCATCGTTCCGGAATCCGAAATTTGGACGCCGCTGATTGCACTTGCGAATCCAGTCGAAAGAGCGTTATTATTTCCGGAAGAAGAGTTTAATGTCCGTGTGTATCCTTCCGGTTTGGCCGTGTTGATTAAGGGAGGAGCCGTTAGTACTACGTGTAAGCCTTTTGTGAAATATTACCCTTTTGATGTTCATACTTGCAGTGTTAAAATGTTTCCTATGGGACATACAATGCGGGAAGTACGATTGGTACCGCAGTTAAAAATAGATGTTTTCAACAATTTCGGACAATGGAATTTATTCAACGCAAGTGTTCAATCTGAAATATTGGATGTATTTTCTTTAGCATCCTTCGACTTCTGCATAAAGCGTCGTCCTGAATTCTCAATGTTTAGTCTGTGTATACCTATAATCATGCTCGGCGTCCTAAATTCATGTGTATTCCTTATACCTCCGGAGTCAGGAGAAAGGATTTCCTATGCCATCACTGTTTTACTTTCGTATTCGGTTTTTATGACTATAATTAGCGACAAAATGCCGAGCAACTCGGATCCGGTACCCGTCCTAATTTACGTCCTCATGATGATGATGGCGGAAAGCGGAATCATTGTGATTTTAACTATTTATGGTCTGCGCCTTCACTTCCGGACCGATCACCGACCGATTCCGAGATTACTACGCCTCACAATGAAATTATTTCGCAGGGTTTCTGCTTCAGCAAACACCGACGAATACCGAAATGACGAAAATGTCGATGAACAGAGTGAAGAGAGTGACGTATTTTGTGACATGTCTTGGAGAAGAATAGCCGAAATATACGACAAAGTTTTCCTGGGTATTTCGTTCGTCGTTTTATCAGGAACTGTGATATATTATGTAATTGCAGTGAATAGTCACTGAGTGCTTACTCTTACATTGTCATTTATGAGTTATACGCCGTTAAGCTATATGCAACTTTCTTAAAAAGAAATGGTTGAATTGATAATTCCTACAGAAATAGTTTCTAATGTAATATTATTACAATTCTAAATTGTATTGTTGTGATATGCATGTAATTTTGAATTCCTAGGTTTTCTTAATGATTCCATTTTCATTTATAAAGTTTGTACAAAGGACAGCCTAAATTGTCTGAATAGTACATATTGTTTGCGCAACATGTGCCAAAAGAGTCAGTTCATACCAATAGAAAAGGCCTGAAATCCATGTAAAGTGTCTATAGTTATGACAAAACACAATTCCTTTACATGTACACGTATATGGAAAGAAATATCTCCTGATCACCGAGTTATGTAAGACAGAAACACGGAATTAGGGATATCTCACTTTAGGCGTATACATGACCGTATCGTATCCAGTAACGTACCGTGTCTCTTCTCCAGTCCATAACGGAATGAAAATCGTAGAATGGAGTTGCCTGCTCTTACTTTCCTACATGTAACTTTGAAGATATTTAATGCCAGTGTATGAAAATCTCGAATAAACAATACACATAGACCATATATAAAACACGTACGACAGTCACATCGACATAATTCCGTACTCAGTATAGGATTCATACTTTATATACACCAGATTACATGAAGTATTACACCGTTTATAAATATATGTTATGAATGCTTTAATTAGTGCTCGAAGTCTATTGTGTTGCATTATATATTCATATCATTTATCATGTCGTATCCTGTCTTTAGCAAGTTCTTTTTCAAACAATCAAAGCTAAATTAATTATTTAATACTAAGATGAATTCAGAATCCAAACATTTACTCCGTTGCAGTAAGAATATTTAACACAATACGTGCCTTGATACGATACGGATACATGAAAAGTGATATATCCGTTTGTCTACTACCATTTTTTTAGACTGAGATCATACATTGTTGAGGATATTCTTACACAATTTTGATGTAAAAGATTTCCTGTCAAAAATTAGGAGAAATACATTGAACATTTCACTTGTTTTAGTGATGGCAAAACCATCACATTATTACTTATTAGGTTAGTTACTGACCGTCAACAACGTCTATAGAGATTTGTCAGGTTGATCATGGGCTTGAACAACCCGACGAATTTCTATTGACGGTTAGGAACTACCCTATGGGCTTGAATTTTTTTATTTTGTCGAGGACCAAAACCTCGTATTTTGTTGCAGAAAATTGGCGTTTCACGACTCCTTTTACTTGCGATTTCATTTATAAGGCAATGGCGGAATTGCTGACGGTCTATAGAAACGGCGTTAACGTGACGCGATTTACGCTCCCTAATTGGTTCAAACTAGTCCATGACAAATTTTTCTTAGACGGACGTAATTTCAGCGTTCATGTTATGTTAAATTATTGCAGCTATAATTCACTGGAATGCTGGAGGTAGTGTTCTTGTCAGCTTTCATCTAAAAAGATGAGATCCACACTCTTCGTTTCAAAAGCAATCTGGCCTTGCATCACTTCTCCGTTAAACTACATGTTGATTGAGTGCTTTTTAACTTCCTTGAATGCCTTGGCAGTATTAGTTCTAGTCGATCGCGAGTTCATTTAACCCTTACTAATTCTGTAAACATAAAATTGACGGAATCTGTTCTACTTAAATTACACAGTGCATACTCCAGAAGATGTAGATGATTAATGAGGATACATAAAGAAATATATTAATTTGTTTATTTTGGCAACATATATGCTGGATATCATTATATAGAAAAAATTGGACAACTAGATTTCGACATAATTCATATCACTCGAATTGTGAGATATTTGAGTGTGGGTCAAATTTTGATTATGAGCTACTACTATTAGATTTTTTTTATCATTTTTATAAAAGATATTTCACACCGTCTGCTTCTGGTCTTTGGTCTCGATGGTTTATGTGTATTCATTTGTGTTTTTGTGATGTGATTTGGTGTTCATTGTCCCCTTTACGTCTCTGTGGTTTTTTTTATTTGGTGTTTTATGCTTTTGCTATGGGTGCACCAACCGAGTCGTGTTGGAGATCCCCTCATTTATTTCAAAAATGTTTGCATGAATTTTCATGCCTTTGAAGTTGAATGTGATGAAAAAAGTTAAAATTATTTTTGGACTACAGGTAAGTGTGCTTCTCTGGCAAAATGATGCATGTTTTATGTAACAAAACAAGACTAAATAAAAAGAGGCGTTTAGTCTTTTTATTTAAGGAATCACTGAATATTATGTCATTCTGAACGATTCATGGTAAACACGAATGCTTCCCTTTAGAATGAGTCAATTTTTATCATTCTGCATCACGGTTCGACAAAACTTGTACATGCATAAGATGTTCATTTACCTACACGTTGATATAATATTTATTGTAGTATTCTCATCTGCTGGAATGCTATGGTTCTCGTCAAGTTCATCTAACCCTTACAGGTTATATAAACATGAAATCGACGAGATCTGCCCTACTTATACCAAGAAGACTCCGGGAAAACAGGCGATTAACGAGGGGAAAAGATATTATTTGTATGTCTTGGCACCCAAACTGTTTGATAATGTGAAAGGTGGCAAAATGATAATTACTTAACAATTGGTCAGCTGTTTATTTCAATTCAGGCAAACCAGCTATTTTTGATTCAGGAAAATAGCACTTGCCGATTTGAGTGAAGAGCATATTTCAAATTATATGTCCAAGACAAATGCGGACATTTATTAAACACAAAAAGAATGCGACTGCTTTAATATAGTAGTCAATTAAAAAAATAAAGAAAGACCATTCAATATTGTAATTAGTCCTTTAATTCTACCCTATGGAGCATAATGATTAAAAAATATCTGATTATGTGTTTCGAGAGAGAGGGAGAACTTATGAATTCTTTCGTAGTACGTATCTGATGGTTGTCCACGTAATTCAATTCACATTTGTTGCTGATGAATATGTTCCCTACAAAAATTAATTTCTTTGAAGGAATTTCAAGGAATGACGGTGAGTATACATACTTCATAATACAGAAGTGTTTAACTCTATACCTACTTGAAGAAAATTTCAAACCAATTTTCATGCACTAGACACGTTTTTCGCATTATTCGAATAATAAATTCTCATCAGTGATGCTTCCAGCCAAAGTGATTTTGCGGAGCCGCCTAAATTCATTTCTATAGCGCCCTCTTGTTATATTCGGAATTTAAATTCAGTATTACCATGGTTCGACATCAATATTTAAGCAAGCAAACTCAGAGAATGTTGAGAATGTTGTGATCCCCGGTCTTGGATGTTTCTCAAAGTAGGTCAAACGACGTATATAGATCAAAGTCACAAGGTTTAAAAGTGATCTGAGAAGTGTTGTCACACGTAATACTCCTGTGAACTTTAAAAGTCTTAACAATTTTCTGAAAGCACAAAAAATTTAGCATTTGTGTCACAGATCCTTACGGTTTTTATGAAAATGATAGGCTACGATGAAAAAAATCACATATGTATGCTGCATGCCATGGAAACGGGATGTAAACACTGAAAAAGTGCGCTATTTAGTTTTTTTAAGCCTCACAGAATCTGATTAACACATTTTAATTAATCCGACATATGTGATTGAATCTTTGTGATAAAACCATTAGATAACGGGGAAAATTGAAAAGGGAGTTACCATGGCAACAATTTTACCATTATCTGAAGATAGCAATTTTAACTTAAATAAAGGGAAATGGAGAAGTTTTTAGGAAGTTAAAAGTTAAACTAATCAGATGGCAATAAACGAACTGTAATTTTTCTTGGTTGCCAAGGCAACATGGATGGTATCCAAAGAAAACTGCTCTTTTTAGTTCAGATTGTATACCTTAATTCTGACAATAACAATGGACAAAACATGAAAAAAAGATTTATTAATGATAAGCCTTTAAGGTTATCTTAATTCTTTTATTCAAATATTTTGCTCAAGACTAAGAGAAATAAACCGTTGCCAAGGAAACGTATAGAAGATTAAAGCTTCAAATTTGAAATAGGTCGTGTTTGTTTCCTTGGATACGGCCATTTTGAATTAATATAATGAATTTAAACTTTTTCTATAAAAATGTTTAAGCAATCTACTTTCATGTCACACAGATATTTTTCTTTTAAACGTTATAAGAATTGTTATTACTGAAATATATGTTCTATAGTACCACTTTTGTTGTACTAGACACATGTGTCGGATATGTTAATCCTCGACATGTACAGTAGTACTTCATGCCATTAAAAAAAAGCCAAAGTGAATTTTCCTGGCGCCATCTATAATACAGAGCTTAAAATTTCCTCTTGCCAAAATGAGCGGCTCAAAATTTGTGTTTATTCAGAAGCGTATTTAAGTAAAAAATGTGGCCAAAAATCGTTGGAGGGTAAGCGCAAGGAGCTTAATTCTAAACATAACCGAAAAAATTATGCCGAAACCCAGCTAAGGACAGAGCTATGCAATGAGGGAGATACCCCTCAGTTTTACAATTTAGGTCTGATTTGATGACAGGAAATTTAGAATATATTTCAATGCAGTGCGTAAACACTAAAACTAGGTGAGCGATATCCTCGGGGACTTACAGTCCACCAGCAGCGATACCAGCCTAGTGGTTTAAATTGTCAATATTGAAATATATGTTCTGTAGTACTAATTTTGTTGTACTAGACACGTGTATCGGATACGTTAATCCTCGTCAGTAGTACTTCATGCCAAATTGTTTAAATAAAGCCTAGGTGAATTTTCCGGGCGCAATCCACAATACACAGCTTTAATTTCTTCTTGCCGAAATTAGCTTCTCCAAATTTGATTTCAAAAGCTTTTAAAAAGTCAAAAACTAGGAGTTATTTTTTGTAACTCTGTCTTGTCTCCACAGTTACCATGCAAAAATGTGTCTTGTTTTTATCGAAATTAATGCTATTAATAAGGTCAATTCTGATGGAATTGAAAATATTACTATAATAACACTTCATTCCTAAAATTCAACATTTTTTTTCAAATGGATACCATGGTAACGTTTACCCCACCCAATCTATTTAAACTTTAGAAAAATAGCATTACATGTGATATAAAAATGTTATCATATTTTATCTATCAAGTGAATATTATTATTATTATTATTAGCTCAGAAAGTCCAATTTATCAGTATTTCAAACCCATGGAAACGTTGCTAGGGAAATTGTCATCCTTAGTAACCTACTAATTTTAGTGTTTTAGTTCTTTCAAACCAATAGATAAAATTGCTAATTATTATCTCAAAGCAATTTAAAATCAGAAAATAAAATATACCGTTTTGAAAAATTTTGTCAGAATAAGCAATATCTATCACCATGGTAACCCTGTGCATTGATAAAATCTGAAAAGATAACGAATTACTCATAGGTTGAATATCTCATAGCCTCTATTTTTAAATTTTATAATAATTGAATATATGAACCATTTGCATGAGACACAGTAAGGCTTCAAACTTGTTTAATATTCATATTTTGGTATCTTATGAACTGGTTACCATGGCAACCAAGTCTTTTGGCAACAATTTGTTCATGATTTTTAATTCCTGACATTTTGCCCTAGCTTTATATAAAAATTCTTGAAAATCGGAGAGCATGCGTGGCCAAAACATTTTGGTGCTTACAGAGAATAGGCGTTAATTACCACTTACCAATTAAAAGTTATGCTCGATAACTTATGTGTTTGTGCATTCTGATATGGTACATTCCGATTTGCGTTCGGTGCATTCTGAATTCTTTAGGGGAGGGTGCTTTTTGTGTTTTTGGGTATACCCAAGATGAGCTTAAACTCAAGAAAAAACTTCTAGATCTACCAATATAGTGTAAATTTATGTGGAAATATGACATAAGGAATATGGTTTCAGGAAGTTCGTCCACGTGAAATATCAGAAAGCTTGGTAATAATCATTTTAATTTGTAAATTCAATTTTAAAGTTCTTTGGATCGATTTCAGTATGATAAACTACCGGTTTTTGCATATTGACCGATAAAACATGTGTTCGTGAAGTTTTCCATGGATTAGACACTAATATTCAGTTATTAAAAATATACAAATATTATTTTCTATTTTACAAATTTATACGGAAGCGTTCCAACTTTATACCTTTTTGAAAAAAATGAAACTAAACCATTATGAATCAGACACATGATTCAGATGTTAAATCCTCATAAGTTATGCTTCCAGCCTAAGTGCTTTTCATAAGCAACCACAGTTCATTTCAGTAGCGCCCTCTGGTTTTATTTTTTGAATATAAACTGTGCATTTACTTTCCAGAGAGTGCAGGGCTACACATTCCCTGTAGGGTCGATTCAGTAGCATATATATCCAAATAAAATCTATGTTCAAAAGAGCATTTGAGGGATGTAAAGTACAGAAAGCCTGCCAGGCACCTCATTGTGAATGTTGTATGTTTTTTATCTATTTTCATTTTTTTAGGAATTCGTGTCAAATTTACGAAACTCTGAGGGAAAAAAACTTGAATTATTTATCAAAAAATAGTTGCCGCCTTTCTGAAATTTCGTAGACCTCGGTAGATAAGCAGGTGATTTGTGTATGATGAAACTCTGATAACCTGATGTCATGACATGTGAAGGTAATTTGACTTATCGACTTGGAATAAGTATATTTATCAAACAAAGGAGGGGATCTCCAACAATACCAGGTTGTAGCACTAACATGTAAAACCCCAAAACACCCAATGCAAAAACACAAAACAGACAAGCACAAAGAGATGCGTAAGGGACAAGGAACGTCAACGCACAACACAGAAACATAGAAAAAAGGACTACACATAAACCAACGAGATCAATGGGCAACCGGTGCCGACTTAGGACAGCCATCTGCCACGGAAATAGCAGAAGGTATGGTTATCCTGGATTACGTGCGCACAACCCTCCCACTTTTCCGATTACCCAGAGGTCTCAAAGAACGTACAGTCGTGGTGTAAAACAACCTCCTCACTGTCAGATGACCACACACAAACACGACCGCAAAACGCAGGGGCCCAAGCAACACAGATGAATATGTAAATGGATATAAAAAGAGGGCGTACGTAATACAATCCGTGCTCTGCCGCCGCGAGCTCATGTATGTTATCACCCGAGGAGTCCGACTGACATTCAGATATTTCTATTCCATGTAGAGACCAGAGTTATTTCTGTCTCTCCATATCGAATAACGAAACAATAGTTATTCCTCTTTGTTCATGCAGTGCTTGAACAATGCCTGGCATCTTAAACAAAAATGTTTGGTCTTTTCCTGGCCACTCGGAATTTTGGATGCCGTTTCTTACTATGTGTGTCGTAGATGCTGTTTAGACATTCAATTGCCAGATCCTATCAGAATGTTTAATCGAGCGAAATGTGTCCGGATTTTCATGGGCTTCTACCAGGCCATATATAGTGATCAGAGGCAGTTTGATGCGCTGTTCCGTGATTGAGACATTTTCAAGACGTTAACGTCTGGTCCATGCTGTTACTCTATCTGATCTTAAATGATGCTATTGAATTTGAAGACGTTTAACATATGAGTCTTAGAAATGTAGAAATAGTTGTGAGTGAAAGAACAACGATTCTTCGAAATAAAATTGAAAGACATAGATAATGCATGTATCATGGTTTAAAAACGTCTTTAAATTAAATTCAATTGCAGCATTCAAGAACAGATCAGATAAATTTGCAGCATGGACCAGACATGCACGTTTCAGGTACTTAACTCTCGTCATTGATCCTAAACAATGAAAAATAGTCAAAGACCGTGAAAGTTATGTCCAAAAATGTACAAAAAGAAATAGCAGGATGGATGGAATATGATGCAACAGGACCTACATTTTAGAAATCTCAAGAAATTTTGATAACAGAAATTTTCGAATGCGTTGAAGAAATGATCAAATTTTTAATCAATGTATACAAATGTGAGATCCCAAGAAAAATATTTAGAAATTTATATTTACGCTTAAAGCGCCATAGCAAGATTTATGGTACTAGAATTCATTTGTAAAAGTTAACAGTGGTTTTATCTACATACTGTGTTTTAGTTTCAATTATGTTGCATACATTTTATGGTATGTTCAATGTCGTACAGTCACGCGTGAACGTCATGCTGGCGACTTAATATATAATTTTAACCAATTATAAAATACCACTCAGAACACATAATTATGACGTCATCTTAACTCATGTTTAATTTTTCTCCAATCACAAAAAGTATGACGTCAACCTAATTAAAGTGATATTAGAACATATGAGATAATACTTTTACCTAAAACTTTCCCTAAAAACAAACCATAATACGCCAAAAATAGTTCTCAGCTCTTACCGCACACATACGTAAATCAGTTTTGAAGTTGCTATTTTTAGTCATTTCCAGAAACCCTGATTCTATAAATGATCACTTACGGTAAATATGATGGAGAGACTTATGACATAGAAATTTGTACATGAAAGACGAAAGTAGTGTGAACAATGCAATGTACCGTTGAGGTATTGAAGCTGAGTTCGCATTTGATTTGCTCAGTTTCACATCTTTTGATAGTTTCTTGATCATGTCGAGTATTAATATGTAAATGTTTAATGTTAGTAAAACTCAAAAAGTGTGTGTGTGTGTGGGGGGGGGGGGGGTTACCCCCGCAAACCACGATCTAATATTCGGCAAGTGCTAGATCCATTAATCCATATGTAGATTCAGTATTGGCCAGCACGATTAATGTTTTAATCAGAATATAAATTATGTCAAACTTCTGTCCTGAATCTACAGGTGATCGCCAGCCATGAGCATGTTTAGAAATGGTGCGCCCTTTATTTATTTATTTCATTTTTGTATTTATCTATTTATTTATCTATTTATTTTTTTGCTCAATAAATAAAAAAACTATGTTTTAGATATTGATTGTTTTATTCTTGAAACGGTAACCACATGCGTATACACATGTGCGTTTAATGTCGTGTACAACTTCTGACGTCATTAACTGAGACCCACGAAGAATACAGTCGATCCCGAAAATTAATTGGGTAAATTGACAAAAATGTCGATTTCCTCTAAAACCAGGAATTTTTTTCTGTGGTTACAGCATGAAAAATTTCATTTTTAAAGAGCTAATGCTATATACTATTTTCACAGATGTTCTAATATCACTTAAAGCCACATGCTCCGGATAGAGCTTTCTGTTGTATTGAAATATATTCTAAATTCTCTGTCATCAAATTAGACCTATATTCTAAAACTAAGGGGTATCTCCCTCATCGCATAGCTCTTTCTTGGAATTTCGGTCATCTTTTAAATTAAGCTCCTTGCGCCTAGCCTCCAACTTTTTTGGCCATATTTTCCACTGAATCACCCTTCTGAATACACCCTACATACAGTTTGGAGCCGCTCATTTTTGGCAAAAGGAATTTAAACGTCTATATTGTAGACGGCGCCAGGAAAATTTGACTTTGGTTTCATTGAGAGAATTGCTAAGAAAGGGTTCCAAATACAGAGAAAGTAAATCTTTTACATGGAATCAAAATTTCAAATTTTAAATTATCATGGACTCTTGTAAGGAATATGCAAGACGTTGGGCTAGGTAAGCGGATGTTCAGCTCGACACCATTTCCGAATGGATTAAGTTTATGGGATGGTTACTTTTATCTAGAATTCACCATCTACAATTTACTGTGAACACCATATTCGAGTCTATCTTTATAGGCCCTGGTGTTATCTCAGAGCTGACCTACCTCCATGAGCACTATGTCATCACAACAGCAGACAAAGTCTCATATCATTACTCAATTACTTGCAAAAGTACTATTTCGAAAGCCTTGTCAAAGAGTTAGGATTAACTCGACACCTGGAAATTCTACCTACACCCCAATAAACCTTTCTGCCTCTGAAATGATAGACAACCACAAATAAGCTCTCGCTTCCTTTTGCTTTGCTTCTTTTGGCTTTGACACAAACAATTTAGTTATAGATTTACCATAAACATTAAAGAAGTACCGATCAGTTATTCAGTCTTAAAGTCAAGAAGTCTAGGCAAAAGCATTAGATTTTCTATGGGAACGGCTACATACCTGATGTGCATAAGAATCAGTATAAACAACGTTTCATCGCTGGTTCCTCAAAATGTTCTACCAAATCTTTATCGATCTTACTCACCACAGTGTTATCTGAATTCAAATCTGGACTTCAAAACTATTATTCGACAATATATTTTCGTAATGGTATTAACCAGATGTGGATATAAAATAACTAGAAGGAACCTTTATGACATCTGAAATTAACTAATTTTAGTAGAGTCCACTCGATCAAAACCTTTGATTTTTCGACATTTTACACTACAATCCCATCCTCTAAATTGTAAGAAAGACTCTCAAAAATGATAAGTAATGCGTTTACAAGTAAGAACAGCAAACGAAAATATAAATCAAAACCTACTTTGTAAGGAAAAAGTCCGATTCTGAAAATTAGTACATTGAAACATTTTCTTGTGTATGGAGGAAAGGTCTCACAACAAATTGTCGGAAATCCAATGGGAAAATTGGGCCCCACTCCTTGCCGACATATTTCTTTACTCGCACGAAGCTGAATTCATTCAATCTTTTGTCTCTGAAGGGAAAAATTCTTAGATTCTGACTGTAACTTCACTTACAGATATATGGACAAAGTGTTGTCCATCAATAATCCAAAATTTGCCGATAACCTTAGCAGAATCTATCCGTCGGAGCTTGAAGTCAAAGAAACTACAGAGACAAATAATTCAGCATCATATTTCGACATAACGCTGTACTATGATACTGATGGTCACATGAACACCTCACTCTATGACAAACGCGACGACTTCAGCATCAGTATCTGAACCACCCAAACACAGACTATTCTTATATGTTCCGAAATGGAAGTTACCAAATGTGATTTTTCTGCCGATTTGAAGCGACGGATGTTGCAATGACCATATCCCAATACACAGTACAAAATCGATAATTCAGGAAATCACAAACCGAAGGCATACGAAATTAAGATAAAACAGGAACCAAAGCAAACAAAGAAAAACACCCACCACATGAAAAGAAGCGAGCTCCCGAGTAGGAGTGAGATCAGGTGCCCCGGAAGAGTCAGCATCTCCTGCTTGCATGCAACACCCGTCCCTTCCATTCGGCAGAAATATCACATTCGGTAACTTCTATTTTGGAAGATCAGTGACACATTCTGGATTGCGATTGAATGGGTGTCACAACACAAGACATATTTAATTGATATGTACATCAATATTAACATGTTTGTACATCGAAACAATCACCAAATTTGACAAGTTTTCATGGAGCTGTTGCGCCAAGTGTTGCATGCAATCAGGAGACGCTTACACTCTCCGGGCACCTGGTCTCACTTCGACGTAATCCGGATAAAACACCGTCTGCTACTTGCGTGTCTAAAGGACGGTCATCTGCATCAGTTGCCCTTTGGTCTCGCTGGTTTATGTGTAATCTTTTGGCTTTATGTTTCTTTGATGATGTGAATTGGTGTTCCTTTTCTGTTTGTTTCTGTGGGTGTCTGCTGTGTTTTGGATTTCGCTGTGGGTGCTGCAACCGAGTGTCGTTGGAGATTTCCTTCTTTCTTGCAAACGAAAGTAAAATTATTTGCCGCTTTGTCAGCAGGAACAATGATATGCTTTTTATTGAGGTCGGAAATTTCTTTGGCAACAACAGCTTATGGAAACTTTACTCGTGTCTGTTGTTAACGGAGTGCCGAATACACCCATTTCTTCTTTTCAGTAGTTTTCCTGTTGATTTCATCCATTCGGATAGTGTATCAATTCCCGCGTCTTCCTATTTTGCCCACCGCCTGGCGTACTCTCCACATACATCCAAAATTATTTCAAAGTTTCCCCGCCATGTGAAAGAACGGGATTCATTGTACAGCAAGACAATCTGATCCCAACGAATAAATCAAAAAAGATTAATGAGCACAAATAGAGCTGGCTTATTTCTTGCAACGGCGATGCCATTAAGATAATCTTCTTAGAGCATCTATAGCAGTAGGTTATCAGAGTTTCATCATACGCAAATCACTTGCTTATCTACTGAGCTCTACGAAATGTCAGAAAGGCGGCAACTATTTTTTGATAAATAATTCAAGTTTTTTTCCCTCAGAGTTTCTTAAATTTGACACGAGTTCCTAAAAAATGAAAATAGATATAAAACATACAATATTCACAATGAGATGCCTGGCAGGCTTTCCTTTCCAATGCTATTTTGAACATAGATTTTATTTGATTATGCTACTGAATCGACCCTACAGGAGATTTGTAGCCCCGCACTCTCTGGAAAGTAAATGCACAGTTTATATTCAAAAAATAAAACCAGAGGGTGTTACTGAAACGAACTGATGAATAATTAAAATTCCTTCCCTATGAGATAAGGAAAATTGGATAAAGAGTTTCATAACTTTGACACGATTTCCTCATTAAAATGAAAATAGATATTAAACATACAATATTCACAATGAGGTGCCTGGCAGGCTTTCGTAACTTTAAAAAAAGATATTTCTTTATTATACTGAAATAGAGTCAAACAACTTTAAAATTGAATTTACAAATGTAAATGAATACTGTCATGCTTTTTTGAGATTCTACGTGCAAGAGGTTCCTGAAACCATATTTCTTGTGACAAATATGGACAATGACCATATTCCAATACACATTACAAATGTTAAACGTCTTCAAATTCGATAGCATCATTTAAAACCAGATAAATTTGCAACATGGACCAGACATGCAAATACAAATAGAGCTGGTATAAATCGATAATTCAAGAAATCACAAACTAAAGGCAAACGAAATGAGGATTATACAAACTAAAACCTCCACCAAATGAAATGAAGCGAGCTCCTAATTAGGAGTGAGACCAGATGTCCAGGAAGAGTCAGCATCTCCTGCTTGCATGCAACACCCGACGCGTCAATTCGGCAGTAATATCACATCCGGTTACCTCCATTTCGGAAGATATATATAGTCTGTGGTTGGATGGTTCAAATGGTCTAAGACAGAATATCATTCGCCATCCTTGACATATATACATATGAATTTACACTATATGGTGAATCAAAAATTTTTTCTTGGGTTTCAGCCATTGTAGTTCTACCGAATTGAAGCGACGGGTGTTGACAGTAAGTGTTTGACAGTTTGACAGTAAGTGTTTTGAATATATTTTCCTGACATGGTCGCAATAGAACTTTCTATATAGACATAACGTCAGACAGAACACGTATTTTTAATACTCTGTTCTTTATCGTGCATTAACATCGACGGCGGGTGCGGCTAGCCAACAGGGGATGCTTACTCCTCCCGGGCACCTGATCCCACCTCTAGCTTGCTGGGGGTCCGTCGATGCTCGACATAGTGCTCTATTGTGAGTGCTGTTGAGATTATCGTCAGGATCTTCTTTAATTCATTTGCATGCAAGCAGGAGATGCTTACTCTTCCTGGGCACCTGGTCTCACTCTCATATCGGGAGTTCGCTTCTTTTCATGTGGTGGAGGGTTTTGTTTGTTTGCTTTGGTTCCTGTTTTATCCTGATTTTGTATGCCATCGATTTCTGATTTTCTGGGTTATCGATTTTGTGCTGTAAACAGGGATATGGTCATTATCCATATTTGTCATTGTAGGATATACCCAATAACACAACAAAGAACCCCCTAAAGCTCAAAATGAACAAAACATAAGTCATCATGCATAACTTTTGCTTAGTAAGTGGTGATTAAAGTTCACAAACGAATTCCGTGTGACAACACTTCTATCAAACCATTTTTAACCTTGAGACCTTGACTTATATATACGTAGTTTGACCTACTTGGCGTCGAACCATGGTAACACTGAAATGTGTATACTTCACTTTCTTTCCGTTTATCATGTTAATTAACCAAACAATTAACTTTGGTGGGGAATATTTTCATCAGCAGCAAATGTGAACCGAATTACTTTCACGACCATAACAAAAGTAGGAATTCAAAGAACTCATTAATTCTCTCTCTCTCAAAACGTATAATCAAGCATTTGTTCATAATTATGCTCCATAGGATACAATCAAGAGGCTAATTACAATACTAAATTACTTTTTAGTACTATATTCAAGTAGTCGCATCCTTTCTGTTTGAATTCTAGTATTCGATCTATAACGGGTCATCGACTCATGCAAAGGGGAGAGAAAGCGTGCTGTCATTTAGGAGGAAATTCTATACTGATGCGGATTTTCAAAGGGAAAAATTTGGACAAGGTGCGATTTACCTAGGGTGAAAGTTTTTTTCCGGGTCCATTTTCTGGGGGAAAATTCTATGCAGGAGGAGTCTTTGCTACAACACCGGGTTGCAGAAAAATAGAAGCGGACTTTTCTAAAGGGTGGTATTCGTGTTTGCTATGTATTATTCAGAATAACAGAAAAATGTTCCGTTATAACAGGCACCAGATTCCTTAAAAAAGATTAATGTCACGTAACGCTTTTTTCTTTAGTCTTGTTTTGTTATATAAAACATGCATCATTTTGCCAGAGAAGCAAACATACTATTTTAAAATGGTGATACTCCACAAAGTTATTCACTTGTTTCAGATTAAGTATAACTCTAAATTTCCCGTTTTTCTTTGGTCTAACAAATATATTTGACAAATATTCGTCAAAATCATTTGAAAATACTTTCTCACTGCTTGTCCCAAATTCATTTTATCATCACACGCAGCTTAAGAGCATAATTAATGTCTTTTATAAAGAAAACTAATAACTAATTTAAGATTTTAAAATTTGGCCCTTTTAAACTCAAATACTTCACAGGGAATGAGTAGCTAATATCGAATTTTAGCTGTTCATTAGTCATTTACCGGAAACGCCGAAGGGGGCTCTTAGTTTCCTTTTGGTCTGTCTGTCTGTCTGTCCGTCTGTCTGTCCGTCTGTCTTATTGTCCGTCCGTTCGTCTATCCGATTGTAAGTTTTTCGGACGGTCTTAGATAGTTAAGTTCGACTTTCGTCACGCTTGACCTATTTTTCGAGGAGTTATGCCCCTTGCTGACTTGCAAAATTCAGTTTTTGTCAGTTTTCGGGACACTTTTTTTCTGCAACAGATAGAGATATTATTATATAAACATCAAAGATGTAGCTAACAATTATTCAGTCTCAAAGTCGAGAAGGCAAGGCAAAATCGTGAGAATTCCCATCGGAACGGCTGCGAACCCCGGAATGAACAACACTGCGAATTGAGACAAGGTGCCCGGGGAGAGTCAGCGTCTCCTGATTGCAAGCAACATCCGTCGCAAGAGCACCATGGACACATGTGAAAGTTGATACACAGCTTGGTCCTGCATAGTGACATAGCAAATTCGACTTTCGTCACGCTTGACCTATTTTTCAAGGAGTAATGTACCTTGATGCCTTGAAAAAAAGTCAGTTTTCCCAGATTTCTGGACTTCTTATATCTATCTTATATCTACTGGATTCCCAAAATAAACAAAAATCCTTACAAGCACTGCTTCATCGCCGGTTCGTCCAGGTGCTCCACAAAACCTCTTTCCATTTTGCTTACGAAAATATTAACTCGCATCAAGCAAGTTCCTCAAACATATTGCGAGACAACTAATTCCAGAAATGGAATCAATTAGACGTTGATCCTAAAAAATTCTAAGGAACTTCTGGATAATCTTAAAGCCACGAATTACAATCATATAACCAGCATATAGTCTTTCGACTTCTCCACGCTCTACACTACCATACCACACCAAAAACTCAACAACAGACTTGCCAATATCATTATTTTAATTTGCAACACCTTTCTTTCAAAAAATGGTAATAGGAAAGAAAGGAGGGGATCTCCAACAACACTAGGTTGCAGCACCCACAGCAAAATCCCAAAACACCCATGCAAAAAACACAGAACAGATACCCACAGAAAGAGAAATACAAATACCTCGTCATAGGGCGTGAGGATACTATTTATCGTGAGGAAACACTCTGATTCAAACAAAAAGTATACCGAAGACGATATCATCCAGATGCTGGAGTTTTTGATTGACAACATTTATGTGGTGTTTGGAGAAACCGTATTCCATAGTCGGAATTCCCATGGATATCAGTTTCGCCCAACTGCTTGCGGACTTATTTTCATATTCATACGAATCTGACTTCATCCAGACCTTGCTCTCGACTGGGCGAAAGCACCTCGCATCTCAATTCAATTTTACCTTCAGATACATAGATGACGTGTTGTCCATCAATAATCCGAAATTTAAGGACCATCTACATGAAATATATCCTCATAAATAGAGATAAAGGACACAACAGAGAGCAACAGATCCGCTTCGTACTTGGATATACTTCTATCTTTCGACGCAAATAGCCATTGTGATTGAATGGCTGTCTCCATCACCAAACAAGACATACTTACCTGATCTGTACATCAAAATGTACATCGAGACAATCACCGAATTTGACAGGTTTCCATGGAGCTGTTGCGACGGGTGTTGCATGCAATCAGGAGACGCTGACTCTCCCCGGGCACCTGGTCTCATTGCGGAATGTTGTTCATTCCGGGTTTCGGTACCGTTTCGATGGGAATTCTCACGATTTTGCGTTGGCCTCTCGACTTTGAGACTGAATAACGGTTAGGTACTTCTTTAATGTTTATTCCGCAACGGATCGAGATATCCAGGTGAAATTTGATGCACAGCTTGGTCTTGGATAGTTACAGAGAAAGTTTGACTCTTCTTACATTTAACCTATCTTTCAAGGAGTTGTGCCCTTGATGTTTTTGTAAGTTTTCCGGCCTTTTTTTCTGCATAGCTTGGTCTTGGATAGTTACAGAACAAGTTTGACTTTCGTCGGGAGTTAAGGACCTTGATGACTAGCAAAATCCAGTTTTCCGGACTTTTTTCTACAACTGATCAAGATATTCAGGTGAAATGATACACAGCTTGTTCTTAGATAGTTACAAAGCAATTTTAACTTTCGTCACGCTTTACCTTATTTTCGAGGAGTTGTGTCCCATGATGACTTGCAAAATTCAGTTTTAGATAGTTTTCCAGACTTTTTGTGCAACAAATAGAGATATTCAGGTGAAATTTGATACACACCTAGGTCTTGGATAGTTACAGAGCAAGTTTGACTTTTAGCATGCTTGACCAATTTTCCGAGGAGTTACGCCCCTGATAACTTGAAAAATTCATGACTTGCAAAATGCAGTTTTCTGGACCTTTCTTCTGCAACAAATAAGATAGTCCGGTAAAAAGGGGTAGGGCCACGAGACCCCTAAATCGGCCCTTGATTTTTCTCTTAAAATAAATTTCATGAGGAATACTTGATATCTCTCATGAAAATACACGAATGTTTAGCGCTTTTCATAAAAAGAATAAAATCACCAAACAATGTGCCATTTAACTGTAATGACGTCATGAAGTGACGTCATTTTGACGTTATTGACAAAATATGGCGAAAATTACTGGGAATTTTGTCTTTTGTCGTAGAATTCAATGTGGCCGCATGCGTTAACTGAGATAAAACGTTTATGACAAAAGTATATAATGATAATCTTTCACATATAAATTTTCCATCATAGTTAATTGATGCGGCCATTGCTAATTTAATAGAAATATTGAGTTTTTGCATCAATTTCGCCGAATTTGACCTATTTTGGTGTTTTCAAAGGGCTAAAAGGTGTTCATAAAAGCAATGTTTACAAAAAGTAGATTCGTGATTCAGTAGAGAACGTTTCAAAATGTCAAATAACAGTTAAAAATTCTATGAAGTGCAATGTTAAAAATTGATCAAAATTAGGGCCGATATCGGGCTTCCTGGCCCTACCCCTTTGATAGATGCCTTGGTCTTGGATATTTACAGAGTAAATTTGACTTCTGGTCATACATGACCTTTTTCGAGGAGTTATGCCTCTTGATGCAACCCCCCCCCCGTTTTCCGGACTTCTTCTGCAACACATAGAGTTTGCTAGATAGTTTGGCTTGGGATAGTTACAAAAAGTTGCTAAAGAAAATAAAAACTCCGTTTTCTTATTTCTGAAGTGAGCTGCACTGACAATAAGTTTAAATTCATGTTTAGTTGAAGAGTTCTAATCAGAGCTAGAAGATATAATTTATGCTGGTAGGGGACTTAAATATCGCTCAGCGATCTTACCATTTTTTCCTAATACATGTACCAATCATTACCTATGCTATGATAATCAGCTAATCTGTAACTAACATTAACAAATCGTATCTTTTGAATGCTACATGTACAGGGTGTAATTTAAGTAGGACATATTTTTACAGAATTAGTAAGTGGTAAGAGCAGTCACATGGTTTTTTTTAAATCTCTACACTGTATGATACTACCAATTTTTCGTTTTTACTTCGTTGATTGTTACATTGTTCTATACTTCTGACTGTCTGAATAGGCGCTAATCTCACATACTGAACACCTCGTCTGGCTATCATCTCTTTATTTCGATCTATTTTCTTCCAAAAACTTTTTTATTGGTTGAAGAAAAAAGAAAAATCTTCATTATTTCTTTTATTTCATAAATTAATGTAGAAGGGGTTCCAAGGTTAATAGAAGGGGGTCCAGTCCATGCATGTTTTCGAGCAAAAGTATACGTTTAAACGGGAAAATCAGCATTCATGGTCAATCCCAGTTTATACCTGCGCTTACATTTACGTATAGATAATTAAAGCATGTATGTCTATTACGTACGTGTAGATATGCACCTTTATCCGTCTCTGTATCTAAGTTAACTTTTTTTTACATTTACATGCACTTTGAGATAACCAAATCATATTTATCGCAAAAAGTCTTTATAACAGTTATTGTTAGCCACACGTAATTTATACGGAAGACAAAAAGTGAGAAAGAAAAAACATATTTCTTGGAATTTTTCTGTTTTTATTACATCTGCTTTAATTTCAAAATTTTTGAAACAGCTTGAACTAATATCATGATGAAAGATGAGAGAAAATCTTAGATTTATCTCTTGTTCAGCAGAAAAAAAACTACTGGTTTCTAAGTTCAAATGTCAATTTTATGAAAAGAAGCTGGGGAAGCTCTCGTTTTCTTTTCTCTTAGTTCAATTATTTCTTCCCATCGACACTTCATTTCAATTATTAACAGAAATTATGCGATAGAAACAATCTTACATTGAATTTGGTATTTTTTTTTTTCACGTAGAAGACAAGGGGAAATATCAGCACACTGACAATACAGTAAGTTTAAACCTCTCAAATTCTACATTAGAAAATTTACGCCATATATTAATAATTTTCTAACCAAATTCTCTATTGAATATTATAGAGAATTCATATTGGAAGCAATAAGAAGTGTTATTCCATACATTCATATTATTCTTATCAAATTCTCTATTTAAAATTACAGAGAAAACTAACCTAAAAGTGAATACTAAGTACCCTAAGGAATGCCATAATGAACTCTTGGTCGGTTAGAACCAACGCTACCAAGACATTCTGGCAACTTAAAAAGCATTCAATCAACATGTAGTTTAACAAAAAACTTATGCGAGGCAAGATTGCTTTGAAAACGATTTTTAGATGAATGTCGACAAAAATACTTCTTCAATAATTCCATTAATATGAAACGTATCACATTGAAACGTTGCATAAATAACATCGAAAACTTAGCCTTATTCACAGTGTACTTTTTTCCATATGCATTTACATGTAAAGGAATTGCAATTTTTTATAACTAGACACTTAACATGTATAACAAGGGTTTTTCCATTGCTATAAACTGACTTCTTGGACACAGGTTGCGCAAGTGATATGTAATCTTCAGAAAATTCAGGATATCATTTGTATGTATTGTAATAAAAATGGAGTCAGTAAAAAAGCCTAGGAATTCAAAACCACATACATAACACAACAATACAATTTAGAATGGTTTATAATATTACTTTAGAAATTATTTCTATAGGAATTATCAAAGATCAATTCAGCCATTTTGCAAAGAAAATTGCAAAATTAAACCGCTAATAACTCATATAAATGGCCATATAAATGTAAGAACTCAATGAATATTCACTGCAATTACATAATATATCACAGTTCCTGAGAGAACGACGAAAGAAATACACAGGAAAACTGTGTCGTATATTGCGGCGATTCTTCTCCAAGACATGTCACAAAATTTGTCATTTTCTTCACTCTCTTCGTCTTTGACGTCATCTTTGCTGATTTCGTCGGCGTTTACTGGAGTAGAAACCCTGCGGAACAATTTCATGGTTAGGCGAAGTAATCTCGGAATCGGTCGGTGATCGGTCCGGAAGTGAAGACGCAAACCATAGATAGTTAAAATAACAATAATCCCGCTTTCCGCCATCATTATCAAAAGAACGTAAATTAGGACGGGCACCGGGTCCGAATTACTCGGCATATTGTCACTAATTATGGTCATAAAAACCGAATACAAAAGTAGAACAGTGATGGCATAGGAAATCCTTTCTCCTGATTCCGGGGGTATAAGAAATACACATGAATTAAGGACGCCGAGCATGATTATAGGTATACACAGACTTAACATTGAAAACTCAGGACGACGTTTTATATAAAAGTCGAAGGATGCTAATGAAAAAACGTCCAATATTTCAGATTGAACACTTGCGATGAACAAATTCCATTGTCCGAAATTGTTGAATACATTCATGTATAATTGCGTAAGAAATCGTATTTCCCTCAATGTATGTCCCATTGGAAACATTTTAACACTGCAAGTATGAACATCAAAAGGGTAATATTTCACAAAAGGCTTACACGTTGTACTAACGGCCCCTCCCTTAATCAACACGGCCAAACCGGAAGGATACACACGGACATTAAACTCTTCTTCCGGAAATAATAACAATCTTTCGACTGGATTCGCAAGTGCAATCAGCGGCGTCCAAATTTCGGATTCCGGAAGAATGAGGGTAACATTTCCGTATTTTGATACATCCCATGCCAAGCTTTTGTCCAACCATCGTACGTCTATCGCTAAAGCCACCGAAATTTGTCCTGCAACTTCGTCAAATTTCACAACCCCGCGAGGAATGAATGTCAATGTCATATTTACATACGTCCTATTCCAAGCATATGGTCCAACCAGACGATTATGGTTCTTTGATATGTTGTCCAAGATTTTCTGATCAGCTGTCGTAGTTGTACCGAAGACCACACACGGACAACTACATAAAAACACAGAAATAAGGCAAATCCTTGGTGTCATGCCTGCAGTCGGCAGAATGTAGTGTGAGGAACTCTACTCACTCCAGGTAAATACTCATACAGAGGGTGGAAACATTTTCTGTCTATGTGAAGTTCTCCAAAGTGATATATCTCTGAAAATAAAGTTAGAAAGGAATTACATTGTACTTTAACCGACATGAGTGTATAATCATAAACAAATGTTTGACGGTGTTTTAAGAGAGATTGAGCTAATAAGTTTTTTTCCGTACTTTCGTACTTTTAGCGTATGGCGCTACTAAAATGAATTTTCGCTGTGTCTAAAATCACGTATGATGGAAGCATCTCTGTTGAGGAATTAATAACCGAAACACTTGTCTGGTGCATAATAAAATGGTTTGAATTTTTTTCTGGAAGAAACTTCCGTTTTATTATCTGATAGCTGTCAACGCACAGTCAAACCTGTATTAAGAAACTGTTCAAGGGAAATTCACAAAGGTCACATATGACAGGTAGTCTCTAAATGACAAGTATGGATAATGACCATATCCCCATATACAGCACAAAATCGATAATTCAGAAAATCACAGACCGAAGACATACACAATCAGGATAAAACAAGAAACAAAAAATACCTCCATCACATGAAATAAAGCGAACACCCGATATGGGAGTGAGACCAGGTGCCCAGGAAGAGTCAGCATCTCCTGCTTGCATGCAGCACTCGTCGCTTCAATTTGGTAGAATTGTCACATCCACTTACTTCCATTTTGGAATATATAAAGTATCATCTTTGGTTGGAAGGTACAAATGGTCTATGACAGAATAATACCCACAATTGTGGAAAGTGGGACATCATAGAGTATGAAGAATTTCCCATATCAATCGTAGAACTTCCTCAGTGACGATGGTATTCGGTCACAAACGTATCCCTGACTGAGAAGGTAATCTGAAAGTCGCCTAGCTCTCAGAATAAATGACAAATATGGATAATGAACATATCATTGTATAAAGCATAAAATCGATAATTCAGAAAATCAGAAACCGAAGGCATACAAAATCGGGATAAAACACGAACCGAAGCAAACAAACAAAAACCTCCACCATATGAAAAGAAGCGAACTCCCGATATGGGAGTGAGACCAGATGTCCAGGAAGAGTAAGCATCTCCTGCTTGCATGCAACACCCGCCGCTTCAATTCGGTAGAACTGTCACATCCGGTAACTTCCATTTCGGAAGACAAAGAGTACAATCTTTGGTTGGATGGTTCAAATGGTCTATGACAGAAGATCATCCACCATTCTGGATAGTGGGACATCGTAGTGTATAACGAGTTCCCCATATCGATCGTAGATCTTCCTCAGTGACGATGTTAGTCGGTCACAAAGAAAGCTTTTCTGAAAGACGCCTAGCTCTCAGAACAGGATGCTGAATTATTTGTCTCTTTAGTTTCTTTGATTTCAAGGTCCGAGGGATAGACACTGCCTAGGTAATCCGCGAATTTTTTATTATTGATGGACAACACATCGTCTATGTATCTGTAAGTGAAGTTGAAGTCAGAAGCTAAGTATCTTTTCCCTTCAGAGACAAAAGATTGAATGAATTCTGCTTCGTATGAGTAAAGGAAAATGTCGGCAAGGAGTGGGGCACAATTGATCCCCATTGGAATTCCGACAATTTGCTGGAAGACTTTTCCTCTAACACCACAAAAATGTTGTCGATCAGAAAGTTTAACATCTGAATATTATCTGCTTCAGTGTAGTTATTTTCAGAATCGGACTTTTCTTTTACAAAGTAGCTTTTGTCATAGTTAACAACAATAAATTTGTATTTGCGATTACCGTTTTTACTTGTAAACGCATTACTTACATGTATAAGTTTTGCGAGTCTTTCTTTCAATTTAGAATGTGGAATTGTAGTGTAAAGTGTCGAAAAATCAGAGGCTTTGATCGAATGGACTCTACTAAAACGAGTGGATTTCAGATGTTCTAAAAGTTCCTTCGAATTCTTTAAAATCCACATCTGGTTGATACCACTGCGAGAATAAACTGTCGAACAATATATCGTAATGTGAATGTAATGTTCTAATAAATGCCTTCGTATGCGAATGTAATGTTCTAATAAACACACATACATGTATTCACACTCGAGCCGAAAGATGAAAAGTTTGAAATAATATCCTGTACAATGATGTGACAATTCATGCCAATAGAATGCGAGGCGAAGCAGAGCCTTCTATGGACTTTATCTTCGTGGGTGGTCAGTGACAAACCTAATTACTACAACGCATATTTTTTTGTTTTTTTTTTTTTTTTTGGGGGGGGGGTGTTTTGTTTTGTTCGTTGCTGAAAATTTCTGTTTCGCGACTCCTTTAATGTACATGCGAATTTATTTATACGGAAATAGCTGAATTGCTGACGGTCTACAGAAATTTATTTTGATTGATTGTTTCGAACAATCTGTTCTTCTCAATCAGATTGCAAAAAAAAAAAAAAAAAAAAAAAAAAAAAAAAAACCCAGCGATGGGATAAATATATACGTAGGATTTTTGTTGTTAAAATATACATTATATATTTTTGGGTCTTTGTCTGGTGTTATGCATTAGTTCTCTCTCTCTCTCTTTCTCCCTCTCTCGTTTTTATTGCCTTAACAAGTATTGAATGCGTTCTATTTTATTTCAGATTTTTTTTTCTTGATCACTATATATATACATATAGAAAGATTGAGAAATGATTCAAACTTTATTTCCCAAAACGTTTTCGCCATTCGGGCTCTTCAGTGGATTTTATCTCAACTATTCCGAGAGGACTTGAACTTTATACTATATATATATTATGTATAGAGTTTGGTTTTTTTTCTCCGATTCATTTCTTACTCACTGAACCAACAGGCATATAGAAAAAAGCTATATTTATAATACATAATGGAGTAGGTGTTCATACGTCGAATAAAAAGTTACTGAAGTAAAAAGTAGATCACATCTGGGGGATTTATAAATGTTAGACTGAAGTACAACTATACTTAAATTCGGATGGGGGGGGGGGGATGAAGGAACAGAGGATATAATTTCAATAAACTGACAGATTTTTCTTTAAAAAAGTAAAATTGGAAGAATTCTCAAATACATGTAGATTCTATGTTGCTTTGGTATCAGTTACAGTAGATTCTTGAATCAACGAATCTTTATTCTGTTTAACTTGCTCGGGTTCTTTTTTTTTTTATTTTACTCCTAAAATTCAAGTTATTTTACCGGCGGAGATTTTATGCGACATGCTCTGTGTAAAAACTACCCTCTATATTAGTAAAATATATCAATGTTCAGCCTTTTTTTGTTTGTTTGTTTTTACTTCAAACGTTTATAAATCAAACCGAATTTTCAAGAGAAAACCTATTCCTGATTTGAATATGTCACGCCAGTGCATGCACCTGCGGTGTCAAGTAAATGACGTCATAACGCCGTGCCGACGTGGTCCATGCATTTTCCATATACATTCTAAACAAGACAAATCATTAATTTTCAACTAGAGCAAGAGCGTCTGCTACTAATTTTTCACCTCAAATTGACAGATATGGAGGTTATTGATTCATTTTTCTACTTTTATTTTGCTCTATATGAAATTCTCGAAAATATATATATGTGAATTTCTAGAGAAAAATCCGAATTTGTTAATCCTTCCTTGGTTTGATGAGCTATAATTTCGTAGGGGTGCATCAAGATGAAATGCGCATTTTATGTATATATGTAATTGATCTTGTAGATAAATAAAATAAACATGGTTGATCAATTTTCACGATTTGAATTTTTCATGAAACAATAGGGCCGATATGGGGTCTTAATGTACCTTCTCCTTTGACATAAGAGTCAAAATGAATAATTACAAAGGTAAATAGAAGGCAGAAGGCGAAAACAAGATTAATCAAAACGTTAACTTCTAGTGAACAAGTCTAAACATCTCTCCATTAGTTTCACTGTCATATAGTGGGCAGCCGAAAAGAAGTATTTCAGTATTAATTTGGTATGGAATTTGGTTTAATGCAGATGTCCTTACAGTGTCATAGTTAGTGCATTCAAAAAAATAGTGTGTTGCTGTTTCTGGTCTTCCACATATACAGTTGTTATTGTCCCACAAATGATTTAATTAAAAACAGATCGTTATTCAAAGAACTGCAACCTAACCTGAAACGAGAATGTAAGATCTGGCACTTTCGTTCACCGATAAAGTAATATTAAGGAGGGGCTTTCTTTATATCTTTATTTAAGTATTTTTCAAAGTATCTGAGTCCAGGTTTCTAATATTTTCGGGTAATTCGTTCCAGTCATTTATCGTCCGAATGAGAAAAGATTTTTGATATAAAGGTTTGTTTTGCATCTTGGAGGTTGTAATTTATTTCTAGATGTAAGATTTCTCTGGCTGACCTGATGAACGATGGGAGGGACTAAGGCTTTTAAATAAGTAGGGACGTCTTTATAACACATTTTATAGAAATTCAGTTTTCGATATACTAGTATCAACTGTATACACTAAACAATTGAGCAAAAGATGAAAAGAAAAAAAATATTTCGCTTTGGCTAACTCACCTTTGAGAAATTTACTGAAATACATGTTGTATAAATAGTTTCAAGGGTGAGAAATCCTCGGACCTCCTCTTATGAAATCAGAATTTGTTGAGAATTTTAAAATTTGAGCATTTATAGGAAAATTATACAAATACATGTACATACAGGAAGCTGACAAAAATTAACATTTAAGTCATTGAAACTTATTTTACATCGGAAGACATTACGGAAACGCCGAGCATGAGTATCTTCCTTTCATTGACACAGAATCGATCGTGAAAAATTGAAATCGATAATCAAAATAAGATGACTTTTGACGCTCAAATTTCGCGGTGACAATTGGTTTATCAGTGGTCATTGATGTTTTAAAAAATCAGTCCAACCGTCAATTATGCACATGCATCTATAGAACAGACCAATATAAACGCCATGATTGAGCTATCTCAGTGACATTAATTTGTTCAGATTTATTTGAGCGAGCGAAAGCGAGCTGTGTATATACAAAATAAAATGGAAACAATAGGGTTTTGACTTCGTTCTCATAGATGGCTTTGTCATGAGTTCATATTAATTACGTCCATCCAGCTCTGTCGCCTGGAAGCTTTGTTTTGGCCCTTTATCAATTTGACATCATATTTATTACTTTGCTATTCCAGAAACTAAAAGGAGGTTAACATCTTAGCACCATTCCTTCAATGCTATTTTGGTCATAGAATTCATTCAACTATACCAATGAATCGACCCTACACAAAATTTTGAGCCGTGCACTCTCTGCATAGATCACAGGAACTTGAATCCTTAGGTTGATTTACAACATATATCGTATATTTTCTTCTATAGATCTGTGGCACAGATGCATAACACCAGAGCGCGCTGAAAGACATTTGACTGTGTCACAGGGACTTGAATCCTTAGGTTAATTTACAATATATATCGTATATTTTCTTCTATAGATCTGTGGCACAGATGCATAAACCCAGAGGGCGCTGAAATACATTTGACTGTGTCACAGGGACTTGAATCCTCTGGTTAATTTACAACATATAACGTATATTTTCTTCTTTAGATATGTGTGTATGTAGAACAGATTTAAATTATAAAGATAAAACAAGAGGGTACTCAAATACAATTGGCTGTGTCACAGGGACCTGAATCCCTCTAAGAAACTGCTCACTTTACAGTCATATTCCCCTATAAAATTTCTATAGAACATGTAGAAGAAAATATACGATAATAATGCCCTCTATTAAAGTTGTATGCAATGTACCTTCTCTATGATCATCTAATGTAAAAAAATATTCTACTACATTCTGTTCGCTTTTAGCGTTACCTTTTGTCGATCCTAGCAATTAAAAAAATTACGTCAGACAGAGGGGTGATTCGAGTTTAACTCAGTCAAACCAGACAGATATGAAAAGTAAACCGGGTGTGCACAAAGCATGTCGCAACAACTATGAACGAATTTGATTGGGTAGAATTTACTATGATGATAGTAAAATAGCAATCCAAGGAATGCTTGTGTCGCCTGCGAAGCGGCCTATTCTAGGAGGTAAATCACATGGTTCAAAATTTCTGGTATCACTATGAAAGTCTTGTCTAATGAAATTCATATGTGAAATATCAGACCTCTTATTTACCAATTGAAAGATATGGTCAATCTCAAATTTTCAGAAAATAGTGTCAATCAACTAGGTCAAGGTCACTACCTAAATACTTTGGTAACAAAACAAAGGTCACATCATAAGAAATATATGTGTGAAGTATTAAAGCCTTATATCACTTAGCAATCAAAAGATATACGCAATCCTTAGAAAAAAGGTCAAATATGTAGGTCAAGGTCACTAGGTAAAAAATTATGGTATGTTTAGAAAAGTCTTGTCACAAAGAATACACATGTGAAATATCAAAGACCTATCACTAACCTATCAAAAGATATAGCGAATCCCAACTTTTTTGAAGAATAGGTCAAATATCTATGTCAAGGTCACAAGGTCAAAAATCATGGTATGTGCAGAAAGGTCTTGTTACAAGGAATACACAAGTGAAATTTCAAAGCCTTATCCCTTACCAATCAAAAGATATATACAATCTTAATTTTTTGTTAAAGTAGGTCAAATATATAGGCCAAGGTCACTAGGTCAAAATTATGGTATGTGTAGAAAGGTCTTGTTACAACCAATACACATGTGAAATATGAAAGCCCTATCACTAACCATTCAAAAGATATAGCAAATTTTAACTTTTTTTGAAAAGTAGGTCAAATATCTAGGTCAAGGTCACAAGGTAAAAAATTATGGTAAGTTTACAAAGGTCTAGTCACAAGGAATACACATGTGAAATATCAAAGACCTATCACTAACCTATCAAAAGATATAGCGAATCCCAACTTTTTTGAAGAATAGGTCAAATATCTATGTCAAGGTCACAAGGTCAAAAATCATGGTATGTGCAGAAAGGTCTTGTTACAAGGAATACACAAGTGAAATTTCAAAGCCTTATCCCTTACCAATCAAAAGATATATACAATCTTAATTTTTTGTTAAAGTAGGTCAAATATATAGGCCAAGGTCACTAGGTCAAAATTATGGTATGTGTAGAAAGGTCTTGTTACAACCAATACACATGTGAAATATGAAAGCCCTATCACTAACCATTCAAAAGATATAGCAAATTTTAACTTTTTTTGAAAAGTAGGTCAAATATCTAGGTCAAGGTCACAAGGTAAAAAATTATGGTAAGTTTACAAAGGTCTAGTCACAAGGAATACATGTGTGAAATATCAAAGCCCTATCCCTTACCAATCAAAAGATATAAGCAATCTTATTATTTTTGAAAAGTAGGTCAAATATGTAGGTCAAGGTCACTAGGTCAAAAATTATGGTATGTGTAGAAAGGTCTTGTCACAAGGAATACACATGTGAAATATCAAAGCCCTATCACTTGCCATTCAAAAGTTATGGGCTGTGACACCAAAAGTGTGACAGACAGACAGACGGACTGACTGACGGACGGACGGACGGACAGACGGACGGACAAAGTGATCCCTAAGTGTCGCTATGCTTCGCAGGCGACACAAAAGTTGTTTGTTGAGGTGAGACTATTTCAGGACAGGTATGTTGCATGTCCCATGTGTGAACCTTGACATTGAAGGTGACCTTGCAATCGACACTCATTGGATTTAGAGTCTTATCATCCATGCATGTTTGATTTCAATAGCTTAATGTTTATCAAGTAAGATAAAACTAAAAAATATACATGTACATATGAAAGCATAAGTACAAGACAGACAGACACATGAGGCAGACAGACAGACATTTGGATGCTGGTCAATGTCATCTTTGTGATGTAGGCACAGCCACTATAAAAAATCCACTTAACAAGCTCTCTGCCACTATTCAAATTAAAGAAACTGTTACTATTGATGCTGTAGGAACGATTTTGATTTTTACCCATTCATTCTTTTTTTTAAGGTATCCGTTGTACAATAGAAAGAAGGGAGGAGATCTCCAACAAGACCCCGTTGCAGGATCAACAGTAAAACACCAAAAACACCCGATGCAAAAACACAAAAGACGAGTACAGCACGAGACGGAAAAGAGACACACGACATGTAAACATCAAACACAAAAGACTACACATAAACCAACGAGACCAATGGGTAACCGGTGCCGACTTTGGACGGCCATCTGTCACGCAAGTAGCAAATGGTGTGGTTATCCTGGATTACGTGCGCACAACCCTCTCACTTCTCCAATTACCCAGAGGTCTCGAAGAACGTACAATTGTGGTGTAAAACAACCTCCTCACTGTAAGGTGACAAATAGAGTCATTTTAAATAGCGTTTTTATCATCTCCATTGTAAAGTATGGTAAATTTTATGCCAGGTAAGGTACTATAAACTATATATTTTCTTAAAGTTAATGATGCCCTGAGTACAGATATAAGACTCCCAGGTCTTAAAAATCAAAGGGAAAAGTCTTGCACAACTAGGTTATTTTGCATATGTTATATAGAGAAAATGCTTAATCAGTTATTCCCTTTTGTTTTTTCTGGCCCCAAAATTATTATTTCTGAGCAGTGTGCAATAAAACCTTTCAGAAAATATATAGTTTATAGTACCTTACCAGGCATGGAAAAATGTCCTATTGTACACCTGATACCTTAATATGCAAAAACACGTTGCATAACCTAAATATTACTTCATCTTCACAACCATGAAGTCTCTTGTTACTTTTTCCGTATAACCCTTGGGACAGAAACGTCTTGGTTAGAAATGAAAAGTGTAACTACTTCAAATAAAACCTTGTAGTGCATCTCATTACGTACATTCATTACTAAACCATGAAGTACTTTGTACTATATCGGTGAGATCCTTGTGACAGAAACGTCTTGGTCAGAAATGAAAATCGTAACTACTTCAAAATCCCAGTAACACCCTTGTTACTATTACATCGGATCTGAAACTTGTAAAAAAATAAAAAACTGTTACAATTTTGTTATAATCATTAGACCATGGTGACAGATACATGTATGTCGTGGTACTAAACAATTCATAACAATAATCACCTCGCCATTCACAAAATAAAGGACTCATTGAAGCCAGATGAAAGAGAGATAAATATATCAAATTTACTTATACATGTATATTAATAAAATATAGTCACAAAACAGATTAATTTACACACAATTATGCATGATTGAGAAGACTTTAAATAAATGTTATATCACAAAATATGGTGATGATAATTTTTTCTTTGTCATGTGCTCACTCATACAGCATGAGAAATGAACTACAGACAAGTCTGTCATAAGGGATAATGGAGAATGGGTCACTACAGGTTTAAGCCGATATGACAAGGATGGGAAAATTCTTGTGACAGTTTCTTGTACACATAAAAGCACAAAATTTATAACCTTTTAAAAGTAAATGCGATTCTTCTTTTAAATTAGTAAACTGAAAAGATACATTTGTATGTGCATCAGGCTTCTACATTGCACATATCAAGCTTTCTGTACATAAAGGTTTATTTAAATGGAAAATCATGCGGATGGAATTATCAAAGAAAAAGTTCAAGGCAGGAAAAAAGTTGCAATAAAGTTTGGTCATTTTAAGACAGGTATGACTGTATAATAAATGAAGAATGATAGAAAATAATATAAATAAATGCAGTTTGACCAATTTGATTCTGACCCACTACAACAGTGTATCTGAATCCACACATGAATTGTTCCGTGATGAGACTGAATGTAATCATGAATTAAGTGTTCATCTATCATGTCTATAGAATGATCTGGTTTTTATAGCTGCCGCTGAGAGATTTGTCTGGTAAAACTATGGAATTCAATATCACCACCTCACATGGTACTTGGACATTAGAACCTGGAAATCAAACAATCAAAGTTGTCAATTTTAGAATGACATGATAATTATACTGTCATAGACCCTCCACCCTACAGATGACAGAACAATAAATACATGGTTAATTATGGAATGAATAAAGATTATTTAATTGATAGATCATAATGCACAATCAGATAGGGCAAACATAATGATGAGAAACATTTACCAAATTCCTGTTTGAAGTTACTATAATGCAATTGGAAAACAACAAAGGTGATAATGAATACCAGGAAAGTGGAGGAACAATAGAATAAATAAACCCTTAGCGTAAATAAGCAGAACATTTCGACAGAATAATGAAAACCAATTTTACATACCTATCACAGTTATTGAGGGATTGAGTTTGCCGTCATTTGTAAATGTAGACTTGACTTCCACCTTGGCAAATGGTTTGTTAGGATTGGGGTCATTTGGTGTGCCTTCCACTCTAGTCCACGCCCCTATAGTGGCATTCCATCCAATCACACTGTACAACACACAGCTATGATCCTGAAACAACCAATCAATTTTACTGTTACAACTGTTCAAATAATACAATCATGTATTCATATTTTTATGACATAATACCTACATTTTTTTTGTATGTATCAGCAGCAATATAAAGATTGTGAAAACTACAAGAAAATTGCTTGCAAAACAATGAGATAACAGGTTTAGTTTCTAATAATCATGTCATTACTTACAAACAGGTGCAATGTTTGAAAGAAGCTGTTAGAATAAGGTGTAAAATCTGCCTTGAAAAAGTCAAAATTTCAAAACACAAAATTTGACAGTTTTTTTTCAGTAGAAACAACTAGGCAGGCTTGATCTACATGTACATCTGAATCTCAAGTCAGGTTTGATAAAATCATTCACTAACAAATACAATGATTATGGTTATTTGATCAAAAGGAGCATTTTCCCATAGAAATCAATTGAAACCAGAAAGCTTTAATTTATGAATTGCACCACCACAACCCAACGTTTTCATTCAAAGGAAGAACAGTGCCTGAGGAATAATTAAATTATTTTATGGCTGCCTCAAGCCTTTATTCTAACAACTTTTCAGTCAGACCTACAACTGATCATGATCTCAATGTTCGTACTAAAGAGGTATCATTATGATTACAAAATTATACCTGCGATAAAAATGATTACCTGTAGAGTGGCTCCCTCTAGGACTATAGATTCTCTGACCCTGGCACCCTCTCCTACTACTGCATGTTTTCCTATTGACACATTCGGTCCAAGCTGAAAAATAAATATTCCAGTTGAAAGTACATGTGTGACATGTTCAGGATGGAAGTAATTAACTTCCTACCTACAAGTATTTCGGTCTTCACAAATATTTTTTGAACCCATAGCCTGAAGAGAAATTCTACTGGGAAATTTTGTAAACTTGATAATAGACAATTTCTACTAACCAGGCAAAATTTCTGGTACATGTAGCCCTGAGTCTTGGGTTAGAGAAATTTTGTGAAATAAACATTTTTAAGTTTGCTTTTTTTTGGCCGTTTGAACGTTTTAACATCACATAAACATGTTTTTGATCATTCAGCAACATAAGTCCTCTAATGACATAAAATATGTCCTGCAACTATGCTTACAATGTTTAAATCAGACCTGAACTTAGACTTGATACCAAACATTATTTCAATATCTGCAATAACAGCAGAAAAAGTACAGAAAACTTAATTTTGAAAATTATCAAGGGACATAACTCCTTCAAATGTAAATGTTTACACCATTGTCCAAGACCAAGCAGTGTATCAAATATCATCTCAATATCTTTATTTGTTGCAGAAAAATGTCCGGAAAACTGAATTTTGAACATTGTATGTCAACAAGGGGCATTACTCCCTCAAAAATAGGTCGACAATCACCAAACTTGACCTTGCCCTGTAGCTATCCTAGACCAAGCTTTGAATCAAATAGCATCTGGATAACTCTATCCATGCAGCAAAATTGCAGAAAATTGACAGGACAGACTGATGGACGGACTGACTGACCATCAAATAGAATCTGGATATCTCTATACATGCAGAAAATATTCCAGAAAACTGACAGAGGGACAGACTGATGGACTGACTAACAGACAGACCAAGAGGAAACTAAAAGTCCACTCCATCTGTGTCGGTAGGGGACTAATTAAGTGCTACCTACCACAGCTGTAGGGTGAACCTCTGCTGTAGGATGTATAAACACATCACCTACGACAGAGGGAAGTCCCTCTCCGTTCTTAGCTAGCCGATCTGGGTGTGTGTCTCTGTATATCGCTAGATAGTGTCTGTTTGCATATATGGCTGCCCTGGAAAAAAAATACTGGAGTCTTAGACTCTTATGTTTGGTAAACAGTAATTTGAACTGCGTAATAAGAATAAGTATTGATATTGCTGTTCACTTCTATAAAAAGTCATGATAAAATTTCATATGATTAGGCCTAGTGATATACATGTATGCATGTATGGATGTGCATACATGTATTTTCCTTGAATGGCTTTGCAATTCACAGAATTTGCACCTTACCCAGTTGACCAGAATTATACACACAGTGACCAATGACCATCAAAAGTAAGACAGTGATTTCTCAATTAATCCCAGTGATAATGGAGTCATTTATTGAAAGATTTTTTTAAATTGTGGCAGTGAGTTTAATGCTTTTGAAATTTTGTAACTTACCCAGACGACTTAATCTGACTCCAGAATCTGTTGGAATGGAAGACGAACAATTTCCCCGATCCTGCCAGCGGAACGAATATGTCCTGTTCCAAACGGATAATTTCTTTGGAGGGAGAGGTGGTGTCCAAACTGTAAAGTACATTGTTATAGTAGGGCATTATTTTAAGTTATTGAAACATGTGAAATAATCTGTGCCTAGTTTCACAAATATTCTTACGAAAATTTTAAGAAATTTTCGTAAATTTCGTTCTTTATTAAAAGGTTAAAAATGTTTCATAGTTAGATTCCATCATGTTTTCTGATATCACTTTGACATACTCAATATAAATTAGAAAACAAAACTTCTCACATTTAAGTAATTTAGTAGAAATTACCAATAAAAAATTACGAAAATTCCTGAAATTGTTCGTAAGTATTTTTGTGAAACAGGCTGCAGGTTCCTGTTTTACAAAAACATTTACGAATTTTTTTTGGAATTTTCGTAACTTTCATCATCAAATAAAAGCTGAAATTCTTTTTTCACTTCCTTTCTGATAGCATTTTTATATACTAAATACAAATTCATAAACAAAACATCGTGATTTTTAGCTTAATTATATTATATAGAAGTACCAGGCGATCAAGAATTACGAAAATTCTTTAAATTTTGTAGGTATTTTTGTAAAACAGGCACCTGCTGTGCAGAATAAAAATCATTTTGGATATACTATGATCTTAAGTACCCACATTGATCTTTATATATCTTAACATTAAATCTGGTCCTATGTGACCGTGTGGATTCACTTATCTTGGCATGATTGTTACTACACAAAATAGAAGTCAGCCAAATGGGCTAAAAGACCTTGGCTTTCTGACTTAAAACATTATTCTATTACTATCATCCTTTGAAACAACAATACATAATATAAACTAGTGACCCAAAAACTACTCCTGAACCAAATATTGTCAAACAACCAAAGGTTGACAGACAAGACAGACAGGCAGATGTCCTGATAAGATGATAGGCCTCCCTCATTTCATGATGTATTACGAACATCAAATGAATGATCAATCAACAGTATGACAATTCAAAACTTACAATGAAATCCAATACATGCAAGACATTCCGATACGAAATTCAATTTATCATGACTGTCAGAAAACAGCCTACGGTCATATTCTTATTTTGAAATGAGCCCTTGAATATTCATACTCTGATACATTGTACCTTTTGGTCATTTTTCTCATCTTAATATGATTAAAAGACAAAACAATGAAAAGCATGGTCTATCAGCTTGGACATTTAGCGTTTATATTCAAGGTCTCACTACAATCATAGTTTATTGTTTAATGAAGACAATTTCAAAATTCTCTGAAATTTGGTGTTCATTTTAACCCAAAACGTGTTATCTATGGTAATTACTATTCATCGAATAGAAAGAAAATGTCAATGACTGAATTTTGTGTTTGAAAACAGTGCTGATATTATAAAAAATGAATGCAAACAGCAACTGTAATTATTCCATACATGTCAAGACTAGTAATAACCAGTGATCCATGCAAACAGTGTGGATGCATCAAACACAAATCTCATACAAATGTACAGATACAGGACAGTTTTCTTATTTATGAAAGAGGGCAAGATATTTCAATATTATAATTGTGGCAACAGCTTTGAATTGACATGAGTAAATTTACATGTAGTTATATATGACAAACACAAAAATGCAATGATCGCTGTGCGATATAAGTCCCCTACCGGCGGAATAAATTTATGACTTGCATCTCTGTTCATCAGTTCATCATCTGCAACAACAGCCAAGAAAAGTCTGGGAAACTGAATTCACGAAATTTGCTAAGTCCAAGGACCATAACTCTTGTGAAAATTGGTCAATCTAAATTAAACTCAAATCTGCATCACACTATAATGTATTCACATACAAAAAATCAGTTCATTATCTGCAATAACAGGCAAGAAAAAGTCCGAAAAACTGCAAATTTCATGAAATTTGCTAAGTCCAAGGGCCATAACTCTTGTAAAACTAGGCCAATGGAAACCAAACACAAACTTGGTATGTATCACACTGAGATGTATTCATTTACCAAAAATCAGTGCATTATTTGCAATAGAACTGAAGAAAAGTCCGGAAATCTGAAATTTTCATAAAATTTGCTAAGTCCAAGGGCCATAACTCTTGTAAAAATAGGTGAATCTAAAGCAAACTTACACTTGATCTGTATCCCATTGAGATATATCCACATACCAAAAATGAGTTCAATTTATCCAACAACAACGGTAAAAAGTCCGGAAAACTGAAATTTTCATAAAATTTGCTAAGTCCAAGGGCCATAACTCTTGTAAAATTAGGTCAATCAAAAGGAAACTCAAACTTGATCTGTATCACGTTGAGATATATCCACATACCAAAAATGAGTTCAATTTATCCAACAACAATGGAAAAAAGTCTGGAAAACTGACATTTTCATAAAATTTGCTAAGTCCAAGGGCCATAACTCTTGTAAAATTAGGTCAATCAAAAGCAAACTCAAACTTGATCTGTATCACATTGAGATATATCCACATACCAAAAATGAGTTCAATATATGCAACAACAGCGAAAAAAAGTCCGGAAAACTGAAAATGGGACAGACGGACAGACGGACAGACGGACGGACGGACAGACAGACAGACCGAGAGGAAACTAAGAGTCCCCTCCGGCGTTGCCGGTAGGGGACTAAAAACAAATCCACATTGTAATCATCAATTTCAATCAATTCAAACATGAATCTAGATTTTTCAGGGGAGGGATTAAAGGAGGTCCAGCTTCCTCTGATTTTTAGTGAATAGACCATTTTCCGAAGCTGTTAGAAAGCACAAAATGTCTGAGTCAACATCTTTTGGCATTGCTTTACACTATGACACCACTGTTTTTCAATTCCAATTCCATTGTGACCTAACAATGAAAAAGTGCACAAAAATTACCTGACATTTTTCGTCATTTTGTCAGCCATTATGAATTTCGGCAAGAGGCCTTTTATATCTCAGGTTTTTTATTTTATATTTCAATGATGTGGAAGGAGAGAAGGAATCCAGACCCCTTCTATATATAGATATATATATCTTTTATTACTACTTACAGGGACTTTACATACATGAAGAATGTTTAAGGTACAAACCTAGGGAATCTACTTATATTTGAAAAGTCAAGGCTAGTTCAATTTTCATCATGACCTTGATTTTAACATGCAAACACATACTGATAGATGGAGGATGCAGAACAAAACATGACTAATAGACCTTTTCACGATAAGGTTCGTTCGGATCACTTTGTCTCTTCGTATGGTACTTTTTCCACTCAAGACAATAAAATGACGTCATGGCGCAGCAGTGCTTAATTGCTACGGTTTAGAGCAGTATGATGTCTTTCCATTTTATGAGTAGAAAAAGAACCATACAAAGAGACAAAAAAGATCCGAACTAACATTATCGTAAAAGAGTATTATAAAAGACAGAGATATGTTAGTTCCTAGCATAATGGATACATATCAACTAAACAACATTGTAACAGTTGCAAAAAATATGTGTATTTCTATTAGAGTCAAATGGTTGCTCCCTAAGCAATATGTGTTGGATATTTGAAACTGAAAAAAGTCATAACTTTGATTATCATAGAAAATATATTATGCGTTAATCAACAACATATGGTATAACATGTTATTATGAAATGTAGATTTCTCTATAAGGAAACTGTAGCAAGCAACAGTAACTGTCTAAGGGTTCTAGTACTGAAATTTGGTAAATATAACAAGAACATGCCCATTTATAATGCATTCTGACAGTGTAATGTTTACCATGTACTCCATGGGTTGGAATTACTGTTTGAATAAAAAGATACAGTATACAACTTAAGGATTGTATCTCTGCCATAAACCATGCAATATCCCCAGTCATAAATTCAAGTACCTCTGGCCACCACAATTCTACCTCAATACTAAATGCACCATCTTTCTTTGATACAACTAATGCATGCAACCCATTAAATTTTGATACATATACAGTATATGGTCTAAATAATGTTAATAGGCAATGAGAAATGTCAAGGAACTCCAGCTATTATAATGGTTGGATGTGAATTTTGAAAGCTCGATCTTGAAAAAATTGTTTTCTGCAATGCAGTGCTAATGCACAATCCTAATAGAAGTATATGTATCGAGTTTTAGCAATAATATTAATACATGTATAATACATGTATTAATTTTGAAAATTTATTAATAAATGTAAGATATAAAACAGAGGTCACAATACATGGTACTAGTTTACTAATAGGCAATAAATTACATGTACTGTTTTTGTTCATTAATATGATGTTAATCACCTTTTGAAATTATACTGTCACAGTGATTTTCCCATACATGTAATAAAGCCTCCAAGCCAATAAGCTTTCAATTGGTTGTGAAACACTAGACTTCTGTCTTCAAAGGCAAGTACTTTGTACCTTAAGCTTTAGAGAAAGAACTCTATTGGCAGACACTGGGAACAGACAGACATACATGTATTACAGACAGACAATCCAAATACTATGTACATGAATTTCTGCTGACATTACAGATGGACATACATGTATAAAGCCCTTGGATACTCATCATACCTTCCATTTAAGTTTCTATGATAAATACATTAAATCATAAGTTTAAAAAAATTAAATACATGTATCTAGTTTTCTGTTCCTTTCTACTTTACATATCAGAGAATTTCCTAGTTACAATACCATAATTATGATAAACTGACATTTTGAAAGGAACTAAGTGTACTGTAGACTTGAAACTTTGACCATATCTTCTGACAAAAATTATTAAATGACCTTCAATCTATACATGCTATATAATATTTTAAACTTAAAAAAATTCTAATATTTGTATGAAAAAATCAACATCTTGCAGAAGAGTTGGTCCAACCTTATTATAATCTTATTTCGTGAAAAAAATCCTAATTTTTTATTTTGAAAAGAAAGAGCTACTTTTTATCCATCCTTTGCCATTATCTCATTTTTCTGACGACTAGGGGGGGTAAAATTCTTCCTAAAGGATTTTTGAATTCTTTCCTTCTATTTTTATCACATCACTTTGATACGTTTAAAAGTATCCAATACTAACCTATACTTCTCCTCCAGATTCTTCTTGAAGATGCGCTCCAGAGTCTTAAATATTTCCGGTGAGAAGAGATAAACACCACAGTTTATTGTTGAGCTGATGTACGTCTCCGGCTTCTCAACATAGTGTAAAATCTACAAAAGATCACTGCAGGTTAAAAATATATGTCAACATTTATACAGCACTAGTGTTTGGAAACAAAATTCTTGTTTGCTTTATAGCTTGACCCTAAATGCTTGACTTTGACCTTTGACCTTTTCTGCATGTGATTCTCCATAACTGTTTTTGCTATTCCCTCTTTTCGAAAATCAGAGTTAACTTCCCTTTTAGGATGGTATCTGACGTAGAGTAAATATGACGTCATCAAAATCTATGGAAATGGTCCTTAAACTCTGGGAAATGACGGTAAATATTTGACGTTACCATGTCATTTTCATAACGTCACAATGGTTTTACGTAAGATACCGTCTCAAATGGGAAATAACTCTGTATTCCGCAAATACTCAATAAAATTTGTTAGGCTAAACATTTATTTTATCAAGACATTAATTCTTGAGCTTTTGATGTAATTGCCTTTAAATTTCTCTCCTTTTTTCTAAACACCTGTACATTTATATCACTCCAACTTTCTAACCATATAAATAATATGTAGTAGCTTTATAATTATCAGCATTTTGTCTCCTTACAAATTATCCTAAGTTTTAGTATACATCTACATGTAAATATAGTGTCTCCAGAAGATAGGACAGTCCAAAAACTTTTACTATCGTTGTCACTTTTACCTGAGATAAGATGATAAGATAACTTTATTGAAAAAATACTTGGTTACAGCGTCATTTCAAACAAAGATAAATTGACAATTCATATAAATACATGTAATACATAATTGAGTCAAACAAAGATAAATTAACAATTCATATAAATAATACATAATTGAATGAGATGAAGATCTATACTTTTGTACACATACATATACATTTGATACATGTATCATATCAGGGCTGGGACGATACTCCGATTCATCGATGCATCGTGATGTCTTTTTTCGCAATCCAAGTATCAATACACCCCAACGATACCCAAGTTGAAATTTACATAAAATATGTGTTTGAATTTTCTGTATTTTCAAGTACTCAAGTTTAAATCCAACTTTCTTCAGTTTAAATATAGATATAAACATGATAATATGGTAAGAACCATTGATTTTCATACAAATTTCCATGACTTCTTATTGTTAAATAGTCAAATAAAAATCCATTAATATTTATTTTTTCATCTTCATTCTAGACAGAAATCTAGTGTTGAATAAATATAAGATGTTGAATAAAAAAAAATACTTTTTTGATGAATATAAATACTATCAAATAGCTTTTTGAGAAATTGACTACGTATCGCGATACGTATCGTATCGGATATCAGGTATCGTGATACATATCGGATCGGCTTGGTGCAGCACCATCCCAGCCATATATCATACACACCGTACCTCGTGGGTGTCCTTGTTTTCTGCAATACATCCATAATTCAGGGACTGCTGTCGTGTTGCCTATAAATACAAAATACCTTTCTAAAATATACATCGTTTATATTAGGGCTCTCAAACCCATTTTTCGCATAACTCATTGATTTGAATTTTCCTTGAGGTTTAAAATAGGGAAAAATTTGTCAATAAATGGGAAAAAAGATACTATTTTGAATTGGGAATGGGGCCGAAAATGGACCCCAAATCAGGCTGGTCGAGAGCCCTGTATATTCATGTCAGGTCCAATTTTAAGGAACTTGGTAGATGTTGAACACTTTTCCGCTTCAAAGTAAGATAACTCTAATCTAATAATAGCTACTAGTTTGGAAAATCAGCGCATTAATGTATGTACATGTACGTTGTTTAGAAGCGAGATAAAATGAAATTTACAAAATATTGAGGCCCTAATTACCATAATGATGACTATTTGTGATTTCATAGTACATGAAATTGTATATCAATATCATAATACCGTATAACCAGAAATTTTTGCGAGATACTAAATTTCGCTATATTCGCGAGTGATTTGGAATAGCGAAAAATTATTCTCGCGATAAATTGTGTTTCATAAGGTTGATCATAAATTGGTATATCTGCTTCATTTCTTCATATTGTACATGTGCCATTGTTCATTATTCCTGATTAGACGTAAAGAGAAGTGTGTTCTCATGATAGAAATAACTAATACTCAAATAATAAAAGGTACTTCTGATTATATGGTAAATTACCAGTACAGAATCAATATCAGATGACTACGCAACATAAAGAAAAGATAAACACAGCACAATACTTGACCTCTGTCCCTAACACTGTACAATGTGATCCTCCCCCTTTCTGGACATGAAAGGATAGCATTTCTTTAAGAGGGAAATCTCCACACACATCAGAATTCATAACAAAGAAAACGTCAGGGTTTCCTGCTAAAATCTGATCTCGGAAATGATATATACCACCAGCTGTGCCAAGGGCAGTGTATTCTTGGAGATACCTTGTATAAAAGCACATTACATTTTTTAATGAATTATTATAATCGTGGAAATTGCTAGCAGTAAATTTAGGATCAATACACATACATTTGACGTACAGATAAACTGATTCATTAAAAAGATGAATAAAATGATTAAATTCTATATTTCATCCAATTTTAGGCTATGTGTTATTTCAAAAAATTTACTATGTTATAATTATATTTACATCAGATACCTTCCCAAAAAGACAGAATATTGAAATGAAATCCACACAAGACTGACATACTGACAAAGTAATTCCTATATATAATTACACATGAATTAAGACCCTTTGCTTTGTCGATGACATTTTTATTTTACACATTGGAGAATGTTACACTGCCTACCTGACTTGAATTTTAAATTCATTCTGTACAGAGTTAATGAACTTTGTGAGAGCATCGTTGGGTTGATAGAATCCTATCAGAATCACCTCTCTCATTCCAGGCACCTGCAAAATAAGATTATTACGATACATGACTGTAATAGATGTTTTATTTTATCATGTTGTCATGATAACTGAATGAACTGTGAATAGTTTCCACCATTTTTAGTAGCTATGTGAGTGAAACATACTGTCTATGCAATTTTATTTAGCCCCAGACTAGTTCGAATCAATCAGAGTGTGTGAATTGCGTCAAGAGCACGCCGTCTAATTTTCTATAGACGTCAGCAATTCCGCCTTTGCCGTATAAATGAATTGGCATGTAAAAGAAGTCGTGAAACGATAATTTTCTGCAACAAAAACAGAGATTTAAGTCATCGAAAAAATAAAACAATTATTAGATTTGTTACTGTCCATCAACAGAGATTTGTGGGGTTGATCAAGCACATAGAAGACTCGGCTGCGCCTCATCTTCTGTGGAATTGATCAACCTGACAAATCTCTGTAGACGGTCAGTAACAAACCTAAATTAATGATGTAGGAAATAGGTGAAGAAAAGCTATTTTAGAACTGGTATCTTTAACAAATATTATATTTATAACATGCTGACCAAGTCATTTCTATATGATGGTCTCAGAAGTTATAATATCCCAATCTAATTACAATCAAACTAAAGGTACTGCAAGGCCATCCCTCCATTAACTTAATACATGTACTGAAGATTGATACAGTTACCATGATTTTAAATTGGAAAAAGCTGGTTCTGTGTATTAAAATGACAGAATTTCAAAAATTTACCTTACTACATGCTTCAATGTGATGGTAAATAATAGGTAATCCAGCAACAGGAAAAAGTGGCTTAGGGAGTTCTAGTGAAAGGGGCCGAAACCTGGTCCCTGAAATAGGAAGAAAGAATATTGAATTGTTTATTACAAATGATGGGTAACTTAGTAACTGTGATTGTACTGTGACCAATCCACCATTGATTTAATAAGAAATATAATTGTTATATTAGTATGATTAGATAAAAAGTGGTCTCCATCTGAACAATCACAATTTTCTCCATAAGTGTGAACAGATTAGTACTATGAAACTCTTTGCTACAGTGTGCATTGTGGTCATTCAGTGATTTTTTTCAGTAATTTGGTAATGGGGTCGGGGCCTGTGCAATTGGGATTATTAACAACATTTGGGAATATTTTGAGAAGTACTAAGATATAAGTAAAAACACAGTTTATACAATAAAAAGATCAGAATTGAATGTTTCATCACATAATTTCCTTTTAACATGTTTAAATATGATTAAATTTCTTGTGCTTACCATGCTTACATTAATAAGGCAAATAATTAGTAAATTTGCTACTTTGAACCAGTAAATTTCACTGATTTCGGTGATAATTCCAGCAAAATGTGATTGGGAAATTTTAGGGCCACAATTGGGAAAAAAAGATACTATTTTTCATTGGGAATGGGGCCGAATAACGGTCCCAAAGAGGGCCAAAAAAATCCCTGTCGTTTATACCTAAAAATATGCTAAATGGACGGACGTGCACGTTGGACAATGCAGTGTCCCGTTAAATAAACTTTTTTCTGCTTTTAAGAGTGTATTTAGAGAAGTTTTACTGTTTTTACCATACCACATCCGTGGGTGCACCTACAATTTACAAAGAGGTGAAGGATACCCGAATACCAACAACAATTGATGAGATTTCTAGAAAGGGGAAGGGTTTCGGCCCCCAGGTCTGCTACATCTACCAGATACTTGAGCTCTCAACCAAAAATTGTCTGCATGTATTTATGATGGTCATTTTTACAGTGAGAGAATGCCGCAGTAGGCTGAGAATGCCCTTCATTTTAACAGAAGAAGAGAGATGAAGAAATGAAACCAAAACAGCTTGTTGTGGATTACGAACCTCTGATAGACCAGAGTGTTAAATGACTGGGCTATTGGGTTGACCCTTTAGCTCACTCGGTAACGCACTGGACGCCAACAACGGTGGTTCGAATCCCAGTCAGAGCACCAGTGCACAAGTGTACTAGTCACTAAATTAGACGAAGTAAACGTACGTGTTCAATCACACATAGTGGGGACACCACTACCGTCTTCCAAAGGATATAAGAGTGAAACATTACGGGTTACCGTCCTCCTCAAAGAATCCCAGTCAGAGCTCCAGTTTACTTCAAGCTCACAACATCAACAACAAGCTCAATTCAGCTCGAATTTCCTCTCTTCCAAAAAATCTTACGTCTGTGGAGCAGATTGACAAAATTTCACTTATTTAATCAAAGTGGGTAAAAAAATCATTATGTTTCTTGCCTTTCATCGGACCTCCAATAAGAATTATAGACTTCAACATTTTTTTCTTCGGCAACGTAGCCAAACTTAACAAAACGCTCCTCCTACTGGAAGAGTTCCGTTCTCCCGGGATGTACAAACACAGCATATCCAGGCGCAGGTCAAAGACAGTGACTGAGTGAGAGACTGGTTCATACAATTCACAGTCTAGGTTAAAATCATAATTATCTGATTGTTTACATACAGACTTTCTCTGCTTTTTCTATGAAAGCCACTGTGACAAGCAGAATGTAAAATGTGGCCGCTGGGAATCGAACCCGATGTATCCTCTGCTTACAGTCCGGGCAGGCGCTCTTGATATCCGAATCATCACACCACTGTTCCACTGCAATCCCACTGTAGACCGAAATTTCCACAAGAGCGAGTGAAAATTTCCCGACTTTTTAAATTTTTTTTTAACATCACACTCAGTCTATTCCCGACCACTTCCCGATCAATTTATGACCGATTCACATTTTAATGCAGACTAACTCACGCTTTACTTGCTCTACTCGCGACCATATTGCCGACCATTAGTCCCTTTCTATCCAATTAACCTCAAATCTACCTGTACCAAATATTCCGCCCGGACTCGAGGCGTTATATTTTCTATTTTCCAGACGGATTCCATTTCCTCTCCCTATATGGCACACATTATAGCATAAGGCAGTTTCCGCCCGGTATATGGCTCGAAATATTTAAATGAGGACGCCTAAGATTAGGCGGTTTCTGCCTTGACCTAGGCGGAATACGCGTCAGATAATTTCTCCCAAGATGCAACATTTTCCCCCTAGCTTGTGCTAGACGGAATTTCTTTATTTACAATTGTAAAAGTCCGCCCTACTCCAAGAAAAGGTCAAAGGGTTCAAAGTATTGTTTTGTTACCAAGGGGCAGGGCTTATGAAAAGGTATGCACATGAAATATTAAACAAAGTCCCATCATTTAAATCACCATCCAAAACTTATGGTCGAGGTTGAAGTTTTTAACTGTGGGTTCACCTCCAAGGACGAGGTCACAATGTCAGAATGTTGTTACCAACAGAAAGGTCTTGTCACAAGGTGTGAAATGTGAATGTGAAATTTAAAAGCCCAATCACTTTCCCTTCAAAAGTTATGGTCAATATTATGTTAAAGGTTTTGAAAAGTAAGTCAAAGTAAAGATCAAAAGGTAAAAAATTTTGGTATCCATTGAAAGATCTTTTCACAAGAAATGCACATGTGAAATATCAAAGCCCTATCACTTTCCATTAAAAAGTTATGGAGAAGGTTAAAGTTTATTGAAAAGTAGGTCGAACTCAAAGGTCAAGGTAAAAAATGTTGGTATCCATGGAAAGGTCTTGTCACAAGGAATACACATGTGAAATATGAAAGCCCTGTCATTTGCCATTAAAACTTATGGACAAGGTAAAAGTTTTTATTAAATGTAGGTCAAACTCCAAGGTCAAGGTCACAAGGTAAAAAATTTTGGTATCCATGGAAAGGTCTTGTCACAAGGAATACACATGTAAATTATGAAATTTAAGCCCTATCACTTGCCATTGAAAAGTTATGGACAAGGATAAATTTTTTCTGACTGACGGACAGACAGAAGGACGGACAGACGGGACGGTTTTAATGTCCCCGCGCTTTCGCGAAAGCCGGGGACAAAAATAAATACTTAATTTTATGGCATTTAATAGAGTCTAAATGGCGGGAAATGCCCTCGACTGCCTTCTAAATTTCAAAAATGTTCCGGGGGAGCATGCCCTGGACCCCCCCCCCCCTTTAGAGGGCTCGCGCCTCTGGCACTCACATCCTTTGATCACCTCCTACTTTTTCCAGATTCACCTCCTACTTCAAAACTTAATAAGAACCCTGTGCATGTAATACTTCATCATGCAAATATTTAAATGAAATTGAAAAGAAATGTTACATGTATTTTAGAATTAGGTTAGTTGTGAAAGAACTCTTCAAACCTGGTACGGAGATAAAGTGTGGTTACATCCTTGAAATACACTTTTTTCTACAATGTACCATCTACCTGTTGTCAAAGTGTCATATCTCCATAAGTCTTAGAATATACTGTGTCAGTATCTATTTATCATTTCTAGGTTTACAGCACATGTAGGTCAGTGAAGCTGAGAGCCTGGAGTCATGGATTTTAATCAACCAAAATATAGTAAGTGTAATAGGAGAGGAATATGTAGCCAATCAATACTCTCAAAAATACATTTGTGTGATTTTATAAATTAGGAAAGGTGTCTTTGAGTTAGCAAATTAAAAATGAATTTCACAATAATGTTAAATCTTCTACATGTTCAATGTAAATGTAAATGACCCTTCTGACTACAGGAAACAAAGTGCTCGATGTTGTGCCATCACAATGTTTTTAATCACCAACAAACAAGTTTTGAATTTTGGTCAACCATCAAAATTGCATTGTGCCGTCACAAATTGTCTCAAAGTTTTCATGCAATCATAACATTGCATAAGCATGACATGGGTCAATAGTTAATTTTCAAGATCTCGGACTTTACCTTTCAAACCTTTATTTTACATTCCAGACTACGGACATCAAGTAACTTGGCAAACTTTTGTATTTTTAATATGGCATGTATGAAGGACTTTTCTTTATGTTTCCATCGATTCATTTGTGCCATCATAATGAAAAATATCTCCAAAATACATGGTGTCGTTAATCTGGCCCTGAAACAAGACATCTGAAAAATTGTCTATCATGTCTATTGCACACAAAATGAAATACCTGATTTTTGAATGTTTCTTAGAATTTATCTTTTTATCTTTCTTTTTTCTTTTTTTTTTTTACAGAATTTGGACTACTAGAAACACCTATTACTGGAAAAGATGACCCTAATCCATTTGATATGAAAACACCTATTGGTGGACTGCCACACCCATTTCAAGGTCATAGGTCAAGGTCAAAAGGTCCTATAGCATCCTCATCTGGAATTTCTACAAATACAAGCAAAAGTGAGTAATTTAGAAAAAAATCTTATACAACATCTCTTCTATTTGATGATGGGCATACGTGATCCATCGTCGGAGATTCACAGTCTATTGTACTGATATTATACAAGTTCATGTATCAGCCGATTTGTTGGGGTATAATTGTCAGATTTTGAATGGTCTTAATAGAAATATAAAATTGTTCTGTACAAAAAGGGGAGGAGGGTGTTTTTGACAAAATAAATGGGAGTTCTGACTCTAAACATAAATCATGTAGATCTGTATTCATGTTTGTGTAATTTAAAGAAATGATCCAATATATAACTTGAAATGCATGTTAAGAGTCCCTGCAAAAACTGAATTGGAATAAGAAACTTTTATGGTGACGTAGCACAGCAGCAAAAGGACTGTGGGTTTCTAAGGATGTTTGTGACCAAACTTTTAATTTGTCCATTTAAACCAAAAAAAAATCTTTGAATTAGAAAAACTTGAATTTTTATTTATAATGAAAAAGAAAAAGAAGTAGAAAAAGAAAAAAAGAAAAAAAAAAGAAATACAAAAAGACGTAGAAAATAAGAAAAATTTGAAAATAATATTTTGTTTATATAGAATATGGACTTATAGAAACTCCTGACGGTCACAGTCCATTTCTTGATGCACAAACTCCAGCTTGTCAAATTCCAAGACCATTTCAAGGTCAAAGGTCAAGGCTGAAAGGTCCAATAGCCTCCACATCTGGGATTCCTACTGGAATTTCAAATTACAGCACGCTGTCTGGGTATGTAGCTACAGTACCTGTTGCTTTGATAAGAAATTTTAATGTAATATGCTGTTACATTATAATTATGATTCACACACTTTTATAACTATAGAATACTTACTTTGAAACAATGAGTTTTTTATGACCTGTCACCATGGTAACCTACAGTGTTTCGTCATTTCTATGATATTATGCTATAATATTATGCTATTATATAGGGGACGTACAAGACTTACAGATTTATCATTTGTTGAATGGCCTGTCGCCATGGTAACCTACAGTGTTTTATCATTTCTATAATATTATACCATAATATGTTATTATATAGGAGCAGTTACATGTACAGATTTATCATTCATTGAATGGCTTGTCACCATGGTAACCTACAGTGTTTCATCATTTCTATAATATTGTACAGTAACTATAATATTATATTATTATTATTATACATGATACAGGAGCAGTACATATTCAGATTCATCAGATACCTGTGATTGTGATAGTAGCAGCATAAAAAGCTCTGAAGGAAACTTCCGGACACCGTCCACCTCAAGGACGTACAGAACAGCCAGTACCTCTACCAATCATAGGTCAAAGGTCACAGGGTCAAGTTCAACTCCAGGCTCCAGGAAATTCTCAGGGAGTAATTCAGACAGATTGAAAACAACGGGGTCATACACCACTCCTTATAGTTGTACATCAGAGGAATCAAGCTATTCTGTTATTGTTGGTAAATGTTAAAGGATGAAATAATTTGAGTGAAAACTGATTAATATTAAGGAAAATTGAAATTTATACTGGTATGTTAGTAAGTGATTTAAACATGTTAAAATACTTAATATACAGAGTTATTCGTGATCAGGACGGTATCTGACCTAAACCTATTGTGACATTATCAAATTCTTTTGAAACCAATGTTAAATTCATGGAAAGTATGCTACAAAACCGGTATTTCTATAGAAATTTTATTCCGTCATAATGCTTTTATGTCAGATATTGTCCCAAATCGAATTCAAGCATACACCAACAAAAAATCAGAATATGTATAAGGTACGTAAGGTATTGATACTGTTTGACACTTTAGCTTAATGTAAGAATCTCAGGTTGATACTGAGTAAGTTCTTTGATACCTAGATCTAAGTTAAACGATCACTAAATAAATCTATTATAATAGTACAATGAAAAAACACTATTTACAGCGGTGGTTGAAGGTCGAGGAATGGCTCGTGGTGAGATAGGCCTTGCCAGTATAGACCTGAAAAACCCCACTTTGATATTGAGTCAGTTCTCCGATACCCAAATCTACGTCAAAACTATCACAAAACTCCTGCTTCTCAAACCTGTGGAGGTAAGTGTATTAACAGTATATACATGTAATAATTATTGTAAACCTTCATGCAGTGTCAACAAATACATGTATACACATTATGAAGTTTAAAAAGAAAAGACATTTTTAATAGGTTTTTTTTTTGATTTTTTAATACACATGTACATGTATACATGTATGAATGAAAATTATAATCAGCAAGTCTGGACAACTACATGTAAGTGATTTTCGATTATAATAGATGATTTTCCAATAACTTGTGACGTCACAATGGAAATTTTTGCCAAATGTGATGTCGGGTGTCTGTGTGTATAAAATCAAGGTAAGGAACGGTCATGATATCTTTTATCTGGAAAATGGACTATTATTCATTGCTTGATTTCTATGACCAATTTTGGAAATGAAAAAAAAAAAATTCTTTCTGCAATTATAAGAACAATCTGAATTTAAGTATGACTTATTTTGCTATATTGAGCAATTTGAAACAAAAATTACCAACTTATATGAATGTCTCATTTAGATAATGATATGATTGTACAAAATATTATTGTATAAGCTTCAAAGCTGAAATACATTATGTTAGTTTCTGGTAAAATTGTATGGTACCATTGATTATGGGAATGCCTTTTTTCTGTACATTCTCAGACTCAGATTTCTTTATTTACAGATAATAATGCCAAATACGGCATGTGAGAATGGAAACATGACGAAACTGATGAAGTTGGTTACAGACGAGTTTCAGGGAATCTCCGTTTCCACCGTACAAAGAAAATACTTCAACGAAACCAGCGGTAATATACATATGTACATGATCCAAAGGGGGCGGGCCACAAAACCTAGAAATTAGCTGTACTGTTGTTATTAATGGGAAATGCTTTTCAATCTATCAATTACATATTAAGTAAACATAGAAAAAATTGTGAATGTTGTCTGCTTTTGATAGAAAGAACATCATCAAACAAAGTATCAGAAAAAGTATCATTGCATCTGACTCATCATATGACATCATTTTAATGTTTTTTTTTTTCTAAATTGTGAGATATTTGATTTCTGTAGGAGAATTTATATCTGAACACTTATATTAACTAAATAAAGATAATAGAATTTATTTCTGCTTTCTGTATGTAAAATTTGTTATTTCTGGGCTAGTTTACATGTACAATTTATTTTTAGGTATTGAATACGTGAAGCAGCTCTGCGTTCCAGAATTTAATTCTGTCGAAATGGAGGTAGCCACCAAGTAAGTGTGTCTGTTCCTTCATGTTTCAGCATGATAAAAATAAAAATTCCTAAAGAAGTTGTCATTATTGTAGTGCAGTTCTTATTTTAGCACAGTTAGTGCTTTAAAGACTGGGCTAATTCCTGACTGCTAAATCATTTGACTCCAAAAAATGTAGGCAATTGGGCTTTAGTTCATGAATATGCTAAGATGTCACTTTGCCCAATTTTGCCCTGGTTTTATTCAAATTTATTTAGTTTACAGAAAATTAAATGTTGAACAGATTTTGACAGTAGTTTTAATTTCAAATTCTATTATTTTATGCAAAAAAAATACTTCTTCAACCTTGGGAATTTGTCATCTTTACATGTGTCTGTTCAACATGTTCAAGATAAATTGTTATACAATGTACATTATCCGTATAATCTCCAGGTATTATTGTCTTGCGGCAGCTGCAGCATTAATGAAGTATGTACAGTTTATGCAGAACGCCATCTACGCACCAGGCTCGCTGAGAATCATCTTCACTGGCTCTGAAAATACTACTCTCATTGGTAAACGTTGTCAAATCTTTCTTTATTACAGTAATTTATTAAAGTCAGGCAAGGGGCTATTCATGATGAAAGAAAGCTACAGGTTTTACAATTGAATTGTTAAAGCTAATTCAACATCTTACAGACGCAGCATCAGCAAAGAAATTGGAACTTTTACAGAATCTCCGTGATCCGAGAAGTGACCACACCCTGTACGGTATAATAAATTACACTAAAACCAGCGGAGGGGCTCGTCTCCTACGTGCTAACATTCTACAGCCGCCCTGTGATATAGAGACGATTACAATGAGACAGGATGTAGTTGCAGAACTAACAGGTAAATTGAGGGAGTCTTCAGCTAATGCTAATCAGTACTGTAACAATTCACCACGGTACATGATCAACCACAGTTCATGTTGACGATTTGATTCATGGTACGGCACCACCTCTGTATCTATCATTTGAATAACAATTTTATAACATTGCAAATAAGGTTACAACGTATATTATTTAATATACATGTATAATGAACTCTACGTAAATAAAGTTTCTCGAGATAGTACTCATGATGGATGATACTACATGGTATTGTTCTCTTATTGGGACTATTCTTTTGTACCAGTGTCAAATACAATTTGAAGAGTGCTCAAAACACTATCTGAAGTCAGATTTCATCTCTTAACTGAAAAATTAAGGAGTTTAGATACAAATTGTGATAAATATCTTATTGTGAGGAAAGTGTATCATTGCAGCCCTAACTGTGCCACATCTATTAACGATTCTTATCCATCAAAATCATTTTGTGTTTAATTCAGTTTAAAACTTGATCAGGAGGTTTTATACTGGAAGGATGCATGTATTTGGTGACGATATTAGAATTTTTTTTTATTTTATTATGAAAAACAATTGATGGTTTGGTGATGATTGTAGGAAAGAATCTGAGATACATGTATTTGTTGACAATTCAGCATCTAGGAAAAAATCATTTTTAGTTAAGAAGTTTGGGGTAGCTCAGTATTTGGCAAAGTACTGATGCTACAGTAACCAAACTTGCACAAGTGATTCATCTTTGGATGCTGAGGTGAACCCATGCATTGGATGCTGCATCTGACCTACATTTTCCGCTTGAGTGACTTGGTTAAGAAGTTTTGGGTAGCTCAGTATCTGACAAAGTACTGATGCTACAGTAACCAAACTGGCACAAGTGATTCATCTTTGGATGCTGAGGTGAACCCATGCATTGGATGCTGCATCTGACCTACATTTTCCGCTTGAGTGACTTGGTTAAGAAGTTTGGGGTAGCTCAGTATCTGACAAAGTACTGATGCTACATTAACCAAACTTGCACAAGTGATTCATCTTTGGATGCTGAGGTGAACCCATTTCATCAGATGCAGCATCTGACCTACTTTTTCCAGTTGAGTGATTTTGCTTTTAAAAGCCAATATTGAGCAAAGTATAAGTGCTACATGTACAAAACTTGCATATTGGATGTATCTTTGATCAAACTTTTATAAAATGACCTTGACCTACTCTTTCCGCTGGAGTGATTTTGCCTTTAAAAGCCATTATTAAGCAAAGTATAAGTGCTACATGTACCAAACTTGCTTATTGGATGTATCATTGATCAAACTTTCATGTAATGACCTTGACCTACTTTTTCCGCTTGAGTTATTTTGCCTTTAAAAGCCAATATTGAGCAAAGTATAAGTGCTACATGTACCAAACTTGCGTATATGATTTATTTTTGATCAAACTTTCATAAAATGGCCTTGACCTACTTGTTCTGCTTGAGTGATTTCACCTTTAAAAGCCAATATACATGTATTTAGAAATATGTTTGAATTGAATTTTGCTGCCACGAGGTGAGCTTCGTAATCTGTGATTACCTATGTTTGATGTTTGATGTATGAAGTGAGGCCTGTTCTTTCTTCATTACTTTTGACTCATTTGTACAGTTCAATCTAAACTTTATATTTTAGAAAAAGAAGATGTATTTTACAACATGCAGGCAATTTTGGGACGTTTTCTCGACATCGACCATCTGCTGTCCCAGTGCATCCAAATCCCGAAACAAGAAACGATGAAGACGGCTGAGAACAAGTTAACGAACATAATTTACCTGAAGCACACAATAGAAATGATTGGAGCCTTCAGAAACGCACTCGGAGATTGTGAGAATTCTCTGTTTAAAGCCTACTATAAGGTACAGGTACATGTACATGTACATGTATTATGTAACCATTTTTTTTCTTGAGAAATGTTAATAATATAATAAGTGAAAACAATGTTTTCGGGCATACAATAATGTTGATTGTATGATGTTTTGGTTGCAAATCTACGTTACAGCTACACAACAGCTGAGTGGTAAATTGGATATTTACTACAGTAACTATAGAATCATAATTTAAAAGTCTATGTCTGTAAATTATTCAAATACAAATGACATGTATGACATTCCCATTCTGATTCTAACTTTTTCAAAACATATTTCATGTCGTCACTATGCAGTGTTGATAAGAATGTGACATCATCTTTGATTTAAGGGCATAAACTTAATTATTATTAAAATTTTGATAGCTTCAAATTGAACAACTTCAGCCAAGGGAATGGCATGTTTGATGTAAATTACAAAGAATATTCAATATCTGATTGTGTAAAGCACCAAGATCAGTGAAATAAATTGCTAAATATTATCACATCATTGTAACTTAAGGTCAGGCTGACATTGTTAAGTGAAGACAACTGTTCAAGATTTACATCAGCGACACCTAAAAAATAAATCTATTTTGTATACCCACAATTTATCCTATGACTGCAATAAAAAGCTGCACTAAATGCATGTGATCCTGCAACCCTGTTTGAAAAAGTACATGTGTATTATTTAGAATTTTAAAATTCTACAAGTATAGATCTTGTGACCTTGACCTTGACTTAACCTAAACTCAAAAGCCATTTTGGGGCTTATGAAAACATTTTTTTTTTCAGTCTCTAGAGGATCCCAGATTTACTCTGATACAGTCCAAGATTTGTAGTGTGATAGATGAACAGGCAAAATACCAAAAAGGAGGGCTTAACATGAGAACACAGAGGTGCTTTGCCGTCAAGGTTTGTTATTTATATGTTCACTGTATAATGAGAGATTTCAGTTAACGGTGAATGCCTACAAAACATTGTCGCCTTGAACATGTTAAATGACGGATTTTGAAATTGTTGGATCAAATTTTCACTATTTTTATTTAAAAACCTTCTCTGATACATGTATGTATCTTTGTAATGAATTTTAATCGGTAAATGACAATTTTTGGACACTATTCTTGATTACATGGTAATGTTTCTGTAACATTTTTGCCTGTATTTGCTAAAGTATCATGAGTATAGTTGCAGAAAAATAAGTACACATGTCACTAGTTCTTCCACACATGTGCACAAAGATTCCGCGAGATATGATTATTTATTTACCAATTTATGTGGTTCTACTTATACATGTAATTCATTTTTTGTGCTGATTGAACATCTTATGGGTATGATCCCTATACAGTTTACTCTCGTTAACTCAAACTCGGATAACTCGAATTTCTGCTTAACTCGAACTATTTTTAAAAGTCCCGTTTCATTTCCATTAGTTTCTATGCATTTTTACTCCTGATAACTCGAATTCCGATAACTCGAACTTTTTGTTAAGTCGAAGTAATCTTTAGGTCCCATAACTCATTTAACATTGAAAATTCACCATGATAAGTCGAACCACAAATAAAGTTTAATTTTTAGCACAAATCAATTTATTATAAGATGGACAGATAATTGATACTTTCTTACTATGGAGTTGCATAACATACATTAAAAGTAGATTGATCGTTAAAAGAAGACAACACAAACGTTTATGAATGATGATAGAGAAAGTAAAATCAATCTGATTAAAACCCACTGCTGGCCATGTGCTCAGTAAGTCGAACTCCTGATAAGTCGAACTTTTTCTTATTGTCCCTTGAAGTTATACTTATCGACAGTAGACTGTATATAAATGTACTTAGAAGTGTTGCTATGATTCACAAGCAGCATGATAAATTGACGTACAAGTACTAGGACAAACTGAATGAATTCCTTCATTACTTTTTTTCCATTTTACTTGCTTGATTTTTTTTTGCAGCCAAAAATAAATGGTGAGTATCCTGTTTCATTCTTCTTTTCATAACATTTGAAGTTTATGGAATTACAAAAATGACAATATTATTTTATGTAATTAAAGATGAGGAAATTGTCTTAAAGGTCTACCTCATGAAATTTATTATGTACACATTTGAAGTAAAAAATAAAACTAGTCTTTTGATTTTTTTCATATTTTTACATTTTGTATGACTTAATTCCTTATTTTCGAAAACCAGAGTTACTTCCCATTTGGGATGGTTTTTGACGTAGACTAATTGTGATGTCATCAAATTCTATGGAAATGATCCTAAAACTCTGGGAAATGACAGTTTAGAATTAATGTCACCGTATCATTTTCATGATGTTATAATAGTTTTACGTCAGATACCATCTCAAATGGGAGATAACTCTGTTTTCCGCAAAGACACAATAATAATAAAAGATTTGTGTAGATACCAAAAGAAAGACTCATCTCAATATTGTTTCGGTAGGTTTACTGGATGTAGCAAGAAGAACATACTCTGAAATAGTAGAGGATATAGCAGGCAAGTAAAGGAATGCATCATACATGGTACATGTAATTATTTCAACACTGGTAAATTACCCGTAATTCTCAGTTACTGCATGTTTACTTACAATATTATTCCGTATATCGGGTAATTTTGGCAGGGTGGAGGTACCGGAGGTTCAAACAATGTCCATCCCTGTGTTAATTTAATAATTATCTAATTAGCAATAAATACAACAGGTACCGTAACTTCTCTGGCCAATGACAATGTACATGTAAGTGTTGGAACTGTGTTTTGAGGAGTAAATAGAGTGTAGATCTTCGGACTAGTGGACTGTTTGGATGACCTCCGACCCTTCCGAAGGATCATACCTGAACACTGTTACAAAAAATCTGAAACTTTCACTGTACAATCACAGCTACTTGTCTATATTCACTCCAATTGTGATGTTTAAGCAATAATCAGACTTTTTAAAAGTGTGTATCTTTATGAATTGAGTACTAAACATGGTTATACACAAGTTTCTAATCATTTTATATTCATTAAAACAGTCATAAAAGCAATGATTTAAGATATGCTCATGGGTCGAACCAATAAAATTTTGGTTTACCTGTTGTAAACGATCCCTCAATTTTAAAAGTTCCCTATTTAAACCAAATTTGCCAAAATTTTCCAACGCCAAATTACCTGATATACAGTAGTGCCGTAGAATTTCAGCAATAATCAAGGGCAAAGATGAAAAATAGACATACAGAGTATTCAGTCCAAATTGTTATCCCTGTAGAACTGAATTTGTTATACAAAACAATTTTATATCCCATACATACATGCACATGTAAGAATTGACTGTGGTCTTTGACACCTACATGTTCATGTATATAAGATGATACATGCATTTCCCATGGTTTACATCTACAGATACATGGTGGACTTAAGGACAGCCTTGACCCGTAGTATAAACGTTGACCTACATGTATATTCACCTACATGTATTTCAGATATGACCAAGCAGCTATGCGAACAACATGAGCTTCCAATTCAGACGACATACAGCATGTCTCGTGGATTCCACCTACAGATACACTGCGGCCCTAAGGACACCTGCACTGTGGAGAGTTTACCCTCCGTGTTCATCAAGGCCAGTAAAGTCAAAAACACCATCAGCTTCACCACTTCTGACTTGGTTAGTAAAACAGATAAATATTATCTTTCATTTTCACATATTTGGCTATAACTTCCTTTATATACATGTAAGTCAGACATCTTTCAAATTTGTAGGGATGGTAAAGCATGATGAGACTCAGCACCCAATGTAGGTCAAGGTCACTTTCAAGGTCAAGGTCAAGTACTTAGGGTCAAACATGTGACAGGTGACATACCTGTTCTTGAACAGTGTCATTTTGTTGATAAATGGAATCATATATTCATGTGTGAATATGACATTAAATACTGAAAGGAAGTTTGTACATAAATTATCATGATGATTGTATATATTAAGTAGGGAGAGATCAAATTATTTTTTTTCAGGGTAGTGAAATGCATGTATGCTACATCAAAAATAATTAATATGCTTGCATGTGTAGTATATAAAAATATAAATGCTCATTAATATGTATATTTCAGATGAAACTGAATGGTACTGTAGTATTAGTAATTTAATTCAAAGTGTTACATTTTGAAATTCCCTTTGTTGATTATTAAAATTCATTCATATTGATTTGTGTAACTTATTACATAAAGTAGAATCATTCGCTTTGTATTACCTCAGCCTTCGTTATAAACCTGTAATATCATGAATCAAAGTTTGTCTTAGTGAATTCAAATTCCAAACGAATAGCTCAGTATTATCAGGGGTAGATCCATGAATACAATAGTCCATGCCTAACAGATTTACAGTCACAAATTTGTAAGGGAAATGTCAGTGAATGTTTCTACTAGTATACAGTATGGTTAATCTGTATGTTTCTTTGTTTACTGGTCAATTCCTATGAATTACTTCTTAAAGTTTTTTAATTCTCATTTAAAAAATTTGTCTTTAAAAATTGTTTTTAAGAGTAACAGACCTGCCTACTTTTATGATTTTAGCGTAATTCTTACAATTTTCAAGCTTTAATTACTACGCTCTACACCATTGCTATTCCATTTTACGCCTAAAATTTACTATTGAGCAATTTGACCTTTTTGATTTGTTGTAGCACTTTATTGGACAAATGTCTTCTATATTGTAAAGGAAAGCACATGAATTCTTGAGATTGAATTTCATACCAATTGTTGTAGCGGACAAAAGACGATGTTTTTTCTCAGAATTGCATCAGTGGTTTATATCAACACTTTAGTCCCCAAAATTACACTTTCCTGAACAAAATGTTACACTTATGATGAGAAACAGATAGGCAGGTCTAACGTAGTAACAATGACAAGTCTTAGTAAACAACTTTGATCATATGACAGATCATGTTTCAGATAGAGTGAATGAGTCATTTCAAGAAATCTCCTTGATGAGCAACATGTGAGTTGGTATAATTTAGTATTCAATATTTTTTGAAAACCAGAGCTGATTCCTGTTTTTTATGCTTTCTTATCCTATAACCCCCCCCCCCCCCCCTCCTTAACATTAATTGTTTTCATGTTGTTTAAAAGTCAAGATTTTCTTTTTGTTGGCATATTGCCCTTAAATTGAGTATTTTCTTTTCCTTTGCTGTTTTATGACAGAATTACTGAGTATTAAACATGCAAAGTTTCTGAAAAGTATTGGTTATATCGGATTTGCCGATAAAAATTTGATTGGTCTGATAAAAACTCACATTATAACTAGAAGTATTTGATATAAAAATCCTGAAATGTCCTATATTCCATGAAAGTTTTCAAGAAATGTGAACATGATAACATAGACCATTTGACTGACGTCAGCATAAAATCTCAGAAATAGTAAAACAGAAAATGTGATACATGCACATGTACTTGTGTTACGGATTCTGATTTTTTTTTAAGTGTGGTGACAGAGTTACTGAGTGATATACGTGACAACATAGGCTGCTTATACAAACTGTCGGAGACTGTGGCTGTAGTGGACATGCTGCAGAGCTTTGCCCATGCCTGTACACTGTCCAATTATGGTGAGACAATATTATGCTATTTAGCATGTTTAGGTTAAACTTTGTCATTCTTTACATTTGATCAATTTTGTTGCCAAGGAATAAAGTGGCACACATTGTTTGTTATGGTGGATACGAGAGAGGGAGTTTTAGGGTGGATGGGTTCTGTGCAAGCTTTTTGACACTCTAGACGTCACATGAAAGAGGGAGTTTGTGGGTGGATGGGTTCTGTGCAAGCTTGTGGACACTCTAGACATCACATGAGAGGGAGTTTGTGGGTGGATGGGTTCTGTGCAAGCTTGTGGACACTCTAGACATCACATGAGAGAGGGAGTTTGTGGGTGGATGGGTTCTGTGCAAGCTTGTGGACACTCTAGACGTCACATGAGAGAGGGAGTTTGTGGGTGGATGGGTTCTGTGCAAGCTTGTGGGCACTCTAGACATCACATGAGAAAGGGAGTTTGTCGGTGGATGGGTTCTGTGCAAGCTTGTGGACACTCTAGACGTCACATGAGAGAGGGAGTTTGTGGGTGGATGGGTTCTGTGCAAGCTTGTGGACACTCTAGACGTCACATGAGAGAGGGAGTTTGTGGGTGGATGGGTTCTGTACAAGCTTGTAGACACTCTAGACATCACATGAGAGAGGGAGTTTGTGGGTGGATGGGTTCTGTGCAAGGTTGAGGACAATCTAGACGTCACATGAGAGAGGGAGTTTGTGGGTGGATGGGTTCTGTGCAAGCTTGTGGACAATCTAGACGTCACATGAGAGAGGGAGTTTGTGGGTGGATGGGTTCTGTGCAAGCTTGTTGACAATCTAGACGTTACATGAGAGAGGGAGTTTGTGGGTGGATGGGTTCTGTGCAAGCTTGTTGACAATCTAGACGTCACAGTTTACTTAGGATGTTCATCAAACTTTTTATGAGAGTGGCTCATGGTGAAATATTTACTGAAAATCTCTGATCCTTTGGTATAATTTCCCATATCCATGTATGGTTAGTGATATATTACAGTAGCCTTTTCTCCTTATTATAAAGTTCTGATCTGAGTTTTCTTTATCAACATTACAGTGAGACCAGAGTTTACAGATACACTGGCGATAAAGCAAGGACGACATCCGATACTGGAGAAAATATCTGTTGAAGCACCTGTACCTAATGATGTGGTAAAATACCGTATAACCAGAAATTTTTGCAAGATACTAACTTTCGCTATATTCGCGAGTGATTTTGAATCACAAAAATTTATTCTCGCAAAATTGTGTTTGATAAGGTTTTTCATGAATTGTTATATCCTTAACGTTTGTTCATATTGTACTTGTGTCATTCTTAACTTTTCTGGATTAAACGTAATGTGGAGTGAATTGAGTGTATTCCTATGATGATGATAGAACTAAATGAAATTTCAATAATGAAAGGTACATGTACAAAACAGTAACATCATATGAACATATTTGTTTGTAATTTAGAAATCGCGAAAAATTGTTTTCGGGAAAATAAAGACACCCTATTTTGCCACAAAATGGCGAAATTTGATACTCGCGAAAATTTATGGTTATACGGTATTCAGTTACAAAAGAGATTTAATTATTGGTATTGAAAGTGGGCCCTTGTCTAACGTCACATTGATAATCGCTAACATTTGAACCCATGTCCTAAGGGTCTGAAATCCAACTACTGAAATACCTCTTCATACTGTAACTGCGGTTTAAAAATCATTATAGTTAATGTGTTTATAGAAGAACTTGTACTGAGAACAAACTGCATATAATTAAATTTCATGTGACATTTTCCTCATTTGAATGTTTGTTCTGTTTCAGTATGCATCTGAAGACAGCAACTTCATCATTATCACTGGACCAAATATGGTAAGTAAAGAATTATGATTTTAACTTGCTTTGGATTTTAACTTACTTTAGGAGCTACAGGATTTCAGCTGGTTAACATGAACATCTGTCCATCAGTCCATCTGTTTACCAGTCCATCTGTTTACCAGTCCATCTGTCTACCAGTCAATCTGTCTGTCAGTCCATCTGTCTGTCAGTCCATCTGTCTGTCAGTCCATCTGTCCACCAGTCCATCTGTTTGTCAGTCCATCTGTCTACCAGTCCATCTGTCTACCAGTCCATCTGTCTACCAGTCCATCTGTTTGTTAAGTATTGCAGTTCTACGTTTTTGGCAATAACTTTGTAAGATTTATGTCTAGAATTGATGAATCTTTGCAGAGAATGCCTTTACATGATTAAAAACCATGAAAAGGTCAAGGTCACACAGAGAATGTCTTTACACGATTAAAAACCCTTAAAAGGTCAAGGTCACACAGAAAATGTCTTTTACACGATTAAAAACCCTGAAAAGGTCAAGGTCACACAGAGAATTTCTTTTACACGAAAAGGTCAAGGTCACACAAAGAATACCTTTTACACAATTAAAAACCCTGAAAAAGTCAGGGTCACACAGAGAATGCCTTTGACACAACTAAAAACCCTAAAAAAGGCCAAGGTCATGCAGAGAATGCCTTTTACAAGATTAAACACCCTGAAAAGGTCAAGGTCACACATACATGACAGAAAATATTCAGTGTGTATATCGATCATTCAGATTTCTCTTTTTTGATGACTAAAAATGTTTTCTATATTAATTTTCTCTCAAGTTAACCTATATTTTGATTTATCCATTAGACAGTCTTTTATCTTTTTAAAGTTTTACCAAGTTATTCTTCTTTATCTCCTCTATAGTTAGCTATACTTGATATTTATGCCCCCGGAATCACAGATTCGGGGGCATATAGTTTTTGGCCTGTCCGTCTGTTTGTCTGTCTGTCTGTCTGTTTGTCCGAAATAAAAACTTTAACATTGGGCATAACTTTTGAATGGTAAGTGATAGGGCTTTCATATTTCACATGTGTATTCCTTGTAACAAGACCTTTCCATTGATACCAAAATTTTTGACCTCATGACCTTGACCTTGACCTTTGACCTACTTTTCAAAAACTTTAACGTTGGGCATAACTTTTGAATGGTGAGTGATAGGGCTTTCATATTTCACATGTGTATTCCTTGTCACAAGACCTTTCCATTGATACCAAAAATTTTGACCTCGTGACCTTGACCTTGACCATTGACCTACTTTTCAAAAACTTTAACATTGGGTATAACTTTTGAATGGTAAGTGATAGGGCTTTCATATTTCACATGTGTATTCCTTGTGACAAGACCTTTCCATTGATACCAATATTTTTGACCTTGTCGTCTTGACCTTGACCTTTGACCTCCTTTTCATAAACTTTAACATTGGGCATAACTTTTGAATAGTAAGTGATAGGGCTTTCATATTTCACATGTGTATTCCTTGTGACAAGACCTTTCCATTGACACCAAAATTTTTTACCTTGTGAATTTGACCTTGACCTTTGACCTACTTTTCAAAAATTTTAACATTGGGCATAACTTTTGAATGGTAAGTGATAGGGCTTTCATATTTCACATGTTTATTACTTGTGACAAGACCTTTCCTTTGATACCAAAAGTTTTGTCCTCGTGACCTTGACCTTTAACCTACTTTTCAAAAAATTTGGGCATAACTTTTGAATAGTAAGTGATAGCTTGGCTTTCATATTTCACATGTGTATTCTTTTCGAGAAGAACATTTCATTGATAGCAAAAAGTTTTGACTTCGTCACCTTGACTTTGACCTTTCACATACTCAACAGAAAATGGTGTTTATACTAACAAAGATGCCACCGGGGGCATTGGCGTTTCACAAACACAGGCTTTTTTTTCTTGACTTTTAGTACAAACAGGATACATGTATTTAGTAAAACTAAAAACGCTTTATTTATGAAAAGAATATTGAATTATTACATTTTAGAAATTGATATACATGTATTTATTCAATATGAACATTTTATGATAATTATTCATTTTTCTGTATGACAGAGTGGAAAGAGTACATACATTCGGCAGATAGTCTTATTACAAGTCCTCGCCCAGATCGGCTGTTTTGTCCCGGCTGTCTACGCATCGTTCCGCATCACTGACCACATATTCACAAGAATCGGTAGCGATGACGACATGCAGACTAATTCCTCTACATTCATGCTGGAGGTAAGATGATTGATATTTATAGGTTTAAGATTTTATATAGTAAGCTTGGTTTATCTATTGTAAGATTGCCATTCATGATGACTATTGTGTATATATGTTAGTTCAATAAACAGTCAATAAGTCTCTCCACAAGTTTCAATATATTGAAAAAATAACAAACGCCGAATTAAAACTCTTCTGGTGAAAAAATAACAAATGCCGAATTAAAACTCAACCGGTGAAAAAATACCAAACACCGATTTAAAATTCAGCCGGTGAAAAAGTATATTCATCACGCTCAGACGTTTTAAAAATCTTAAAAGCGCAACATAATTTACGTGCATTATTTTCATGACGACGCATATTGTTCTTGTATATTTCAATGTTTCCTTCGTTACAGTAAAGCACACTGAATATTTTCGCGCTATACGTAATGGATGACATCATAATATATTGTTTGTATATTTGCAAAACTCCTGATGATACCAATAAAACTGGTTGAGTTTTAATTTGGCATTTTTTTTTTTTCAACATATTAGTTCATATATTCTGCTTTTGAAAGTTGGTCTTTGAATGTCTGATTAAAAAACATGGAACTCCTGTCCCATTCAATATTGTCTGTCAAAAAACCTTCACCTTGGTCTTATACATGTATTTAAGAAATTACTGTCTAACTTTTGGTGTTCATAGGTGTATAATTCTGGTTGGTCACATGCAAATTCAATGAATTGCGAAGGGATTCTCGGAAAATTTGCACGTTGCATACCAGAATTATACACTCATGAACACCAAAAGTAAGACAGTCATTTCTTATATTTACATTTGTACTAATTTTTAAGAAACTCTTTATTTGCACGAACATCGCATATACGGTGCTTAACAGCGTCAAAAGTATTCTGGCATTGGTAAATTCTCCCAACTTCAAAACTTGTGCGTGACGTTCAATAGGCAACCTGATTTTCTAATTGCCTGATGGGCGTTCAACATGGGAAATCTACTAGTAATATAAATATTAAGTTTTGAATCCAAATTAAAGTGCATTCATATTCACTTGGCTGTGTATTCCACGTAAGAATTCCAAATTTGTTTTTATCTCATCAAATTAATATCAAAGTTCAGACTTGACCTTTAAGTACTCTAATTTTGAAAAACCAATTTGAAAATTATGTCTCTGAATTTTGATTTATGAAAGATTTTTGAATTCATATTTAATACTTCTCTGTGGTAACTACTCATTGCATAATTTTACCCAGTAGAGGTGTTGTTAATAAATATCTTTTTATTTTTACTTTTCAAATTTCATCTTACACATCTTTGTAAATTTTCATCACTTTTCTATCATATCTTCCTTTTCTAATTTTCTTACTCCTTGTGTTTCCTCATTGTATGTATTTTTAGATGAGGGAGATCAACTATATCACCCAGAATGCATCATCAAGGTCGCTGATTATTACTGATGAACTTGGAAGAGGTACTTTATAAATCAAGAATTTGTTGAATCCTTAATTCAAAATTTTTGTCAATAACGTTCCAGAGGGAACATATAATTAAAACCTGTAAAAGAACTCTTCTTTACCAATGTTAAAGGCCTTAAAGGCCTTTTTCAAGGTTTGATAAAGTCGAAATTCAGCATCACATCCTTCATTTTGTGATGCTAAATTTCGACTTTATTAAACCTTGAAAAAGGCCTTTAAGGCAGAAACGTTCAACTTGGTAAAGAAGAGTTCTTTTTAACAGTTTTGAATCCTTAATTGTTTTGTTTCTGTCAGATATCTGCCAAAAGTAGCTTTCAGCATGACTTTTGTATTCGGTAAACTTTAAGGTGGTAATTTTCGCTGGGGGAAAATTTCATGATTATAACATCAAGAAGTTATTTATGGGGGATATATTGGATAAAAATGTCTTTCCCATTGTAAGAATGCAGCAGGGATATTTTTGCGCGGGGGAAATTTTCGCAAAGTCGTATGATTTCCGAAAAATGCAAAAATTACCCCATAAGCAAATTAAAGTTTTCCCCATGCGAAAATTTCCACTTTTACCGTAGTATTTCACATAAGGAATGACTTGTTGGATAGAGGAACATGAGGAAAACTATCATTGTGTAACATTGTGCATAGCAATTTTTTTGTAGTATACCTCCGTCTAAGGAAAAAGAAATCAGCTAGACATTCCATATAACTTTTATTTCTTAACCAACATGCTTTAAATTCTCCGTATTCTATCCATGAACCTTGCACTGCTTCTAAACTTTTCAAAAACATTTTCATCCAAGGTGATGATGTCACCAGAGAAATATATTAATCAGTATTCAGGTTATAAGACTTTGTTTAACCAATCAGAGTCATTGTTACAATGAAAATTAAATGATAAGCCCATTCTGTATTTTATTAAATAACAGGAACGAGTGCAGAGGAGGGTGTTGGAATCTGCCATGCGATTTGTGAACATCTCCTAAAACAGAAGGTTGGTACAAGGAAAGATGTAAAATGTCTGTCTGTCTGGTAGTCACACTTTCAGTGGCTATAACGTACTTGATTGAGGAAGTACCAAAGGTCCGACATTGAGCTGCTAGAGGACTTTTAAGTTATGATGTCATAGTCAATGGACTGTCAAACAAGGCTTTGACAGGTAATTTGATTAATGTCAGCTAATAGGTGCAGTGTTGGACAATAGACAATTTTCACATTACTGTAGTAGATTTGAATTTCATAATGACCAAGACCCGACATCACAACTTTTGACTAACAGTTAAACTGTGACGTCAACCCTGAGTTAGGACAATGTAATAGAAAATAACGTCAAAAGTTGTGATATCGGGTCTTGGTGTGTCTAGAATGTATAATGCTTCCATCAAACTTGTAGTATGATCAACTATTTTGAGAGTCAGTACACAATGTCATTGTTACCTTCTAGGTCACATTTAGGGTTAAACAGTGACATAGCTTGGTCAAAATTAAGTGGATGCTTTTTGTTATGCAAAGAGTCTGGACGTTGTAAGAAACTCTAAGCTGGTCCAGCATGACCAGGTCAGAGCAGTTTGGGGTCCAGCAGGATTTTGACCTTGGATGGTCCAAGATAAATACGTGTAGAAATTCCAGAGCGTAGTGTCAAACTGAGAGGAATGTATCGAGGTAAATTTAGAAATTGTAGAAAAGGTGTGGATGCTTAGCATACAAGCTTACATGGAAGCTATGACACTGTTAAACATGTGATAGATTAAACTATTATCTGAACAGTCTAGTTAAAATTTCACATCTTGAAAAGATACCTCAATAATTAAGTCATTATGAAACCTGCATGTACAATTATATTGTTACGATAAATGCTTTCTTCTGAAGCAAGTTTTAAGGTATCCGATGTACAATAGGGTATTTTTCCATGCCTGGTAAGGCACTATAAACTATATATTTTCTGAAAGGTTATATTGCCCACCGCTCAGAAATAATAATTTTGGGGCCAGAAAAACAAAGGGGATTAACCGATGAAGGATTTAAACTGTCTATTTTCTTTATATAACATATATGCAAAATAACAAAGTTGTACAAGAGTTTTTCCCCTTTGATTTTTAAGACCTTGGAGTCTAATATTTGTACTCAGGGCATCATTACCTTTCAGAAAATATATAGTTTGTATGTAGTACCTTACCAGGCATAAAATTTACCATACTTTACAATTGAGGTGATTAAAACGCTATGTAAAATGACTCTATTGTACAACAGATACCTTAAGCAACGAACAGTTATCCAGAGTTTATTTTGATCATATATTTATTATATTATTATTTATATATAATATGGATCTGTTCCTATTATAAATGTAATAATGTATTAGATATATGATCAAAATAAACTCTGCATTACTATATGTTGCTTAATTTTATTCAGATGAATAAAAATTTCTATATTGTAAAATAGTGATAATGAATTGGGGTCAAGTCCATAAAATTATTTACTTGTGATGCAAATGTAGTTTCATTTTCTCTCAGTTTTACTTAACCCTGCTGTTCTGTGGGAAATAGACTAAACAGCCAAATGGTTTCATTGCAAGTTTGCTTTATGCCTAATTATAAAATATTCTTTATTGTAGTCCTTTACTTTCTTCACCACACATTTCCTGGAATTAACCAACCTGGAAAGCTTGTATCCAAATGTGGAAAAGTAAGAGGTTTGTTTTATTCAACTTTCAAAGAAATCTGGGTTAAATAGCCAAAGTTTATATCTAGAGATTAGCATTTCCTTGTTACTTGATCTTCTTTATCTCATTAAAAATTTTTACACAAAACATTGATAAAATAAGGTTTGATACATGTACCTTAAAGTTTGTCAGAAATATAAATACTTGATACCTATTTATCCCTTTGATACACTTATTATGAATGGATGGAAAACTTGATAAATTATATAAATGTGAAACAGATCGTTCTAAGATGGGATTTTCCAGTACATGTACTCATATAATGTCAGTTTGGAATATATGTATGCATTGGATTGAAGTTATGATCAAAAATCAAAAATATTTTCTACTCCCTCCATCTGTCAGTATGCCCCTCTGAGTTATGGCTCTTGGACTTAGTGAATTGCATGACATTTTCAGTTTTGCAGAGGACAGAGTTGCAGGTCATACATGTACATGTATATACATGTAGATTTAGGCCGTTGGGGGACAAATATTTCGCTCAGTGTTCAAAAACATTTTGAATTTACAGCTCTTGCCCTAAAATGAACTGAATGATCACTTCTTTGATTAGATGTTATTCTTGATTTTCAGTTTTTGTTTTGAGGTGTATCACACGTACACTTCAGACGGTGATCAGAAGAAGATTGTTTACACACACGTCCTTACTAAAGGCAAAACACAGGAAAAACATTATGGTAAGTTTACACGCACGTCCCTACTAAAGTCAAAACGCAGGAAAAACATTACAGTAAGTTTACACACGACCGTACTAAAGGCAAAACACAGAAAAAACATTACAGTAAGTTTACACACATGTCCTTACTAAAGGCAATACACAGGAAAAACATTACGGTAAGTTTAGGCACATGTTCCTTACCAAAGGCAAAACACAGGAAAAACATTAGGGTAAGTTTACACACATGTCCTTACTAAAGGCAAAACACAGGAAAACATTACGGTAAGTTTACACACACGTCCCTACTAAAGTCAAAACGCAGGAAAAACATTACAGTAAGTTTACACACGACCGTACTAAAGGCAAAACACAGAAAAAACATTACAGTAAGTTTACACACATGTCCTTACTAAAGGCAATACACAGGAAAAACATTAAGGTAAGTTTACACATACATCCTTACTACAGAGAAAATACAGGAAAAACATTACCGTAAGTTTTCAAACACGTCATTACGAAAGGCAAAACACAGGAAAAACATTACGGTAGGTTGTAAAGAGTGTCGAGATAAAATGCCAATTTTGAAAAAGGCCTATTTCCCTACAATATCCCTATAACATGTTCATTTATAATTAAATAGTAGGTATAATTCCCTATTTTCCATGAAATTTTACTGTACAAAATTCCCTATTTTTTGCTTAAACACTTTCCTTTGACACGGTTCTCGATATGGGTGACAGATTACACTCAATAACAAAGAGTTGCACTGGTAAATAACAAAGTTGATCATGTATTCAGGAAGAATAAACGTTTCTTGATCGATCAGTACCAAGATTTCACCAATTGCACAAAATTTGAGCTAGAAATTGATTGAGTGAATAGGGCGATATTGTCATTTGAGTCACCCCTTGTGTTTATTTATGTATTATAAGTGGAGGGGAGGGGGTATTTATTCTGTGCTCTTTGTGTACTCTAGCCCCTGTGATTGTTAAATGAGGTAATTGAGTCTAATAATGAAAAGAAGTTGTGGACAACATGTGTGTATACTTCAGCATTAATTAAGCTTTATGAAATCTTTATATGTGATGTTTGTAGGTTTACAATTAGCAGAGCTCTCTACTATGCCGTCCAGTGTTGTTGAAAATGCGAAGAAAATAGCAAACCAAATCATCCAAGAGAAGCAGGTAATAATTGTCTAAGAAAGTGTAGTAGAGTTGAATCTTATGCACACCCTGACATCACAATATTTCATGTTATTTCTAACTATGGCTTTGTAACAGAACTGTAACATCACAGAATGAAATAACGTTAATAGTTGCTATGTCGGGTCTTGATGTGTCTATATAACAAGTCTAGCTGGAATATGAGAATTGTACATATATTTTCAGCTTTCAAAAAAGAGTCCTTATCAAGCCTGAGTTTTCGTAGTAATACATTAATTAATGAATTGCTTTATTTCCTAGATATCCCTCAACTTCATTTTGATCATATTCACATGCCAGGATTCCAATTCTTGTCAATTACCTCTGATGGACCACTGTAGCGGATTTAGACATTTTCATAATTTCTCAGAGAATTGTTTGGAGAGAAATTTCACTTCATCCAATGAGATTTTTAAAAAATTAGCTTGAAGAATAGCAAAATTTTCTGTGAATGATCCCCAGCCTTTTTAGATTCATGATACTTTTGTAAATGAATGAAAATTATTATCATTTATTTTCTAGCAAAGAGAGGAAATGCAAGTAGAGCTGAAGCAGCAAAGAGCTGATTTCAAGTTAGCAACACGTCTGATTCAAGCCGCAAGGAATTCCAGACTTGATGAAGATGGACTGAGAATTTATCTCTCAAGTCTCAAGCAACAGTATTTTCAGGAGATCGGGAAAATTTCAAATCCGAGCAATCTCAGTTTGCCAGATGAATAGACGAAGAATGGAAAAAGGGGGACTGAGAATTTATCTGTCAGTGATAGGTTTTAATGAAATATTTATACATCTTTATTTACGTGAAATTTTGAAAGCATCAAATCAAGTGGGAAAAAATGCAATATGCTGGATGAGTAGATGTGGGGTGACTGAGAAGCACTGATGAACACTCTGGTTAAAAACAGCTGATATTGAAGAAAATGAGAGAGCATAAAATTGGAACAGTTGAATGGATAGAAAAGTGACAAAGAAGGACCAGGAGTTTATTCAAATTATGTGAATAGATCATAGCAAGAAGGATTTTTCTTCACAGCAATTTTTTTGTGTAATTTTCACAAGGTTTGATGTTATATAAATTGGTTGTTATTTTAAAATTAAAATCTCTTCTTTCCATTTTGTGTCTATCATTCTAAGGAGTAGGTAACATCTGGTTCTATTATGATAAATTGGATCTCAATCTATTTTTCAATATGTTGGTTCTACCTATGGAAAGAGGAGAATACCTATTTATCTTAAGGTCAAATGTCAAGGTCAACAGGTCAAGGTAAAAATTGTCAAAATTAAAATCAAATAACTTATGGCTTGTAGACACTTTAGAATTCACAGATTTTTTTTATGTCCATCGATCTTGGCCATGTGATTCACAATGGTGAGAGGACGATGCCACCTCTAGATTTTCAAGGTCTGAATAAGCAAGAATTGAAAAAAAAATGTTGTAAACACTTTCAGAGTCACAGTTTACTTTGATTCCCTATTGCACTATGCAGCTGAATTGTCCATTGTACTGTTGTAAGAGGACAACATTTCTGAGAAATATTGAAATCCATCCACAGGGGGAGGAATTATGCTCCAGACAAGGGTTTACTAATGATGTCTATTGTGATCTTGGCCTTTGACCTATGACCTTGGCTCACGCCCTTAGCCCTTAGGAACATTTCTGTGAAATATTATTGAAATTCATCCACTGGGGGTAGAATTATGCTCCGGACAAGGGTTTATTAATTATGTATATTGTGACCTTGACCTTTGACCTAGGACCTTGGTTCAATGTCATGACACATGCTTAGGCCCTAAGGAACATTTGTGAGAAATATTGAAATCAATCCACAGGGGGAAGAATTGTGCTCCGGACAAGGGTTTACTATTGATGTCTTTTGCGACCTTGACCATTGACCTATGACCTTGGTTAAATGTCATGACACACCCTTAGGCCTAAAGGAACATTTCTTCAAAATATTATTGAAATCCAGCCACAGGGGGGAGGAGTTATGCTCCGGACAAGGTGTGATGGATGGACAGACGGTGGTTCCTATATACCCCCAAAACTTTGTTTGCGGGGGGTATAACAACTTCAACAAACAACATGGGACAACGAGACATATGAAATTAAAACACCCACACAGAACGGTCAAACAAACAATCAATGCATACCCACAGCCACTGAAACATGAAACGAATGTCAATGTAGGAAAATCATTATCACCTGGTGCAGACTTTACACAGTCATTTGTATTCTTATAGTGAATGGTGTGGTTCAGAAGTCTCAGCTTCTGATGTTCAACATTTTTTTAACCACCGACCCTTCAAGGGGTTGATGAAAAACATCAACAAACAACAGGGAAAACACAACAATACCTATTCTTAACTGTCCAACAAACGATCAAAACAGACATACAAATTTTAAACGTCTTCAAATTCAAAAGCATCATTCAAGAACAGCAATATTAGTTTTTGTTTATACATGTAATATTGATAAAGTCAAATTATGCTTCAATTATATAGAAGTAATGAGTTTCTTTTGAAATGAAGAAAAGTCTAATTGGAAGTATTCTGTATTTCTGACTAACATGAAAGATAACTCCTATTTGCACTATGCAGTACTTTAAAAAAATATTTTATGTAATTTTACACAAAGTATAGACGAAGAGTTTTCAATTTCTTCACTTCAATCAATCAGTAGTATATCCAATACATTTTATTCCAAATATGAAGGAAAATCATACAACAATAAAAAAGATATTTATTATTAATAAGTAATATTTTGAATTTGCCATACATGTAGTTGGTCATGGAAAATGTCTGCATTAGGCCATTTCTTGTTTTTATTCTGTTTTGCGTCCTTTTGAAATTGAAAAACCTAGCAGCCAGCCAGGGAGAAAAACAAACAAGCATATGAAACAAAGTTGCAATTTCATAATAAGTGAAGTACCATACGTACCATGTGAAATCTGACAGAAACTTGTTTCATTTGAATGTTAATAGATTTTAGACAACAAAAGAATATATGTCTTGAATCATTGAAGTACTTTTACAATTTTTAATGTAATATAAAGATCTTAACGATTTCTCTATAGATTTTGTACAAAGTACATTAAATTTTCAAAGATTTTATCATTTTAATTTTGTTTTTTTTTATGACTATGGGCTCAAAACCTACCAGCACGAGAACGCAAAACAGAAAATAACAAAGAAATGGCCTTGGCCAATTTGGGAAGATATTTAGTACTCAGAACTTCATTTTCTTCTATCATGGTAACCACATCAAGAGTCACTATACATCACTTTTACATGAAAAAAGATGACACTGATTCAAATCTAAAGGATATCTGTCCTAAAACTGATTAAACAGTATATATAAGTCCTTCAATATGTGTTTTGTTTAGAATGAGGATCAATGACGAGGGTTAAGTACCCGAAGCGTGCATGTCTGGTCCATACTGCAAATTGATTTGTTCTTAAATGATGCTATTCAATTTAAAGACGTTTAACATTATAATAGTTTGGTATATATCAATGTCTAAGATTTTTTTTGTACAGATAACGAACAGAACATTTTGATTTGAGTCTAGAAAATGTAAAGGTACCTGTAGATGTCTGAGTTGAATAGCGTGTATATTTATAAAACATGTTTCGGAGAAAAGTAGGATAAGTGTTTCGGAAGAGCCCGCCACAAGTACGTTCTCCTATATGTAATGTCTCATTTTTTAAATGCGCAAAAATACAATATTTTAAAATAAGTTTTAACAAAACATCGATAGATTTATTAGAACGATTCCATATTAGTACGATTCCATATTAGTGCGATTCCATATTACGATGGATTAAGTTTTAACAAAACATCGATAGATTTATTAGTACGATTCCATATAAGTACGATTCCATGACAAATATGGATAATAACCATATCCCTGTATACAGCACAAAATCGATAATTCAGAAAATCAGATACCGAAGGCATACAAAATTAGGATAAAACAGGAACCAAAGCAAACAAACAAAAACCTCCACCATATGAAAAGAAGCGAACTCCCGATATGGGAGTGAGACCAGGTGCCCAGGAAGAGTAAGCATCTCTTGCTTGCATGCAACACCCGCCGCTTCAATTCGGTAGAACTGTCACACCCGGTTACTTCCATTTCGGAAGACATAGAGTACAATCTTTGGTTGGATGTTTCAAATGGTCTATGACAGAATATCATCCACCATTCTGGAGAGTGGGACATCATAGTGTATGACGAGTTCCCCATATCGAACGTAGAACTTCCTCAGTGACGATGTTAACATATTACGAAACTTTAAGTAAACATGTAAATAGTTGCTAGTACATTTGTATTTTACAGCGACCCGTATAAGGGCCAACGTTCGGTACATATATATACTGTAGTTTCGAATTAGATTTTCGTCGATTAAAAATAACCCGACTTGGCCTCAATGCTTTTCGATAAATCGATGACTTTAAATATACCAATATACGTACCTGTAGCATTTAAAATTTTGTTGACGAAAGCATTTAAACTTAATTGTTAACATCAGCGTTAGTGACATTCGTTTTTAGTAAATAAATATCCAAAGACATAAAGAAATGCAGACATGGTGGTTATAAGGAATGTATGGAAGATACCTATCAAGTAAGTAGACTTACTAAATGTCAATAAGTGTCTTAATGTAATCAAAATGGAATTAATCAAGGTAGTACTAGTGCATACACTATCATGTTTGTTGATTGAAATAATGCGGAAGTGATCCAACTTTATACCTTCTTGAAGAAAATTTCAAACCAATGTACGCACCAGACATGTATTTCAGAAATTAAATCCTCATCAGTGATGCTTCCAGCCAAAGTGATTTCGAGGAGCCGCCCAAAATTAATTTTAGTAGCGCCCACTGGTGCTATTTTTTGAATTCAAATTTGTACATTTACTTTAAAAGGCTTTGAATGTCATTGAATGTTTAATATATTTTCGCACTGTGTGCATTACGAAGCATACACGGAAGGTATGAAAGTGTCGACAATTCATTTAGAGTTTGTACGTCTCAAAGTGAAAATGTACTACAAAAATGCCTTGTACAATGCCTTTAACAACCATGCAATTTTCTGTAGAATGATTGTCAAGAACTAAACTTGTATCCTTTATCTCCCTAAAGATGTGTATGTAGTTGTGTTTTAATATCCTGATTTTGTATGCCTTCGGTTTATGATTTTCTGAATTATCGATTTTGTGCAGTATACAGGGATATGGTCATTATCCATATTTGTCATCTGGCCTTAGCTGGTTCTTTTGGATACCTTTTTTCGCTCTTCATTCATTCACCTTCGATTTCGAGCTTCACTGTAAGGAAATACGCATGTGATGCACTGAAATTTATACAATATATGAAGTAGTGTCCTCCGTAGGGAAGTTTGATATAATAAATAACAATGAACACTCTATATCCACAAATTTTCGGCCACTCGGCCTTTATCAAGTGGAAAAGCACGAATACAAAAGAATTCTACGTAATATCCATAACTGCTGGTAAACAAAACCCAGCGTAAAATGAATCAAGTACGTTCTCCTATACGTTATTTCCCATGTTTTTAAGGTGGGTCCCTACTCGTGAATTTAACAGATGAATTTTGTATTTTAAGGTTATTTTCTATACATAATAGTCAAAATGACATAATGCACACAGACATATATAGGTAATTTTGTTTTCTTTAAACTTTTAAGATACAGTACATTAAAGAAAGGTACCCTAGCACTTAAAAATTGAGAAATATCAGATATCCATCATATGCTTTTGAACCCTCCAAATTCAGCGATGATACGAATATGTTTATTTGTTTTGTTTTATTTTATGAAAACAAGTCATATAGAAGAAATACAACACATAAAATGATATTGTAACATAAATCTAAGTATGATATATCTCCAAACATTAGGGTACCCCCTTATAATTTCATAACATTTTTGACCAAGAATATGTACTAAATCCAACTTTTTGCATAAAAAACAGATGAATTTTTTTCATTTTGTAATATATCATACAATTATGTATGTAGATGAAGAAAAAATCACATACAGGTACACTGTATTTGAAATGATCAATGTATGGCTCCAAACATAGGGGTACCCCCTTATAATGTTATCATATTTTCGAAAATAATATACAATTATTGCACAGTGATGAGGTCGATATGATGATTTATGGAGTGATAAAACCAATATCGACCGAGGCCGAAGGCCGAGGTTGATATTGGTTTTATCACTCCATAAATCATCATATCGACCGAATCATCTGTGCTATAACTGTTTTATCATATACATGAAAATTTGAAGAGAAAATGGTAACTTCCGTTTTGCATCTATAGCACTGCTCACTTTCACTTTTATTTTCAGATAAAGATTTTGTATTATAGTAAAATGTTTGACCCTTCATATTTTATTTTCTTTTCATCTAAAAGTGCTGCAAAATATCACGGTCAGTTATGTCGGCAACACTCAAAATTGATGCAGACTACAATTTTCTTCTAATACACAACACAGGAAACGCGTCAATATGACAGGAAGCAGTTCAATATGATGATTAATCGTATTACACGTGACCGCGTTTTGGCTAATGGGAAAGCTTATAAACGGTTATGTAAATTAGAGTATATGATAATATATAGTATATCACATTTTTGTGCAAAAAACAACACATGGAATCTCTTCAAATTGGATCATTTTATACGATAATGTATATAGATGGTGAAAAAATCGCATACAGGTATACAATTTTATAAATTATCAAGATATGGCTACAAACATAAGGGTACCCCCTTATAATTTCGTCACATTTTCAAGTAAGGAATTATACTATATGACTGGTGTGGACATTGATAGATTGCACCATCTTTTGCTTCTTTTGGCATTTAAGATCTTCTGTCTGTGTTTTTCAATGCACTGGCTCGTCCCTCACCAGCCATTGTAAAACGTTATACGCAGACTGCTGCATATAAGGGAAAACCCATAACGGTTCGAGTAGGGAGCCACCTTAAAGGCGCTCTTTTTAAGCATATTTTTTAGCTCCCGGCTAAAATCTTTTTCTGGCTAATTTTTAAGCTAATTTTTAAGCTAAAAAAATCTTTTAAAGTAAATTAAGCATCATTGTCATCATCTCATTTGTCATGGAAATTTGTCATCTTTGATTCATTTTACGCTGGGTTTTGTTTACCAGCAATTATGGATATTACGTAGAATTCTTTTGTATTCGTGCTTTTCCACTTGATAAAGGCCGAGTGGCCGAAAATTTGTGGATATAGAGTGTTCATTGTTATTTATTATACAATATATATTTAAATATTGATATTATAAACACATTTTAAAATGGTGTTCCATATTCTTAAACAGCTTCCGTGAATCTAAAAGAAAAATACCAACAAAGGATGCATATAATGGTTTGTCTGAATCAGAGGATTGTGTACATACAGAGGTCACCGTGCAACCATTGCTGGATCTTGCCGCTAGAGCAGTAGGACGGATATTTACATGCCGGGAGCTAGAGGAGTCTGGATTCACATTGGATACACTACTTCTTACAAAAGTATACAGTCTTGAAATACTTGTCATTAAGAAATTCACGAACGCGGGAAACATTTGAGAAATTCCATGACGTCACCATGCAATTTCGATATATTTTAAGTAGATGTTTGATCGAGGTTCGAAGTAGTAATAGATGATTGATATCCTCCGTACTTTTTGGCGCAGAAGGCCCGTTTTATGGCCCAGAGGGCTATTTTTATGGCCCAGGAGGATGTTCGCCAAGATGGCGGTCCCTATGACGCGCTTACCAAGATGGCGCCCCTACTCGAAGGAGAAGGAGACCGTTATATGGCCCAGAGGGCCATTTTGTATGGCCCAGGAGGGTGTCCGCCAAGATGGCGGCCCCTATGACGCGCTTGCCCAGATGGACGTCCGCCAAGATGGCGGCTCCTATGACGCGCTTACCGTCTTAGAGTTAATTATAGGTAGCCATCACCACTTTATCAGGACTTTGGACCTGCTGGTACGTGTACCAGGTGGGTTTACTACCTTTTTTAGTGAGACGTGAAGAATGAGTGCCTTTGAACTTACAGGTATTTCTACCTTGCCAGAGGTAAGGACACACGCTAGATGCACAAAGCAAGGGCACAAAGCCCGTTTCTCGTAGTGACAGGATCAGCGTTCATAGCCCGATCATCATACGAGGGGAAGCTCCGTCCACTTCCCGAGTGGCTTAGGGGTATTTCTACCGCGCCAGAGGACCACTCTAAAAGATAGTGCGTGACCCACCCTTCAACATCTTTTTCTTTACATTATACACCAATGTTTTCGTCTCTCTTAGTCCGAATATGTTTCTAATTACTCTTATCACTTATTACTATAAAATATTCTGTTTACTTAAGTCTAGGTATAGTTTTATTGCCCAGTTTTAAGATCAGATAAGATTTTATTGACCTTTGTTTACACGCGTTACAGTCTTATACTTATCTATACATTTATCACGCTGTACATTTTCTTTTGTCTTAAATATTATAATTCAATAGTCCAGTGATAAAATTCCTGATCGTAGATAGATATCGTCCGTGGGGAGGGGGGGTTGAATTTATATACATGACGTCATTATCGGCGAGCCGTTTGGGGAGGGGGGGTCTCCAAATTGATTTCGGGGGGGGGTTAATTTTTACTGCTTATATACAAAGCCTTATCTATAATCACAGTCACAAATAGTTTATCTTCTATCGCAGCTTTTTATGGACTTATTTACATTGTGAATCGTTATCAGTGACAAATAGGAAGGAGGGGGGGGGGGGTCTTTGCCTTCTTTTTAATTTATTTGATTTTTTTTTTTTTTTAAATTTTATCTATTTAGTTTTTGGGGGTTTTTTTTCTATTTTTATTAAATGTGCTTTATTTATCTACAAAGTCTTGTTTATCAGTACAGTCGTTTTAGTCACTCGGTTTCATCTGATTCTTCATTGTCACTGTTTACATTACTTTCATTTTCACTCTCGTCAAACAGTTCGTCATAGTCTTTCTTGTGATTTTTAACGACAGCTTCCACGGCTTTATCAACACTTTTCCTTTTCGATGCTTCTAAGATTTGATTCATAATCTTTCTATGTAATTTACTCGATTTTAGTTGAATTGTTCTAAAAAGAAACCTTTGATATTTTTTCATGAATAATTTCTTGTCCTTAGGTAGCATGTATTTGCTGGCTTCAGATTTTGCTTCTTTCTCTGTTAGACTTTTTTCTTTAAGTAATTCATTGACCCTTTTGTAAAACTCTTTATTATGATCTTTCCAAACACTGTTAATTAAAAAATCATACCCTTCATCATCATCTTCACCGTCCGTGTCCATTTCTTCTTCACTGTTTTCATACATCGGACAGCCCCGTCTCGCGTGTCGTTGTACATCGTACTGATTCTCAAACATTACACCACAATCTGTGCATGATGGGTATTTAGGATCGGTTTCCATCCCAGAATCCCTTGTTATTTGTCTCTCGTGCTCTATTCCTCGCCTGGAACTCATATTTGATGTATTTACCGCATGAATAGATGTCAAGGAATGATCAAATTCGTGTGTGTCTTCCTTTATATAGTTTCGAAAAATATAAGTTTGCAGTCTGTACAGTTCAGGTGTATTTTGTTTCAAATCTACCACTAAATAACCATACGGTCTTTCAATAGCTTGGCGATAAGCATCCAATAATTTACTTGCATTTCCAGGGTACATTTGACTGGCCAGGATAGCAATTTGTTGTTGATCTCTTGGATTTTTGAAAAAAACTAGATACTGACTATTCAAACTCATAGTTCTATTTTCCCTCCCTTTATAAAAAATGTTTTGCATAATACAAATTACACTTAAATTGCGATGATGAGCCCCTTCAGTAAAAAGTTCACATACATCTTGGCTGCTAGAAGCATCCTTTTGAAGGTCATCTATAATAACTAAGTTTATATCGCGAGGATCAATGAAGTTATCTTGTTGAAGATTCTTTGGTAAACCTTGTATAAAGGTCACAGGTGGATAAACACTACTTTTGATGACGTCATAAATTGGTTGCCATCTTTTGTAGATCCATAATATTCGAGTTGGGGCTGCAGGTTTTATCATTACTTTATTAAGCTTCAATAGGTGTGTAAGCCAATTTGTTTTTCCACTCATCGTCGGTCCTGCTACTAGCATTGTAAATGGATGCTCAAATCCAAGGAACTGAGCGCAAGGAATAGGAGCAAGAGCAGAAGGAGTAGGAGCAAAAGGAGCTGAAGGAGCAGGTGTAGGAGCAGAAGGAGCAGGAGTAAGAACAGAAGGAGCAAGAGCAGTAGGAGCAAGAGCAGAAGGAGCAGGAGTAGGAGCAAAAGGAGCAGGAGCAAGAGCAGAAGGAGCAGGAGTAGGAGCAAAAGGAGCAGGAGTAGGAGTAAGAACAGAAGGAGCAGGAGCAAGAGCAGAAGGAGTAGGAGTAGGAGCAGAAGGAGCAGGAGTAGGAGCAAAAGGAGCAGGAGTAGGAGCAGGAGCAAAAGGAGCAGGAATAGGAGCAGAAGGAGCAGGGGCAAGAGCAGAAGGAGCAGGGATAGGAGCAACAGGAGCAGGAGCAAGAGCAGAAGGAGCAGTAGGAGCAAGAGCAGAAGGAGCAGGAATAGGAGCATAACGAACAGGAGTAGGAGCAGAAGGAGCAAGAGGAGTAGGAGCAAGAGTAGAGGGAGCATGATTAAGAGCAGCAGGAGTAGGAGCATGAGAAAGACCAGAATGAGCAGGATTTTGAACACTAATAGAGTAAGGAAATTCTACTTGATGTACTTGCCTTAAATGTCGTTTCATATTGTTTCTTCTTGCAAAGCTCTTAGAGCAAATTGGACACGCTGTTGATTGCATGGTGACTTTTAGTTTTCTGATTATTTATTCAACCTGCTGTCTATTTATACATTTTCTGCTCTTGTCCTTTCTAAGGTCTTTGTTTTCTGCCAGGGGGAAGGGCAGTATGTTTACGTCTCGGTACATATATCCTGGTCCTTTTCTTCAACCGCTGAGGCTCCAGGGATATGGTTGTATCGTCTACCGGCAGGGGGTCCCCTCTCTTTATCATTTCTTTTACTTCTGCTTCCGCTCTCTTGATTTCTTGGGCTAAGGGGGTCACCATTTCTATTTTCGGCTCCACCTTGGCTTTCTTGTTTTTATGACTTTCCACAACCCAGTAGCGGGGTGGAGGTCCTTTCCAGTTGGCTTGAGCCCTAAAGTGATCAACTAATTCGTCTAATGTAGGTACCACTGCTTCGCGATTCATGTTTTAACGAAGGTGAAGTATACAGTTTAACTCCCTTTTGAAATCTAAATAACCCGTAGATTGTTTGTCCCTTTTATAGATTTTATGTTGACGTCAATCATGTTTGAAGACACGCCCACTTTTTCTCTCCTGCATTCTGATTGGTCAATTCAGTCACGTGACTAAAAAGACGCAATCTGATTGGTCCATTTTCTTTCCGTTTGTCTGACTGGATAGTTTTGTCACATCTGCACAGGGTGCAGTCCTTTGGTGCTCGTCTACAAAACCTTTGACTTATGCACGATTGTGCACAGGTAGGACACAGGGCTGCATGACTTTTACCAAGAATAGTGCACAGGGTGCAGGTTGCCAAGGGCAACATATAGACCCAACCCAATGCCATACAGTCGAATGATAGTGCACAGGATGCACGTTGCCACGGGCAACACATGTACCCAACCCAAGACCATACAGCCAAGTGACCAAACTATCCAGTCAGACAAACGGAAAGAAAATGGACCAATCAGATTGCGTCTTTTTAGTCACGTGACTGAATTGACCAATCAGAATGCAGGAGAGAAAAAGTGGGCGTGTCTTCAAACATGATTGACGTCAACATAAAATCTATAAAAGGGACAAACAATCTACGGGTTATTTAGATTTCAAAAGGGAGTTAAACTGTATACTTCACCTTCGTTAAAACATGAATCGCGAAGCAGTGGTACCTACATTAGACGAATTAGTTGATCACTTTAGGGCTCAAGCCAACTGGAAAGGACCTCCACCCCGCTACTGGGTTGTGGAAAGTCATAAAAACAAGAAAGCCAAGGTGGAGCCGAAAATAGAAATGGTGACCCCCTTAGCCCAAGAAATCAAGAGAGCGGAAGCAGAAGTAAAAGAAGTGATAAAGAGAGGGGACCCCCTGCCGGTAGACGATACAACCATATCCCTGGAGCCTCAGCGGTTGAAGAAAAGGACCAGGATATATGTACCGAGACGTAAACATACTGCCCTTCCCCCTGGCAGAAAACAAAGACCTTAGAAAGGACAAGAGCAGAAAATGTATAAATAGACAGCAGGTTGAATAAATAATCAGAAAACTAAAAGTCACCATGCAATCAACAGCGTGTCCAATTTGCTCTAAGAGCTTTGCAAGAAGAAACAATATGAAACGACATTTAAGGCAAGTACATCAAGTAGAATTTCCTTACTCTATTAGTGTTCAAAATCCTGCTCATTCTGGTCTTTCTCATGCTCCTACTCCTGCTGCTCTTAATCATGCTCCCTCTACTCTTGCTCCTACTCCTCTTGCTCCTTCTGCTCCTACTCCTGTTCGTTATGCTCCTATTCCTGCTCCTTCTGCTCTTGCTCCTACTGCTCCTTCTGCTCTTGCTCCTGCTCCTGTTGCTCCTATCCCTGCTCCTTCTGCTCTTGCCCCTGCTCCTTCTGCTCCTATTCCTGCTCCTTTTGCTCCTGCTCCTACTCCTGCTCCTTTTGCTCCTACTCCTGCTCCTTCTGCTCCTACTCCTGCTCCTTCTGCTCTTGCTCCTGCTCCTTCTGTTCTTACTCCTACTCCTGCTCCTTTTGCTCCTACTCCTGCTCCTTCTGCTCTTGCTCCTGCTCCTTTTGCTCCTACTCCTGCTCCTTCTGCTCTTGCTCCTACTGCTCTTGCTCCTTCTGTTCTTACTCCTGCTCCTTCTGCTCCTACACCTGCTCCTTCAGCTCCTTTTGCTCCTACTCCTTCTGCTCTTGCTCCTATTCCTTGCGCTCAGTTCCTTGGATTTGAGCATCCATTTACAATGCTAGTAGCAGGACCGACGATGAGTGGAAAAACAAATTGGCTTACACACCTATTGAAGCTTAATAAAGTAATGATAAAACCAGCCCCAACTCGAATATTATGGATCTACAAAAGATGGCAACCAATTTATGACGTCATCAAAAGTAGTGTTTATCCACCTGTGACCTTTATACAAGGTTTACCAAAGAATCTTCAACAAGATAACTTCATTGATCCTCGCGATATAAACTTAGTTATTATAGATGACCTTCAAAAGGATGCTTCTAGCAGCCAAGATGTATGTGAACTTTTTACTGAAGGGGCTCATCATCGCAATTTAAGTGTAATTTGTATTATGCAAAACATTTTTTATAAAGGGAGGGAAAATAGAACTATGAGTTTGAATAGTCAGTATCTAGTTTTTTTCAAAAATCCAAGAGATCAACAACAAATTGCTATCCTGGCCAGTCAAATGTACCCTGGAAATGCAAGTAAATTATTGGATGCTTATCGCCAAGCTATTGAAAGACCGTATGGTTATTTAGTGGTAGATTTGAAACAAAATACACCTGAACTGTACAGACTGCAAACTTATATTTTTCGAAACTATATAAAGGAAGACACACACGAATTTGATCATTCCTTGACATCTATTCATGCGGTAAATACATCAAATATGAGTTCCAGGCGAGGAATAGAGCACGAGAGACAAATAACAAGGGATTCTGGGATGGAAACCGATCCTAAATACCCATCATGCACAGATTGTGGTGTAATGTTTGAGAATCAGTACGATGTACAACGACACGTGAGACGGGGCTGTCCGATGTATGAAAACAGTGAAGAAGAAATGGACACGGACGGTGAAGATGATGATGAAGGGTATGATTTTTTAATTAACAGTGTTTGGAAAGATCATAATAAAGAGTTTTACAAAAGGGTCAATGAATTACTTAAAGAAAAAAGTCTAACAGAGAAAGAAGCAAAATCTGAAGCCAGCAAATACATGCTACCTAAGGACAAGAAATTATTCATGAAAAAATATCAAAGGTTTCTTTTTAGAACAATTCAACTAAAATCGAGTAAATTACATAGAAAGATTATGAATCAAATCTTAGAAGCATCGAAAAGGAAAAGTGTTGATAAAGCCGTGGAAGCTGTCGTTAAAAATCACAAGAAAGACTATGACGAACTGTTTGACGAGAGTGAAAATGAAAGTAATGTAAACAGTGACAATGAAGAATCAGATGAAACCGAGTGACTAAAACGACTGTACTGATAAACAAGACTTTGTAGATAAATAAAGCACATTTAATAAAAATAGAAAAAAAAAACCCCAAAAACTAAATAGATAAAATTTAAAAAAAAAAAAAATCAAATAAATTAAAAAGAAGGCAAAGACCCCCCCCCCCCTCCTTCCTATTTGTCACTGATAACGATTCACAATGTAAATAAGTCCATAAAAAGCTGCGATAGAAGATAAACTATTTGTGACTGTGATTATAGATAAGGCTTTGTATATAAGCAGTAAAAATTAACCCCCCCCCCCCGAAATCAATTTGGAGACCCCCCCTCCCCAAACGGCTCGCCGATAATGACGTCATGTATATAAATTCAGCCCCCCCTCCCCACGGACGATATCTATCTACGATCAGGAATTTTATCACTGGACTATTGAATTATAATATTTAAGACAAAAGAAAATGTACAGCGTGATAAATGTATAGATAAGTATAAGACTGTAACGCGTGTAAACAAAGGTCAATAAAATCTTATCTGATCTTAAAACTGGGCAATAAAACTATACCTAGACTTAAGTAAACAGAATATTTTATAGTAATAAGTGATAAGAGTAATTAGAAACATATTCGGACTAAGAGAGACGAAAACATTGGTGTATAATGTAAAGAAAAAGATGTTGAAGGGTGGGTCACGCACTATCTTTTAGAGTGGTCCTCTGGCGCGGTAGAAATACCCCTAAGCCACTCGGGAAGTGGACGGAGCTTCCCCTCGTATGATGATCGGGCTATGAACGCTGATCCTGTCACTACGAGAAACGGGCTTTGTGCCCTTGCTTTGTGCATCTAGCGTGTGTCCTTACCTCTGGCAAGGTAGAAATACCTGTAAGTTCAAAGGCACTCATTCTTCACGTCTCACTAAAAAAGGTAGTAAACCCACCTGGTACACGTACCAGCAGGTCCAAAGTCCTGATAAAGTGGTGATGGCTACCTATAATTAACTCTAAGACGGTAAGCGCGTCATAGGAGCCGCCATCTTGGCGGACGTCCATCTGGGCAAGCGCGTCATAGGGGCCGCCATCTTGGCGGACACCCTCCTGGGCCATACAAAATGGCCCTCTGGGCCATATAACGGTCTCCTTCTCCTTCGAGTAGGGGCGCCATCTTGGTAAGCGCGTCATAGGGACCGCCATCTTGGCGAACATCCTCCTGGGCCATAAAAATAGCCCTCTGGGCCATAAAACGGGCCTTCTGCGCCAAAAAGTACGGAGGATATCAATCATCTATTACTACTGTTCGATGCTTGTTTGTCCGAGGTAAAAGCGTTGTGACGTCACGAAATTTTGCATTTTTCCCCCGCAATCGGAAGGGTCAATTACATTGATCGCCGATTGATATGAAAAATTAGTACTGAATTCAAATTTTTAATTTTGTTATGTTGTCTAACGATAATTATCGATTTCTTTTTTATTTCGACAAATAAATAAGATGATAGAAAAGAAGCAAACCCCGTAGTATTATATATCGTCTCAAAAAGAAGATTAAGATCAGATGTTGTTGTAGTACGTTTAGCATCTTCTGCTCGCTTGAAATGCCCGTCACACGAATTATAAAAAGTTATAAATAAATATCTTTAGTCACGGATCTGGCATGTTTTAAAGTATTAAACTTGCATTACATCAGTTTGCTTTGATTAGTCAGACTTTTATGCACCTAGTCATTTACACATGTGTGACTAAGGGGACATATATAGCGACTGGTTCGTCCGTCTGTTTGTCTGTCCGTCATTCCGTTTCGCTTTCAATAAAAGTGTGTAGAATTTTAAGTATATATGATAAGGCTTTAATATTCCGCATACATGTGTTTTGCTTGAGAAGACGCATCTTTTGGTACCATTTTTAAAAAACTTTGACCTTGACCTACTTTTTTTCAATTCTGAAGGAAAATACCAAAGATTTATATAAAATCTATTTCTCTCTGGATTACCTTCAAATTTTGTATAGTTGAAGTGATACATATGTTATGTTATACATATATTACGGGTTTTTAGAAATTTTTCTCTCGTGTCTGAGATATCTTAGCCAACGGAAGGGGGAGGGGTGCAAACTAATAAGTTTTAACAGCAGTTCTCTGTAAGGACCAAAATAATTTCAATAGCACGTGGAAACAGTATGTCTCCAATTTTGGAGATTTTTGGTGTGGAAGGTGTATATGATGTTCTGAGACAAAAATAAAGTTTCTTTTTACAAATTAAGTTTTCGTTGCCATGGAAACCATGTTTGAAATTTTGAGCATCGGTAGAATACTTGTAACATGGCATTTTCACAAGGCTCGTTTCCATGGTAACAGCTATTGTAGTCAACTGAAATTTCCTTAATTTTTCTCTTTATATCTTTAATAGTATAAATATTACACAAGAAGTATGTTTCTGCCCGCTATTCTCTTTGTCAATATGCTCAAAATGTAGGCAAAAACCTGTTTTTAAGAGGCCCTTTTTTTAAAAGACCGAAAAAGCTCCTAATTTATCATGATTTCGCTCAAATTTAAGGGCAAATAATCTGAAATGTCAGGCTAACTTGATTTCTACTGCCAATTATCTTTAAAGTTTAATCCTCGATCTTTAAGAAAATGTTAAAATTTGAGTGGGACCTCTTCACAATTTTATTCAAAAGGGTATAAAAAATGGTTACCATGGTGACATTCTGGTCAGTGCTATTACACATAGAGTGATTTACTGGTAAATTTTCAGCTGTCCGTTATATATTTTTAAGCATTTTTTATCAGTGCATATAAAAGAGCATTATTGATTAAAAAAATCACCTTAAATTTTTTCAAGGTCACAGGACCCAATGTCAAGGTCATCTTGAATGTAATTCACAAAATTTGGCAAAATTCTGTGATTTTTCAAAAATATGAGAGGCAGTTACTCAAAAATCATGTGGTATTGAGTAAAACAAACACATACATAGTGATTTTGGATATATCCCCTATTTATTGACCAAAGTTGCAAAAAATTTCAAAATCAATGACATCCTTGATCTTTAGCTAGTATTTCATACATACATATAAAAAAATGTGAGATTTTCATGATTTTTGTCTGGGGCTTATTTTTTCAGGAGAAATGTTCTGAACTAAAATTGTAATGTTTTTCCATCTATCGGTCCTTATTTTAGAAAGAAGTATTTTGGAGACAAATATATGGCAGTCAAGCCTAAATTTAGTAACAATAAATAACAACAAAAATGCAAATTTTATTGAAATTGGAACCTATATTTTGAATTGACCTTGAACTTAGAGTCAATGACCTTGAAAAATTTTGGAAGTGCTCAAAGAATAATTTCTTCTGTTGTCCTTACATAAAGCTTAAGCAATATAAGTTATTTAAACCATGCTAAAAATCAATTTGAAAAGATATAGTCATCATGTATCAAATGAATAGTTGCCATGGCAACAATTTTTGACCTCAAAATGTAGGAAAACAAAACAAGGTCCCACTTATTTTTTTTCAGTGATTATATTTGTCACATGAAATCCATTTTGTTCTGACAGCAGTGATGGTGTTGTCAGCCTGACATTTTGTGTTATTTTTGCTTAAAAATGGTAAAAATTGGACAAAATTAGGCCTTGATTTTGACCTTATTTTATGGCAATTTTTGACTGATTTTGATTTGATAAGATCCGGCTAATTGAAAGAAATGTCAAAAATTTGTTATTTTTTCTAAAAATAGAGGTTTTAAAGATTATAAGTTGTTAATACCAATTAACTCTGATTATGGTTTCCATGGCAACATAATAACAAAAGATGACTTATTTGACATTTTTTAGTGCTATAAATAGACAGACCTCGTTTCCATGGCAACCGGAATATTCATTTTCAAAAAATTGTTATTTTTGTATTCAGGGCTTTAAACATACCATTTATAGAGAAAATCATGAAAATCCATGACATGCTGTTTACAAGATATTTTGGTCCTTACAGAGAATAGATATTAAATCTTCACTATATCTCTCGAACCATAAATGTTAGGGCATTAATATTTCACAGTAAATCGCTTATGACAAGATCATTTATCTTAGACTATGACATTTGACAATGTGACCTTGACCTTAAAATTTGACCTACTTATCGTAGACTTTAAACTAGGCTACATCTCTTGAACTAATAGTGGTAGGGCTTAAATATTTCACATGTAGACTACCTATGATAAGGTCATTCATCAAAGACCATGACCTTTGACAATGTGATATTGACCTTGAAAGTTCACCTTCCTTTCTTAAACTGTATACTAGGCTATATCTATTGAACTATACGTGGCATTTCAAATTTAGATTACTTATGACAAGACCAATCATTCTTGCCCCAATTTTCTCAAATTTTTCTTGAATTATACATGTAACTGGTAGGGCTTAAATAAGCACGTATATCAAGACCATTCCTTTTAGACTATTATCTTTGACAATGTGGCTTTGCGAGCTTTGACCTTGAAATTTGACATATTTTTCTCGAACTTTAAACTTGGTCATATAATTATAATGTTGAGTGATATGGCTGTATATTCCATCTATATATTCCTTTTGGAATTACCTTGTTATAAGTATAAAAGTTTGAACTTGTGCTTTTGACTAATGATTTTGTACTTATGGTTTTATGTTAAACGTCTTCAATTTCAATAGCAGATAAATTTGCAGCATGGAACAGACATGCACGTTTCGGGTACTAAACCCTCGTCAGTGATCCTCAATCTAAACAATGTAATTAGGCCAAAGAGTGAGAAAATTATCATGTCCAAAGACGTAGCAGGATGGGTGGGATATGATGATGCTACAGGACCCACGTTTTAGAAATTTCAAGGTATTATGATAACAGAAATTTTAGAATATGCGCGGAAGAGACGTTCAACTGAAATTGATCGAACTTGGCTACATGTGCCCTCGGGGCCTCCTGGTCCACTAGCAGTGGCACTCACAAAGTGGTACATGTACAAATGTTAAACGTCTTCAAATTCAATAGCATCATTTTAGGATAACAAGTGTTATATTCTCAATGCTGCGATCGGGGGGCATTTATGTTTCACAAACATAGAGCTTTTTGTTTATGATTTTTTCAGATAGGGTATTATGTATTTCCTCAGGATTTCGCACATCCTCTTACACTGGCATACTTCAGTTCCAAGGATAATTCGGAATGGTACAGGGCTATAAGAATTATAGATTTTGATCAAATCCAAGAAGTACGACAAATAGGTAAGATATATCGTCTTCTTCTCCGGTTGTGTTTGTACCCTGTGGCTCCTGACCAATGATAAAAGAGAATATTACTATGACATCACAGTAACGTCATCAGAAAGTATGACGTTAGATGACATGGAACTTTGTTTGAATTAACTTTTTTCTAATGTTTCATGGAAGAAGAAACTGGTTCTTTCACTGTCTACTGAGTGAAATGTAAGAAATTAAACTCGTGACGGAAATTTGTCATCTTTTGAAATTTCCTTCACTCGTGTATTTGTACATACATATCTCACACAGTAGATAATGATAGAACCTATTTAGGAGGATTTTTAAAAACAGCATTCGAAAAGCAGATATATTCGGAATGCCTCGGTTGTACTTAGTCAGCGGGTATACTTACGTCACAATCAGAAGGTAGGTAAATTTGACGCTAAGACTTGTTTCTGTGCTCAAGTACGCTATGGCGTCATAAACAACAAGATCGTAAAGACACGTGACGTTTGGTGACATAAATCGATATTTCTCATGAAACTCAATAAGACTATACATATAGTATAGTTACTCGTATTATCTTGTTAAAGAACAATATTTACATTCCTACTGCGTTTCCCTTATATAAAGGTACCAAACCAACTGTTGCTTTATTTCTCGATAATCGCAAGAGCCTATCACGTGACTTTAGAACTTACTCGGATTAATTTCTAATAAAATGACCATTTTATTTATTTCTTTAATACATATTCAAAACATGTATCCATTATCAAACGACGCCGTCTATCCCCAGTGATAAAATGTGTCAAAATCTAGGTCACCCACATGTACACTTCCAAGAAGTGTGACGTAGTAAGTCGATCACGCGTCAGTAGACGAAGTTCAAGGACGAACTGCATTGTTGTCTGCAGAAAGATGCCGTGTTTGGATGAGCGAATATTCAGGCATAAGTGGATCAAATATTCAGTATTTAGGATGAGGATTTGATTCACTTGTGTCATTATCAACAGTGAATTTATCTTTGCTTCTTATGGATTCATAATATCAGAAATACTTCGAGTATCAGCGAATCTTTAGCCATGATGTTGAGGTAAGTCATGAAAACACCGAAAGTTTTCGCGTTTTCGACGGCTGTACTCGACTTTTGCATTATTCTAATTACTTCCAGATGAAATATTTACAGAAGTTTGAATGCAGTAATACCGATTGATTTCATATGTCTAAGCAGTTTTACAGTGTGTTAAAAAGAGTTTTCAAAAGTTTTCCCTTCAGTTCTGTGAAATTTCTCCAGTTTAACTCTCCGCCATGTCTGAATTATGTTGGACAAAAGTCACGAATTTTCACGATTCAATTTTCTTCAGTTTTGATTGAAATGTTCAAAATACAACAAGAGGACAAAATTCAGTTTCTCATTTTTCAACAACGTTTCCGTACAGAAGGTACTACTTCGAATCAAGCGAAAAACGTCGAACGTTCGTTTGCTCTTGCGTCAAATGGCGTTCTCCCTCCGCAATGATATTTCAAATGTAAAGAAACTGGATGAAAAATTGGCAGAAATAACTTAGTTAACACGTAAAACGTAAATATAAGGATTGTTTTCAGCTTTTGCGCTTTATCGGTGTGTATTGGCAGTAGGGAATGGAAACAAAATTCATGAAAAGCACTTCGTGCTTTACATATTTTGTTTCCATTCCCTACGGCCAATACACACCGATAAAGCGCAAAAGCTGAAAAACAATCCTTAATTACATGTACATGGATATTATAGAAAATATCCCGGCCATCCTGCTACGTCTTTCGGTATATTTAGGACATAATTTTCACAGATTTTGGCCATATTACAATGTTTAGATTAAGGATCACTGAAGACGGTTAAATACCCGAAACGTGCATGTCTGGTTCATGCTGTAAATTTATCTGCTCTAAAATGATGCTATTGAATTAATGAATTAGGAAACGCTAAGGCCAACGCTACAAAATTGGCAAGTTTTCATGGAGCTGTTGCGACAGGTGTTGCATGCAATGAGGAGACGCTGACTCTCCCCGGGCACCTGGTCTAACTTCGGAACGTTAAATATTCCGAGGTTCGCAACCGTTCCAATGGAAATTCTAATGATTTTGCCTTGCCTCCTCGACATTGGGACTGAATAATTGATAGGTACCGTACTTCTTTTATGTTTATTGCTATTGTAATTTGGCAATACAACCTAAACATAAGCATATTTCGCTGTTTTCGAAGCATTTTGCTAAATAAACGACTTACACAGCTATTTTTACATACTAGTATATGATGAAGCAAAGTCCAATTTTATTTTAGATAAAAAATAGCTTAACCTTTGATGCCTCTATTCAATGACTCAAAGTGGACTTACGTACATTTTTACACAATAGTTTCCTGAATATTTAAAAAAAATGTAACGAAAGAGCTACGAGAATACATTTTTTCATTATCATTACTTGGAATTAAATGAGCTAAAGAAGATCCTGACGATAATCTCAACAGCACTCACAATAGAGCACAAAATTAAGCATCGACGGACCCCTAGCAAGCTAGAGGTGGGACCAGGTGCCCGGGAGGAGTTAGCATCCCCTGTTGGCTAGCCGCATCCGCCGTCGATGTTTAAGCAAGAAAATGAAAACAATATCTAAAATTCATGCACTCTCTGACGTTATGTCTATATAGAAAGTGCTATGGCGAGAATGTCAGGGAAATATATTCAAAACACTTAAAGTTCAATGATCTAGTAAAAAAGAGCCTCTAAATATGTCTAAATTTGCTTTCATTTTAGAATTTGCAAATTTAGCGCCATTGCAACAAACTTTGTTCCAATGTGAATACTGATGTTTTATTTGCATAAAAAACTGAAAAATGTAAGTAATAATACGGACGTGTTCCCTCTTATACCTTCATGAAGAAAATTCCAAACCAATTTTTTATGCACCAGACACGTGTCTCGAATATTAAATTCCCATCAGTGATGCCTCCAACGGCGCCTCCAAAACCCACTTCAGCACCGCTCTCTTTCACCCTTTGAATCTATATTTGTACATCCACCCGACAGAGAGTGCGCGACCCCAAACTTCCTGCAGGGTCGACCCAGCAGCACATCCAAACAATATACATATTCAAAACAGCATTGGAGGGATGGTGCCAAGATGCCAACCCCCTCCAATCATTGAAGTTTCAAAAAAAACGCCATAAAACACTATTTTGATAGGATACCTGAGTTGTTGCTTTGAGAACATATAGATTAGACCTTAAACATAGCATTATTGATATTTAACTTTTGAAAGAGCAATGAAAGTTTTTATTTAAGATTATGCTGCATAAATGATGTATGTGACTTTTTCCCGAGTACCTGTCCTCTCTTAATGTCAGTCTGACTCCTCGGATGATACATGTAACATGCATGAGCTCGCTACCGCACGGACTGTATTACGTACGCCCTCTTTTTATATCAATTTACATATTTATCTGTGTTGCTTTGGCCTCTGCGTTTTGCGGTCTTGTTTGTGTGTGATCATCTAACAGTAAGGAAGTTGTTTTTACAAGACATTTGTAGTTCATTGAGACCTCTGGGTAATCGGAAAAGTGGGAGGGATGTGCACACGTAATATAGAATAACCACAACATCTGCTACCTGCCGTGCAAATGACCGTCCTAAGTCGGCACCGGTTGCCCATTGGTTTCGTTGTTTTATATGTGGTCTTTTGTGTTTCATGTTTCTATGGTGTGAGTTGGTATTCTTGTAAGTCTCTTTCTGTGGATGTCTGCTCTGTGTTTTTGTGGGTGTTTTGGAGTTTTGCTGTGAGTACTGCAACCGAGTGTTGTTGGAGATCCTCTCCTTTCTTTCAAAAACGCCCCGAAATGCATTTTTGTCAATGTTTAAAGTCTGTTTACATGGCAATTGAATGTGATATTAAGAAATAATAAAATTTTAAAATATTTGTTTTACTTTTGGGTCAGACCCAACCTTATGTACAAATTTTATCAAAATCTGAGACATGCCGTGTCAATCGTCCTTAATAAAAGTGCAAATGCATACAGAGAATTATAGTTATTTTTAAATATGTTTATACAAATTCTAATATGAGTATGTTATCATCATCAATCAGTTGAGTAATTTTCTGGGATTTCATGGTTATTATGAAAACTTTTCTCCATGAATAAATATTAACTGAGTGGAAGAAGGGAGGAGATCTCCAAATAGACCCCGTTGCAGCACCAACAGCAGAACACCAAACACCCGATGCAAAAACACAAAAACGAGTATAGTATGAGACGGAAAAGAGACACACGACATGTAAACATCAAACACAAAAGACTAAACATAAACCGACGAGACCAATGGGCAACCGGTGCCGACTTTGGACGGCCATTTGTCACGCAAGTAGCAAATAGTGTGGTTATCCTGGATTACGTGCGCACAACCCTCTTCACTTCTCCAATTACCCAGTGAAAACATCAAATCAAAGAATAGTCAGACTGAGTGTAAAATGTATTTCTTTTAACACTATGTTTAAACAGGTTTTATGCTGATAGGACAGAGTACAGAACTAGCATTCAAACAGGTGAATGCTATTAATGTAACAATTACCTTCGAACAACAAAGGGTAACGTCATGTGATTGTACAGCGTGCACAGAAAGCTCCGTTGCTGTCTGCAGACATGCATTGGCAGTTATTATATACAGAATACGGTTTCCTGACAAGGTATGCCGGGACGATTTAATAATCTGAGGCCTAGTTAAATAATTGTTCATTTGTACCCAAGATGCATTTATATAGAATATAATCATTTATATATGAATACCTTTTCATGTATGTAAATAAAAATTAATTCTCCCGCCTACCACTCACTCATGCACACTGTCCACATTTCAAGCATAATGCATAAGGGGGGGGGGGGCTTACATGGGATTACCTGTCTCCCCTTCCCATCTCCTAACCTAACCTCCCCGCCCCTCCTCCTCCTTTTCATCCTTCCCTTACCCCCTCCCCCCGCCCATTCCTCCCCTCCTTCCTCTTTCTCTCCCTTCCTTCCCTCTCATCCTCCTTCCTCCCCTTCTATTTTACCCTGTCCATCCCCTCAAATCAGAAAGGATATGTGAGCAATTACACAAATCTTTTGTAAAAAAGAGTGTGTAAAAACAGAATTAGCCATATATCAATACGCATATTACACAGGGAAAGTTGCCACATATGAATCTCATATGATCCACATATGCAAATCATATGAAAGTGTTCATATGTATTCATGAAAAAAAGGGTCTCATATGTGAATCATATGTTAGGTTTCACATAACGTCCAACGTTCAACGTCTTCAAATTCAATAGCATCATTAAAGATCTGATGAATTTAAAGCATGGACCAGACATGCACGTTTGGGGTACTAAACCCTCGTCAGTGATCCTCAGTCTAAACAATGTAAATGACCAAAAGGTATGAAAATGATTATGTCCAAAAATGTACCAAAAAGACGTAGCAGAATGGGTGGGATATAATGCTACAGGACCCAGGTTTTAGAAATTTCAAGACTTCAAACTTAAAATTTCAAATGCGTTAATTTAAAAGAGACAGGCCAAATCAAAGCTTCTTTCGGGCGACAGAGCTGGAAAGAAGCAATCATAAAAGATATAGGATTTGTTTTCTAGGACTTTTATGCCAATCATTGCACCTAATTAGCTTTCAATTTGTATGAACAGGTACCTATCCACCCACCAATAACGGAGTCGCTAACCGCAATGAACAAAGACCAACTTCTACAGTTAATATACAGACTAATGAACGATCAGTCAAGCGGAACTCTTAACAGGATGATAAAGTATAAAGGTGAATTGTACCTATTTTTGTGAGCAAAAATCGAGTATAAAAATGTACACGCATTTCGGGCTCCAAAGTTCCTGTAGGGTCGATTCAGTAGTGTAGTTAAATCTATATCCAAAATAACATTCAATTTGAACGGATTGCACTAGGATGTTAACCTCTTTATATTTCAATGATAGTTTGGGTAAATGACAAGTTTCCTAAATACAAATATAATATATGGTGTCAAATATACACGGGGCCAAATCAAAGCTTCTTTCAGGCGACAGAGCTGGAAAGAAGTAATCATAAATGTCCACTATAAACATCCAGTCACTTGGAACAACTCCTCCACACTGCAAAAGGAAATCAGTGTTTATGATTATAATACCGAAGTGTTCCAATTTATTACCTTCTCAAAAGAAATTCAAAGTCAATTCTAATGCACCAGATAAGTGTTTTGGATAGTAAATCCTCATCAGTGGTACTAATGTAAATACCGAAGTAATTTTATGACAATTCATGTATTTTGCATGCGGCTCCGAATTTCCTGTAGGGTAAGTGTATGCAAGTGATATATGCAACACATTTCTTTTGTATTACATGCGTAATACTTCCTGCAATTAATAAGATCACAATAAGTAGTATGTATTAACAAAATCTCCCATTCAAATTTAAATGCATTTCCTCTTAAATATAAAGTGTTTCAATTTTTACTATTCATTCGATTCGTCTAACTTCTTCAATATTACTTTATCTAGCCACATTTCATTCAATTGTAGAAAGAGCTGAGACAGGACTATCCAAGTTTAATGAGTCATTCGGATTTCCTGACAGTACATTTGGGATATTGTCACACAAACGAACTACGTGGAAACTATCGCTTGAGACACTGTTTGAGAACATAAAACATGATTTGATCAATCAGTTAGTATCCGATTTTACATTTTTACATGAAATCGGTTTAACTCACTGCAATCATAAATAAACAGTGTCAAGAAAAATATAACACATAGAAAAATATCATTAGAAGTATCAATATACGTCAGCTAAAATTTGAGAATTTTTCAGATAGAATTTTTTTTTCATGAGAAATGCATATAATTAGTCCCCTACCGGTACGCCGAAAGGACTCTTTATTTTTTAATTTAAATTTACATTAATTATATTTCTATACCTAAAACAGGAATCCTACTCGATATTTTGAATTCGTCAATACGCATATTCCACAATCAAAAAGCCAGTTCTGGGATAGATACATGACTAAAGTTCTCGACCTTCTGTCGATTGGTGACGTTGAATGTGCTGTCCAAATTCTCGTGACCATTATGGAAAGTGTTACTTCTGGTGAGCTATCTTATTTCTTCCCACTTAAAAATCTTATACTTATGGAAGACAACTTATGCGCCAAGAAGACAAAGAAACAAAAAGATGTCACTTTAACATGTTTAAGCAATCATTAAAAGTTTTCAAATAATACAAATCATTTTGATATCCAAATTTATTCAAATAGGCCACTTGCCAAAACTCATAATGGCTGACAAAATGACGAAAAATGTCCGAGGTAGGCAATTTTTGCGCACTTTTTCATTGTTACGTCTCAATGGACTTCGTCTTTTAACAGTGATGTCATAATATAAAACAACGCCAAAAGATGTTGACACGGACATTTTGTGCTTTCTAACAATATCGGAAAATGGTCTATTACATGTATATTTGTTTCAATAACTTACTCGATGGTTTATATGTAGTCTTTTATGTTACACATTCTAGTGTCGTATTTGATGTTTCTGGTCCCCTATTTTCGTGCTTGTCTTTCTTTGCATACAGGTGTCACGATGTATTGCTGTGGGTACTGCAACCGGGTCGTGTTTAAGATTCAATCCTTTCTTACTAGTACGTAAGCATTCCATTTATTTTTAAGTGATCTTGGACAAGAGATCCGCAAACAGATATCTACTATATGCTAGTAGATTTCTCTACGATATTGAGAGACAGCTATGCTTCTGTGTCGTCTGCTACGAAGAAAAATGGAGGAACGAGATTTTGACAGCAGCTGCAAGAGTCAACAGGTATGACAAAACTATCCTTTATCATGTTTATATACATGAACATGTATGTATCGAATTTGTATACATTGGGGTTATATACTTTTGGACTGAACAAGAATGCTTTACATTAGAATCAAAATATAAATAACATTCATTCTCGATAACTGTTGTCAAATCAATGACGCCATTTTCAACGTTGTTTATGCAAGATGACATCTATTCAGTTCATTCTTCGTTGGTTTGAAATATTGTGATTGTCGATTCTTGAAACTGACATCGAAAACCTAATTGAAGACGTTTTCTGCGATCGATATTCATAGGCGATAAACAAATCGTCACAATGTGCCTATGATTGACTGGATATATAATTGTCAAAATAAGCATAGATGTTGAGCATTCATATGGAAACATTCACGCGGTTTTTGTTTTGGTTCCTTTCAGATTGTTAAGCCAATGCCAATGGTACATGGGACGCGAGGAGAAAGAACCTAGCCAGTACTATGACATACGGACTATAAAGTTTACTACGGAAACATTGAAACGTATGGGAATACAAAAAGATGTTTATGAAACTTTGTTAAACATTTTCAACCCGGATGGTCCCATGTGTCAGGTCCCTTTATGCTACCTCCTTCCCGAGAGCTTGATACAGGATTCACGAGACAACCTTTGGTAAGTAACTTTTGTCAGCACCGTCGCTACTTTATTAACGATTTGATTATGTTTATATTTGTGTGGCCTGTCTGTATGTCAAACTTCTATAATGAAATTAACCAGTCGTGTTCACTCGAAATATCTCAGTGCTATGTTTTCAAACAGCAGTGATAAAAATTCCAAGGTTTCACTTTGAAACTGATGTGAAATGATTTTTATCAGACATTGGTGCAAGTGTCTCCATCTAATCACCACTATTTTCTTAAAAGAGGATTCAAAGAACAAAGCGTATTTGAAGACAAAAATTGGACGAGAGCATTATTTTTTTTTAAATGTTCAATGCTTATATGATCAATATTGAAGTAAATCTCCTTCTTAGGCCAAAGGCGCATTTGATAAAGTACAGTTACAATTTGTCTAATCAGTGATTCTCGAGTTGAAAGAAGAGGAAAACAAAATAATCAATATACTAAAAGTGAAACTCTAAACAAGACATGACAAGTATATCAAAGAACTAGCTAATACTTCTTTTTTCAGCTCTAATCATTGGCCGATTGAGGTTCTGCTGTTTGTTTTTGATTTACTTGTTCAATGGAAGTGGATATATAAAGAACGCGGAAGCAGAGATTACCAAAGTGCTGTTACTTCATTGGGGACTCGGATACTAGAGCTGACAATACAGTTCTCTAATCAGGTATTTGGTTTACTTGGTAAGCTAGAAGAACAAGTAAAATACATGAAGCGGTCTCCTACAAGTCTCGGTTGGGCTGCAAAAATCCGAAATATCCCAAGAAACCATCCCAAGAGTAGACATACACAGCAAGAGACAAAAAAGAGACAAGAGAAACCAAACACTACATACAAACACAAACGACTTCAAATAAACTAGTCCGATGAGCATTTGGTGCATGCCGACGTAGGACGGTCATCTGCCACATTAGTAGAAAAAGACCGGATTGCGTGCGCACAAAATGAGATCGCAATAACAACAGCGGAACTTATCCACACATAAGGCTGCAGCGAATATTTCACAACAAAGCCACAACAATAACAGCCATCCGAGTACAAAATGAAGTCTTCCTTCGTGTTTCTCTGTAGCTGTGCTATCATCTCTATCTATTAGTCCATTGTTTCATTTCTCGTGAGAGGGTTCTGTTTATATTTTTTAAAAAGAATTTGTTAGCTTTTGGGTTGTGATTTTTGGAATCTGAAATGGGGTTTTGAGTTTGACTTTCATTCACTAATAGATTGATAAATTAATATCTTAAGAGCAATAAACAAATAAACACAAACCGAAAAAAAAAACCCCAATGATATCAATATGGAAATATTGGAAGCAATATAAATATTCCTGGGCTGGTAGCGGTTTTCAATTGGTCTCGTTGGTTTGTGCGTAATCTTTAGTGTTGAATGTGTCATTGCCATCTTTGGTATTTGGTCTTCCTTGTATCTATTGGTATGCTTATCCGAGTGTTGCCATCGGGTCTTCTTTGGGATCCCTCTCCTTTCATTTCACACCATACAAAGGTTGGTAAGAGGTGTCCCTCCTATAAAAACACTTATTCAAACCAAAGAAAATACATATACAATGAAATGAATCAAAAAGGTATCAAAGAGATATAGAAGTATGTGCTCGTCATAACACTCAAGTACATTTTTGTAAGATAAAAGATATATGTCAAAACGTCTTCAAATTCAATAGCATCATTTCAGAACAGATAAATTTGCAGCATGGACCAGACTATATTAGATTCTATACCGTTATATGCCATTTGTTAGCAAATCTTTCTTTATTACTGTTTTAAAAGTCTTAATAACGATTTCGAAATTCTTTTATCATTATTTTTCAAGTTCTCCATTATGAGTAGTAGAAGAGGAAGAGATTTAGATGGCATTGAAGGATCGCAAGTCGAGGCAGATGAAGGTAAGGATCTGATAATGACAAAATCATCTGGTCAACAATTTATGTATCTCCTTCTATTAGAGATTGCAAAGTACATTGCAAAGAGAATGGGAAAAAAAGGTATGGTCATATGGACTTGTGCAAAGATTCACATAAGATTTATGTGAAAAATATTTCTCATGAATATCACATAAATTTCCTTCACATGAATTTCACATGAGTTTTTCTAATTGACCTTCACAGGAAACTGAATTCACATAACATCCATGTTAAGATCTTTACATGAGTTTCTTGTGAAAAATTTCATGTAAATTTCATGTTCGTGCTCGTTTCACATAAATTTCATGTGAACAATCATGTAAAGTTCATGTAAATTTCACATGAATTTCATATGAGGCACAATTGGCTGTGTAAGCACAAAATGAGACATAAGATAGACAAGGAATATGAAACACCAACGATGGTATTAAAACACTAATGAGTTCAAGAAGATCCTGACGAAAATCTCAACAGCACTCACAACAGAGCACAAAATTGAACATCGACGGACCCCTAGCAAGCTAGAGGTGGGACCAGGTGCAACTAAGCACAAAAGATTACAGATAAACCAAAGAGACCAATAGGCAATTGGTGCCGTCTTGGGAATTGTCATTTTACGTGCTAATAGAGAGCTCTAATTTTTTTAAACATTCGGCTTTTCATTTTCCATCGAAGGTTTCATGACCAAGATACATGTATGGTCAGATAACATCGTTTTATTGTATATTGCAGGCAATGGACCATGTGAATAAGATAGCAGATTTACATTTTCTAGCCATGGCTTTTGAAGTATACGAGAATACGATGGTCAAATTCGGCATACCCCAGAAAGAGAAAATTGTTGATTTGATCATGAAGTTCCTTCACGAGAGTTTTCAGGTTTCACAAAGAAGACTGCATCTGACATATGACAAAATGTTCAAAGTTCTTTGTCGTATATTTGAAGATGCAGAGGAACATACAACTCGAAGCATTTTCTGTAATTTGGAACAAGTTTGTCAGATCTTCAAAAGAAATCAGCTTAAAGATCTCGTGCAATTATCAGAAAAGGGTGCATCCAGCTCACCTGTACTATTGGAGACGTTGACTAAAGAGCTGGTAGCATATCTACAAAGTGATGTCAAACATGACATCACTTCCATCGAGTTAATTCTCATTTCTCAGAAGAACAATGCAGGTCGCCATGTTTGCATTGACGAGGTTCTTAAACATTATGGAAATTATACCTCAGAGTGTCTCTTTTACCTTGCTCAGAAAGAACACGAAATGCAATATTTACGTGTAACTAGGAAGCAGAAGTTGATATGCGACAGAGCGTTCGATTTGATTCGCGCTGGTTTTTTAAAACTTACAAAGAAGAAAGACTACTCTAAAATGCTCCGTAATGTAGGTTCCGAAACAGATTTCTTACATTTCTTTACGGGTGTTTTTGCTGGGAAAACGAAAGTTGCCATCGCTCAGAAAGAACAGTTCGCCGAATTTTTGAATTTACTCGTCGAGAGTTGCGAGTTGGACACTATTGCTAGTGTAATTGGACCTCAAGCGAAATCGATCAAGTTGACCAATTTTATAAAGAGTGTGGTTGGAGAAACACTTTGTCATCGAATTAGCACAATCTTTGACCAATTTTTTTCGGCATGTAGTCATGTTTTTTACAGTGACGTTTTAATCAAATTGTTGAATACAAAGGAAATATTTGGAAAGTTTGTGCCAAACGGAAATCTTAGATTTATCGATTTAGCATCTAGTTTGAGTCAAAATCATAAAAGCAAGAAGAAACTCCAACGGATGTTGAAATCGATGTTGGAATAACGACAAAACATAAAATATTGCTAAATATATATGTTACGGTAGCATATCACGTGACAGGCAAATGGTCTCCAGCCCGGGAATCACTTTCGATTAAACAAGGTAAATACTTTTGATGTCTATCATGCGAGTATCATTTTCATTAATATGATGGTAAGAATAGAGTTGTATTCAACAGAAAATTCTGTTTATTTACTTGCACCATTTCAAAACATGCAAACAAATATAAACACAATTCTGTTGAAGTTTTATCTGAATATACCTCTATTCTTGACCAGAAAAGATTACTATCCTATAAATGATAATGATGCTTATATGATATGGACCTTATTTACCCTATTTAATCGAAGGAAATTCCCGGGCTAGAGATTATTTGCACATCACGTGATATGCTACCGTGAGATGTGCAGCGAAATCAGGAATGATAACAAGATTATAATGAGCTATAAAAGACGACCATTCTTTTCAATGAGTTTCTAAATAACAAGATTTCGAAATGTTCCAACTCGTAACCGGAAAGTTTCGGACCAACTTTTATGTTCCAAACACGCGTTCCGGTTAGTAAATCCTCATCAGTGGTACTTTTAGCTGAAGTAATTTTCAGGCACAGCGCTTGCAAAATGTATTTTAGTGGCGTCCTCAAGTCTGATTTTTTGAATTTTGTATAGAGTGCGTGGCTTGAGGTTCATGTTTACATGTTCGTGATCTTTGTGTAATGATACAATATGTGGTATAATGATAACTCGCGCTCTTTAATATGAAGCTTCTCCAGGTCGGTTGGTCGGTTAAAGAAAAGGATTATATAGTATAACTCCATATTTAGTGGTGGAAACATTTCTTGCTTTTTAGCTAGGGCTTATAGCTTTGAAATCGATTTAAGGATACTTGCGCTGTTAATATCAATTCAACTTTTAGCTAATGGCAGAGATGAGTGGAACTCATTCATTCACCCGAGTCCAAATGTCCATCTATCGATATAGCAAGGGTGAATGTCAAACATAAAATTATGTATCCGGATAAGTTGGAGAGTTGAGCTGTTCTCTTAATCCAGATTACTATGCAATTTGTTGTAACTATAGCAGATGCACCTCCATCGTCCGTGTGATCATTGGTTTCTCATAATTCATGTATCAAAAGTTCATTGCATCGAATAAAACAACAAAATCCAATGCTTGTCATGTTTTAATGTCAATAATACAGAAGTGTTTGAACTCATTACGAAAATTTGAAACCGATTTTAATGCACCAGACACGTGTTTCGGGTAGTCCAAATCCTCAACTGTGGTCAATATGAAATGTCGAAGTGATTTTTTACACAAATGTATTTCAGTAGAACCCTCTGGTTTTATCATTGTGCATTTAATTTGCATAGAGAGAGCGGCTCCAAATTTTTTGTAGGGTCAATTCAGTAACACAGTTAAATGAAATGTATTTGAGGCATGGTGCCAAGATGTCAACCTCCTTTACTTTCTATGATAAATATGGATAATGTCCATATCCCAATACACAGTACAAAATCGATAATTCAGAAAATCATAAACCGAAGGCATACAAAATCAGAAAAAAAAAACAAGAACCAAAGCAAACAAAGAAAAACCTCCACCAATTGAAAAGAAGCGAACTCCCAAAATGGTAGTGAGACCAGTGTCCAGTTTCACAAAAATTCTTACGAAAAACTTCAGAAAATCAGAAATCATAAAATAAAAGCTTAGAATGTTTGTCAATTTTGATTATATTGTTCTAAATATAAATTCAGAAACAAAAAAGCGTGAATTTTAGTAAATTAGAAGTACTAAGCGATGAAAAGTTACGAAAATTCCTAAAATTGTACGTAAGTATTTTTGTGAAACAGGCTGCAGGTGCCCAGGAAGAGTAAGCATCTCCTGCTAGCAAGCACTTCAATTCGGTAGAATTCTCACATCCGGTTATTTTCATTTCGGAAGATACAAGTAAATCCTTGTTAATGGAGGCTAATACTCCTGGACTATGATTGTTACTTCTTCTCTGGTATAATTTACAGCAGATGACAACAAAATATCGGAACTTGGTGAAATGGATCATTATCTTGTTTTAAAGACAGAATGTTAAACGTCTTCAAATTCGATAACATAATTTAAGAACGTCAAATAAATTTGCAGCATGGACCAGACATGCATGTTTCGGGTACTTAACCCTCGTCAGTGATCATCAATCCAAACAATGTAATATGGCCAAAGAGTGTGAAAATTATTTTGTCCAAAAATGTACTGAAAGACGTAGCAAGATGGATGGGATGTGATTGTCAATATTGAAATATATGTTCTATAGTACCAATTGTATTGTACTAGACACGTGTGTTCGGCTATTTGAATCCTCGTCAGTAGTGCTACAGGACCCACGTTTTAGAAAGCCAAGTTGATCGAACTCAGGTGTTTTGGTTTTGTGCTGTTGGTGCTGCAACAGGGTCTTGCAACAGAATCAGATTTCAGACATTTTAAATAGAGAAAACAATGATAAAAATTATCGTAGCATATGAAATTCATTATTCGGAGAAAAAAACAATTTCAATTAAAGGTAAGATGAATGCTAAACGTCTTCAAATACATTCAAATGCGTTGAAGAAACGAACAACGGAAGTTGATCTAACTTGGCTTCATGTACCCTCGGGTACTATTGGTCCACCAGCAGTGACACTCACCAAGTGGTACAAATGCTAAACGTCTTCAAATTCAATAGCATCATTTAAGAACAGATAAATTTACAGCATGGACCAGACATGCACGTTTCGGGTACTCCACCCTCGTCAGTGATCCTCAATCTAAACAATGTACATGTTGCAGTTGGGACGTTTAACAACTTCAAATTCAATAGCATCATTTAAGAACAGATAAATTTACAGCATGGACCAGACATGCACGTTTCGGGTACTCCACCCTCGTCAGTTATCCTTTTGAGCAAAAACTTTTGATACCGATGATAGTATGCGACACTCTTAACTTGGGTTTTGTAGGGTGAAGTCCATGCTGTAAATTCATCTGTTCTTAAATGATGCTATTGAATAATTTTAAGACGTTTAACATCTCAATATATTATCCATACAAGCGGGTATTCAAGCATATTTGAGAGGACACCCTGAAATTTACCACAATAATGATATTATGATAAATATAGTTCTATTTTGAATTATTGCCTAGACCCCCCCCCCTGATGGTTTGATCTCCCCTGGAAACAATCTAGGTTGTGTTATCATTTTGTATAATATTATGTTGTAATGTTGTAATTCTCTAAAGAGTTCTAATTGTCCCCGTTTGTTTGTCTGTCGTCTGTCCGTCCGTCCGCTTTTTCTCGTATATTGCGTGAAAAATAACGATCATTACCAGTAATAAACATTTTTAATTGTTTTACATGTAAATATGATTGCATGATGAATAAAACAATACGAATAAACAATTTACAAAATAATAAATAAATAACATAAAATTAATGCACTGTTAAGAGGTAATATCAAAACGTGAATACAGCCTTGTATATTTGAGATGTCCGCCCTTTGGCATTTGAATACAAAAAATAAACGTCACCATCTTCTTCGAATATTTCCCAATCAGAGTTCGGCAAAGTGAACATTTCATGAACCAAAACGAATTTATCTGCCCCTTGCCACCGGTAGATGGCAGTCTGAAGATCCTGTTCGATGTTACTATTTTGGGCATTGGAAACCACGAGGTAATGGTCGTTTTCTATCGAGAAGAATTCCCAATCTATTGCACTGAAAAGAAATTTTACAAGAACGTGTGATTGTATAAATTTTCAGTAAATGAAACCAATCATTTTTCATTATTTCATCGATTTACAGTTTAAACCTCTTCATACAATAACAAAGATGATCATTTTAATACTAGTAAGTGAATGTTCCAATTTCCAGAAAGGGGTCAAAGGGAAAATAAAGAAATTCATTGAAAATTTTATTGTAACAGTTTCTTCTTTCTCTTTGAAAAAAAAGTTTTATTCTTTATTCTCATAAATTTTGTTGATTTTTAAACCCCCAGCCACCTCACGCCTTGTACATTGTAAAAGGCCGTGGACTGACTCAATAGAGAAAAGGCAGTCCGAGAGAATTTCATGTTCATGTCAAATGTTTACCTGTAAGTTTTGAAAGTTTGAAATTTTTTGAAGACTCTTCTATCTTTGTCAAGACGGTACACAGTGGAGTTTGTTTGATACTGATTCTTGTTCATAAAGTTCTGAGGTCCGTAATTATAGGCGTTGGCAACAACTAGGAACGAATCTTCTTTGATGGAGAAAAATTCCCAGTCAGTGGCACCAGTGGTCTGAAATGTTAAATAAAATATACAGAGGTTTACATAGGATCATAAATGATGAACACAAGAAAAGATTATTGATTATGTGCCTAGTTTTCTTAAGAATAGTTTTCCAGAATGGTGGATGATATTCTGTCATAGACCATTTGAACCATCCAACCAAAGATTGTACTCTATGTCTTCCGAAATGGAAGTTACCGGATGAGACAGTTCTACCGAATTGAAGCGGCGGGTGTTGCATGGAAGCAGGAGATGCTTACTCTTCCTGGGCACCTGGTCTCACTCTCATATCGGGAGTCCGCTCCTTTTCATGTGGTGGAGCTTTTTTTTTGTTTGCTTTGGTTCCTGTTCATCCTGATTTTGTATGCCTTCGGTTTCTGATTTTCTGAATTATCGATTTTGTGCTGTATACAGGGATATGGTCATTATCAATATTTGTCATTTTATACTCTGTGGATTGCAGGTCTAATTTTGTTCGCTCGCTTGTCGTCAATTGGTCAATTTTCAAACTCCGCATCTAAAAAAAATCCAGATTAGCTTAGAATCTTCCATGATGCTTTTTTCACGAACTGTGCCTTTGCGAAATGACCTTTCAGAAAATCCTATGGTACATGTATCCATCTGACACAGTAAAAACGTTGCACACGTGCAACGTTGTGTCGGTGCTGCGAGTGCGCCCTTCCCCATGCGCTCGCAGCGAATATATACAGGCCGTTAGATAGTCATTAGCAAATTCAAATACCAGTTCTTTCTATATTTCGATTTGTCATAGTACACATTGATAAGAAAAACATTCTGCTCTAAAAAAATATATGTATCTTCTAGCCCTCGAATATCCCCCTTCTTTTCTCCACAAGTCATCCTGGTCTATGTCTGACAAAGGGAACTATTCTACCGGGTGATTTCACAATATTTATTGCTATGTAGACCTTTAGATGTAAGGTTTATTTTACTGCAGAAGACGTTACCTCCTCTGATCTTTTTATTAAATAGGTTTCGTCATTTTCGATATCCACTCTATTAATTGAAAATACAAGTAATGATACAAAAAATATACCTCAATGGCTTGAAAGAATATAAATTCGTTATTCTGGAGCACGAAGATTTTAGAGTCCAGCAGTGTAGTGAGTCCGTCAAAAGCCTGAGCCACCGCCAGGAAGTGAAAGTTGTTCACTGTAAAGTACGTCCAATCATAAGCTCCCACTGTGGGGATCACCTGGTGTTCCCGGAACCTCCTCTCCTTCCGGTTCCATTTATATATGATGGAATCAACACTTTGGCTTCGGCCTGTAAGAGAAAATTCATGATGAAAATTAATTGAAAAGTAAAGATTAAATAGTATTTACCATATTTAGATCTTTTTCTAGCTTGTCACAGGGGATTGACAGTTTACAGCGTATGGTTTGTAAAATATGATAATGTCGAAGGGTTCCATCTCTATACCTTCTTGAAGAAAATTCCAAACCAATTTCAATGCACCAGACACGTGTTTCGAATATTAATTTCTCATCAATGATGCTTCCAGTGGAACCACCAAAAATCATTTCAGTAGCGCCCTACATATTTCCAAATCTGGTGTAACAAACATGCATCTTCCTCATGAGGAATCCAGTGGTACATGTTGTATTTCCAGCCAAAATTATTTAGAGAAATCAAAATAATATAGAAGCACCCTCTTGTTTAATTTCTAATTTCGAGTAGCAATTTTGTCAAGAGCGAGCTTTTTGTATGTATTTATAGATGTGCGATCTACATTGCTTTAAAAATACATAAGATCAAAAGAGGGACCTTGAATTTCAAGTGCATATGACCGAAAAAATATGAATAAGAAGTTTGCCATTCGTGAGCGTGTTTGGTTATTCCTACCACGAGCGTGATTGTTTATTCCTACCGCTATCAATATCACGATCCCTCTAATCTTACCTCGAGCGTAATTGTCTATTCTTACCCCGACCGTGATTGGCTACTCTTATGTCAAGTTTGATTGGTTATTCTTACCTCGAGCGTGATTGGCTACAGCGAGAAAGTGATCATTGTCTATTTCGAAGTATTCAAAATCTCGCGCCGTCCACGTTATGATGCTCTGGAACTCTTTGAACCTCTTCTTTCGCCTGTTCCATTTATATATTGTGGAATTCGTGGGGTCCGCAGAATTGTCACCGTAATTGGCAACTGCAAGGAAAAACTGTAAAATGGAATGATCCTTGTATATACAACGTGACTTTGTTCGCATTTATGTAGCATGTGATTTTTTTAAATCAAATTTGTATGTTTAATTTTGATTTGATGATACCCATACCTCTTGATTTAAAAAAAAATCATTCTTCACTTTGATTGGATGATTTTTTTTTCAAATTTGTATTATTCGTTTCGATTGGATGTTGTGTATCATGTGATATTTCTTTTCAAATTAAGATTTTTAATTATGATTGATGGACGATGAATTATTGAAAGTATCTCTTATGTTTTAATTCTGTTCCAAATATCATGTACAACCTTTATCTCTTGTGAGTGATAGAAAACTGTAATTATATGAATTGTAAACATACAAATTCCAGACAAACATATTGGATCACATGACACTACTCGAGCGAAAAAGAAGTATTTGACGCTTTTATATTTATAATTGAATGTATAAGGGTCTCAAAAGAATTCTTGAATTTGTCCCTTTGAAGTTTTGAAAATCAATCTAATGCATGAACAAATGTTGGAATTCAATTTAAATAATGCATTTTTGCGCTTTCTATCTATATATTATTTAAAAATCTCTGAGTTTTCAGTTAAGAGCTGTTGATATAATTACATTTAACATTGGTTATATTTCTTTCTTTGATACGTACATTACTTCCGATTGTGAAGTGCTCCCAGCACTGTGCGGCGTCTGTTGGAATTCGCTGATATGGAACAAATTCCCCAGCCGTCCATTTATACATAACCGACACATCTTTCTTCTTCCGCCGTCCCCTTGACGACGCTAAAACACAAAATAGTCCCTCTCCTTCTATACGGAAAACCTCTACATCTATCGATGGACCTGGAGTTTTGAGGTCTTTATAAAATTCTAAGTAATCAAGTCTTTTTGGAAGTTTAGGTGATGGTGCTGTAAGAAAGACAAAGAATTTTTCTTTTACTGGAATAATTTTGAACAACGTTTTAAACTGATATGCATGGAGACAATCACCGAATTTTGACAATTTTGCGACGGGTATGTAATCAATCAGGGGACGCTGACTCTCCCCGGACATCTGGTCTCACTTCGGAATGTTATTCATTCGAGGTTCAAAACCGTTCCAATGGAAATTCTAATGATTTTACCTTGTCCTCTCGACAACTGATGGGTACTTCTTTGATGTTTATTTCACAAAATTTATCAAAGAACTTCATTTATAGTGCGGTCTTAATACTATCATGTACTTTTCTTTCTTTCTTAATTTGTATTCTTAGTTCATTCTTTAAAGAAGTGTTAATTGATCATTTTTATGATGCTATTAAATTTGAAGAGTGACGTTTAACATTTGAATGTGTTAGAAATTCGAAAAAAAAACCCACACAAATATGTAACTTTTATATATTCTTTTATCATTAAGATTTTGAATTCATGTTGATATTCTTTCCTTATTTTTTAGCTCGCATACGGGGAGCCAGTAAGGCCTCCATGCACCATCTTCTGTACTCTCTTTCATGGATACCAAATTCTGTCCAATTTTGTCTAAAGAATTGGTTTAGAATTCATTAAGGCTTTATTTGTTCGACTGCATCAATGCTTAAGTAAACAAAATTTACGAGTTTTAAAATATCCACTAGCTACCCAACTACATGTGCATGTATGTGATATACCTTGTAAATTTAGTGTGACATGCTGCCATATTCCGTTTACACAGACTTTGAGTGAGTTAGCATGCAGGTCATAAGCTATATTGCCCACGTCCATCCACGTACAATCCTCCCAGCGTGGACCAGGAGAATTCTGACGGAATATATCTATAAAACCAAACATGGAAACATACAATGACGCGTTGCATGTACTGTTTATTAGTTTGTTTTAAATATGAGGACTGGTTGCCAAACTACTTTAACTTTATCATATTGATCATATAAAGTGGAACTTCAATGTTCATTCTTCGAAATCAACATCACAACAGATCATTTTGAACAACTTTTTGTACATTTTTTTATGATTCAAAGCAAGTGATGTGCTTGTTAAACGTAACATATATATTACATGTACGGATCTAGATGCCAATATGGTGATAGGGGGTTGATACAGCCAAGGATTTCAATTATTCCATGAAGATATAAATAAATAAATAAATAAATAAATAAATAAATAAATAAATAAATAAATAAATAAATTCACCTCAACATTTTCGAGGATGCAAAGTATCTCCTTTCCCCTCTTATCTGTTCTAGATCTGTACATGGCATAAATATAGGATCTCAAATGAATTTTCATTTCATACGATGTATTATGAAACGAGTTGTGAGTTTTATATCCCCGAGCCTTGGCGAGGGGATATAAAACGCACAACGAGTTTCATAATACATCGTATGAAATGAAAATTCATTTGAGATTCTTTTTATCACATGATATTGCCAAAAAATGTGTATTTCTAACGTGAAATCAACGTTTCCGAGAACTACAGAGGCGAATCACGCTGTGATCTAGAGGTCGTCTGCTACGCCATGAGAAGTAGTTTCCCCATCGTATAGATATTCTGTGCGTAAGGGAAAAGTATTTCAATTTTGAATAGTATTTTAATGCAAGAATTAATTCAACAACAACAATTTTAATCATTGATACTGACTCCGGGTCTGAATTTAACAGTTGACCGATATTTGAAAGGTCACATTTGTCAAGGTTCATGTGATTAGGTTCCAAACTTGACCAATCGCATTCAAGCAGAGCGATATGTAACGTGTTATCATATCATATATTTATGAAATGGCTTTATGAAACTGCATAACGGATGTATCATGTGATAATGTTGTTTACGTGCAAAACGTACATTAACTTTGTATTGTTTAAGTGTAACGCCATGCTTTAAACAAGCCAGACATGCAAGCTGTCTTACCAAGGAGAAGAGAGGTGTTCAATATGATCTCTGAAATTTGGGATGGAGTTTTATTTAAACGAATGAAGTGCAATTTCTATACATTGGATTGATATGTTTGGGAAATTTTGTAAAAATATATCTTTTTTACCAGTTTCAATGAGCATGAGTGTTCGAGTCGTATTACGGATATTTTAATTGTACCTGGATGGGCTGGCAGGCTGTTGTCCATGTGTGTATGATGTGGGATTCTGGGTGGACACGTACGGACGGACGCATCTGCTCCTGGCAGAAATATCAGGTCCTTCAGTTGACCCTGTAATCACCAACAAAAATTATGAAATATTTTCAAGTGAAAAAGCGATAAGACTACATGTGTCTGATTATCAGGAACAAAAAAAAAAAAAATTATTGAAATACATGTATTGCAATTCACAAAAATATGACGTATGATTTTTACATAAAAACCAAAAGTGATAGTAACCAATGATATGAGATCTTTTGAAGCCATTGCATGGGAATGTATTTATGTAACCAAATACATTGTGCAGTCTTTTTGATAATGAAGAATCATGAAATGATGAAATGATCATGGAAACAAAAATATAAGTGCCATGTCACGTGTAAAAACGTTGGAATATTTCAAAATACTGAATTTGCCAAAAAACGCATTTGCCCTCGCGAAATAGCAACGTACGCGAATATTTCTAACTCAATGCAATTCTTCGTATCGCATCTTCGTTTCTTTTTGAAATGTCTTGCAATTTCGCATCGATTCTATGAGGAAGATAAAGGAGTAAAAGAAAGAGACAATAGGGAGACACGTTAGAAGGCAGAAAAGATAAAGGTTTCACAATTAATAAATGTCTAATTATTATTAAATAAAAAGATTGATTACGATGAGATTGACGATACAATATTGACCCTTGAAAGAGAAACTAAACTGCTAGAAAAAAAGATGTCATTTTTCTAAAGTACAGAAAAGGAAATAAATGTTAGAGTTTTACCGATGAAAGTCGTAAATCAAAAATTCGCTATGTGCAGTGCAGCAAGGTTATTTAATGACCACTATCATCAATAAATTATAGAATTTGCACTTTCACTCTATCTAATATGTATTCCATTTTTGGCGCGTAATGGATCGTGAAATTTCGCGGTATATCATTAACGACCATAGACAAGGTTTTACATTCATTAATATTCCTTTTGGGGTGTTTAAACTTTGAAATCGGCGATGTGTAATCAATTAAACTGTTAATTACTACACAGAGAAATCGTTGCCCTGTCATTATGCATACAATCATCTAGGTTAAAGAAATACGATGCGAAAGTCAAATCTATAACTATTATTACGTGGTTTTTACACTTTTACCTTCTTCAGAAATATTAAATTTCTCCTGTGACAGTCATAAATGTGGTTTGAGATTTATGAAGTCTAGAATATCAAGACTTTAGTGGTGGAACCGTTGGTGCCATGGGCGGATCCAGAAATTTTTTTCAGGGGGGGGGGGGGGGTCCTAAAGTCCGAATTTTTTGAAGAGCAAAAAAAAAAAAAAAAAAAAAAAAAAAAAAAAAAACCGCAAGAAAGTCAAGTTATTGATTGTCAGTTCTGTCTCTAATTATTAACAAAACAGGTGACTGGAGAGCAATGGCGTGCTAACCGCTTAAAAACTTTTGAATTTTCACATCATAGTAATTGATTAAATTGATGGTCAGTTCAAATATGTAAATACAACAAATGGCGAGCGATAGCGAGCCAGCGAATTTTTTTCCAAGAATTGGAATAAAATTCACTATTCGTGTCTTTTTCAGTTTCTGTTCGTTTCCTTAGTGCCCTAGTTTATTAACCTAGGTGTAATGTATATGTGTTGTATATAGGAAAGCGCAGCATCATTTGAAAATAACGTACAAGTATGTAATAAATTCTGGCGAGCGGAAGCGAGCAAGAAAATTTTTGAATACTGACGGCAAAATATTATCAAAATGAAAGATTTCTAATACAAATTCATGATATATTTTTCAAATATTATGACAACAAAAGGGGAATTGGGACTTAAAGTTATGAAATTTAAGCATATTAATAACAAAAATTTAGCAATGTTTCGAAAATTCCAGGGGGGGTCCGGACCCCCCCCCCGACCCCCCTCTGGATCCGCGCGTGGGTGCGCACGTGGACCACGAACAAGAAAATTTACTTAAAAATCATCCAAGTCTTATGAATAACAAACATAAGCATTCCCTCTTCTTATCACAGGTGAATTTAGCACTTCAACTGATAGACACACGCAATTTTTTAAAAGATAATTCGTAATATTTCGTAATCTTCCATCCGCCCACGTTAGGGATCTCCCCCCCCCCCTCCAAATAATCAATGGTAATGTCGATGAATATATCTTCACATTTTGGAGAAATTCGATATCTCATTCAGTGTTTATTTCTCATTCATACACTATCTAATATATCTGTTAATTTGGCCATCTATCAGTCATTTTTAAATCACAGCTTTTCTAGCTACTTTCATATTTTGGTTCCTTAATTGGAATTATCTTTCTAATAAAAAACCTAAAGGAGAAAAAAAAAACGTCTCTAATAGACACACACGAATGATGAAGGAATATCAACCCACCCCCCACCCCATAAAAAAAGGAGGGATGGAAGCATACATTAAAAGTACATTAATTAGAATATTAAAATCGTATTTCTGTAATCGATATGATTTTACACATTGTACAAATTAAAGTTTAATAGATTCTTTCGTACATAAAGAGCATATAGTAACATAAAACACATTTTTTTTGCATACTTTTTGTAAAATTGGAAGAGTGCTGGGGTTAAATTCTTTTATGATGAAAAAGCAATGAAATATAATTCATTACCTGAAAAACACCAAATTTGGACGAGCAGCTGCCAATGAACACCGAGGAACTGTTTAACCGGATATCAGAGGGCCACTTCCGGATTAGCCGTTTCCGTCTTGTGTTTATACAATCTGTTGTCATGACAACGTCTTTTGAAGAAACAGAAAGTCCAATCGTATGCCATTTTTTATCGTTCAAAGCGAAATTTCTGAATCTCAATTTTCTATTTTGTAAAATAAATATTATATGTCTTTTGTTGATTTCAACTCGTAAAATGTTTTGTTTATTTACACCAATTCCAAAGACACATTCCTTTTTGCTGTAAATATTTGAATGTCTTACAACGAAAAATACAGAAAATTCAAATGGAAGAATCTCACAGGAATGGAATAGTTTCTTCGACACAAAACTAATACTCGAATCTGTCGAAAATTTGTACGCATGCGCATGGCTTTTGCTGTCATATATTACACTGATCCCTTGAGGTAGTTGTCCGTATTTAGGAATTCCTATTTCTAGTAAGTTTGTTGGCATCAAACCTGAAATAAAACGAAAATTGTTTTATTTATTTATTTCAAATACATTGTACCTGTTTTTCTAGATGCTGTAAATGTGCATTTGACCCAGAGGATCGGTATTGAAGAATCCATGCCAACTCGTATGCCGCTATCAAAGAAAGAACAATAACACATCAAACTTTATTTCAGAATAATCCAAAATTAATCTCAATATTTCCCAAATTTAATCTCAGTATCTCATAAATTTCATCCGAATATATGATGGATTTCATCTCAATATCTCTATAATTTCATCTCCATATGTCCAAAATTTTATATCATATCTTTTGTGTTTTATCTCAATATCTCTTAAATTTTATCTCAATATCTATCAAATTCATGCATTATCTCACAGAGTTCATCATGTCATACTAATTTAATTGATAATTTATACAAAATAGGAATGAAAAACTGCACTAAAGCATATCTCATTTATCGCAAATTCCACTTCTGTATATGTCATTAACAATCAATCGCATAAAAAAGTCTAGAAGACATATGGACCGCCAGAAAGCAAGATAATTGGTAGGCGAGATACATTTAACTGTAAGCTGTAGGCTACTTTTAAATTATTTTTGAAGATGTTTGGAACTTCTTTCAAGAGAGAGAGAGAGAGAGAGAGAGAGAGAGAGAGAGAGAGAGAGAGAGATTGAGATTCTGACCCCACGATGCACCACTAATGAGGGGGGTAGAGGCACATGAAACTGTTCATTGTCACAAAATTTGGTTAATACCCTTTCATTTAATCAATTAATGTCCCGTTGTAGAGAAACGTTCTTGACCAAGCGCAACCAAAGTTAGGGAGGTCTTTAAGTTCAAAAAGAACGACAAACTGCATGAAAACATTTACATTGAATTCTCTTATGCCTAATTAAATTAATTTTCCTCTGCCCCTCTCTCCCCTCTTTCCTGAATTGCCTCTCGACACGCCTACAGGTAAACCTTTTTCAATTGCACATAGCTGTTCTTTTCAGCGTTGGCACATATCTATTTTGTTAAAATACAACACCTCTTTTTCAAATTAAATCGATCGCTTCAGAGACGTTCGCTCCTTTGATCTCGAACCCTATTGGTTGAAAGATAAAGTATTAAATGATACTTTTTACCCTTCTTAAGCGATTTATGCCCGAAATTCCAAATGAAATCGAATAAGTTCTTAGATGTTTATTTCTGTTTTCGCCAATCAAATCTCAAAAGAGGTGATTTTAATTGACTCTAGAAGTATTTTGCACTTGAAATAGGATTTATTGTTTAACAATGAGAAGCCGTCTCTTTTTAACACTTGGTTTCATGTAACAGAATTTGCGATGTTCTAACTGTGCCGGGGGCCGGGATACGACTTCAGTGTTCAAATAGAAAGAATTAATTCTAACATGCTGTAGGGATTTTTGTAAAATGTTCAAATATGTTTATTTGTATAAAGTGAAATTGTTTTCGATAAACCTATTAGATAAGATGCATGAAGTAAATTGGCAAAGAAAGCATGATTTGAATGACACAGAACCAGACCTGCTCACAGGCTGACAAACGAACTGCCCGCCTCAAAGACCATCTAGAAAAGTTGCATACATTGTACTTACAGACTGAAGAAACGAATATTAAATAGACAAACTGACATTAACATTCATGTACAGACAAACAAAAAGTGACAGACAGACCGACTGACAATACGACGTATATGTAATATATGCATGACACACCATAAGCCGGTATATGATTCGAACACTTTCGAAAGTGAATAAGAAATTTCAACAGGTACATGTATTACTATAATACTAGTAAATATCAGAGTCCGATACCTTTCATTCCAATGTTACCCCTGGGACTTGTGGTCAGGACGGTCATCTTATTTATATACAATATACATGTACCGGTCTACCACAGACCAATTGAGCGATAAAAAAACCGCAAATGTTTGGAAACAAGCAAATACTGATCATATACTCAAACTACTAAAAAATCAAAGAAGAATTTTAATATTTGATAAAAGGTAAAAATAAAAAAAAAAGACAAAGAAAAATGTTAGTGAATTCGAAGTTATGAAAATTATGAAGTCGACTTTTATTTCATGTTTACCTGGTAACTTTATATAGATAAAATGAGAGAAATAATTTTAAAGGTTAAACATTGTTGCGTATATTAGATATTTTTGATAGCTGATAATTTCGAAAAATATATATTCTTAAACTGACATGGCGAACAGATTAAAAGTACCATTGAAAATTCGTTTGAATTTTTTTGGGCTCAATTCTGTTTTTGGCTCAATCCGAATATCGGCTAGATGAAAATGTACATTCTCCATTGATTTCTGAACTGATTTGAGTCACCCATACATTATGATGACTATGGCAACCTATATAAGTTAAAAATTGCCTTATTTCCTCATCTTTCGATTTTTTTTTTTCATTATTATCATCATATTTAAAAAAATACAGAAACCACTAAATTACTTTTTTAAAAGCATATTTTCTTTGATGACACATGCAAATCGAGTCCTCGGATCTGATATCGCTCATAATGACCTCCATGTAAAATCATATTATAACAGATTTTTTTGCTTTGATTTTGAGATTTGGTCCATTTGAGATAAAAATATCGATGCATTAAAAGTTAAACCGTTTTAATCTTTTTGAGCTTTTACAGATGAAATTCAAGCAATTTTCTTTTTGTTCCTCTAGATTTCGACACTGATAAACACCGATTTTCGGCTTCATTTAATACAATCAATTTAACATCATTTTTACCAGACTTCAAGGTACTTAGGGATGACGAAGCTGTTTAAAATGTAACGAAAAAGAGTGAGACAGATGAAAAAAAACTTTAAAAATCGTAATTTTAACATAATAGGCCATAGTTATTTTCGACATGCTACTCTTTGTATTCGTAACAAACCCATAGCGTATTGCAGAATTTCGAAAAAAAAAAAATCTTTCACAATTTCGCATTTGATATTTCGAAATGATAAAGGAACAGCATAATTCTAATTTATCTTACAACATTTCAAACTTTTGTTCTTAAATTTAAAATGTCGTTTTTCGTCTGGGTGGTGAACTTTTCTTCTCCCACCCTTTACAAATTCTATATGCATGTATATGTTAATTCTGAAAACAAATTAGCAAATAGCTCTTTAACTTTCATTTTACAACAAGAAGATTGTATCATGAAAAATGTCAATAAAACTCATAAATTAAATAAACAAAGGGACGTAACCCCATACCGCCAACCTTTCACATGTGGTAACTCTTTAGTTTTGAAATTAGGTTTCATATTTCACCTGAGTGTCACTGTGGTTTCGAACACATTTCACAGTTTACTGTTAAAATTTGGGCCTTAAGACGACCTTGGTCCCTTCTATTCCCTTACATGGCGAAAATAAATATTTACAATATTTACAGGGCACGTAATTGATCTTTCTACTTGCATTGTCCACGGTACATGCATGCATTTTTAAATTCGCTCCATCTTATTTAATTTGGTCTAATTTCCATTTTTCCCTAATTATTTTTCATCGTCCTTTTTTTTTACGTGTAATGCCTGATTTTTTTTTTCATATCTATAGTGCCTCTTATTTTTTGTAATTTTTGAAAATAAAGAAAACAATTTATATATTATTTTTGTAGGATACTAGAACATGCATGTTGAATACACTAAGAAATCCACTTTTTTACATAAGAAAGGTAAAAAAGGTCAAAAAAAAAAAAAAAAAAAAAAAAAAAAAAGGATTAAACGAAGAAAATTTATACGTGCATAATATATGACATCACGTAATCTTCTAAAAGACATACTTTAATTTTTTTTAAATCCTTTCACCTTTTAAAATAGTTTCCTATCCTGTTTCTTCAAATCGTTTCTTTTTAATGGTATTGAAGCTAAGTTATGATATTTTCCTACCAGGGGATCTTTGACTTTTAATCTAAAAGGTTTTGCCTCGTCTTGAAAATATCCGCATCGCTCTAGAAAATGTTTTATACGCCCCCCCCCCCCTCCAAATGAAAGTAAAATAAACCGTAACCCCCAGATTTGATGATATACTTAAAAAAATACTATAAGCTTATCTAATATCCAACACAAGGTTCAAAATCTACATCTAGATTGTTTTATGGAGAAATGTAGGAAATTCTGAAAAAAAAAAAAATGAAATAAATATGTAAAAACTTACCGGCGCATGCGTCCATGTCTTTATTGCTTCCAAAAGAGTAAATGATGCATTTTAATAGCCAGAGTAAAATTCCGCCAATATGTTCCCTTATAAACATATTTTACACGGATTCCGGACTTTTCGTTCTGTCCCTTTCCGCATTTCGTTTTATTAATCTGAAACTTGAATAGAAAGTAATTTAACCAATAAGCTGTTCAAAAAAGATCACATGACTTTAATCATGGCGATCATTCAAGGTATATTCTTCTGAATTCCCTCTTTCAACTTTTTTCTCTAAATATGGGATAGTGGTTACATTTTCACTCTAATTTCAGGATATTTTTACAGCAATTGCCGATAAAGCGTAGCAAAGTGTTTCAAATGAACGCATTAAAAACCGTAATCAAAGGAGGAAATCTTTAGTTCGATCGGGTTAATTGGCCAGAATGTTAAATTATAGATCAGTCTCTTCACCAACGAAATGAGTTTAAATTAGAATTCCTTAGATAAAGTGTAAAACACATGCGTTGTCACAGAAAAGTATTTCTTACAATTTTGTTGTTCGGAGACCTCCCATGCCGAAAATATAAATCTAACAGAATTTTTGTTTTTGTTTCGATTTCTTTTTATTATTTATTTATTTATTTTATTTTATTTATTTAATTTTCTTTTTGTTATTCAAATTTAGATTTGAATATTTTATTATTTCAAATTTCGTTGAGAATCTGTTCCGATAACATCGTTGAAATTTTTATTACCTAAACTTTAGTTATATGGAAATATAAACTCATTAAAGTATGTATTTGGCTGATTCGATGTCTTTTACACAATTTTCTAAACATTCATTAACTGTTTTAAAACGTTTCGCTTTTTTAATCTAAGGAGCAAGTTTGTATGTCGCCTGCAAAGCAAGAGCGATATTTAGGGATTTTTTACAGAAACTTTCTTGCAGCAAAAGAACTCACAATTATAGATCCCCCAAAAATTTAATTATCAGTCAATTTCTTTCAAAAAAAGTCTTCTTATTTTCCCTAAAACGACTTTCAATATTCATTTAAACGTGGCTAAACTTACATAGTGTACAATAATCCCAGTGATATATCTATATGAAATTTCACACTTCTTTAAGAATATGGCCCAAGGTTGAACAAATGAGCTTTTATTTACACCCGGGTCATATGGACTTGTTTTCATGTATTAGAGGGATCTATATATATACGTTGACAAGATTTCAAAGCCATGTAAATAAACCAAGAACATATCAATGTCATGGTAGTGTAAAATGCTGTAATTTCTGGATCACTTTGTTATTACCCTATTAAAACTTGTAACGCTCATGCTTCGATAAAGGTGTCAATTCATTCTGTAGCTTTTATCAATCCGTACCTACGTCTTGCATATCGCGATGTTTTCAAACTCGCTTTATTTTGAAAAAAAAAATCGAAGATCCACTTTAGGTAAAGTGAGCGTAAAATCTGCCCTGAAAAGTTGAAATTTCAAAATACAAAAAAAAAAAAAAAAAAAAAGAAAAAAAAAAAAAAAAGAAAAAAAAAAAAAAAAAAAAAAAAAAAAGAAGTTATGAATCTTCTTTCAGGTTGGATAAATGATTAAAAAAAGACCGATTTCTGGGTCAAAATAAGCGTTTTTCCCATAGAAATCAATGGAAAACGGAAAAGTTTTCTACAACATTGTTCCCTATCGTTTCAGTATGCCACTTTCACCAAATGTGCATGTCATTAAAACAAATCATCTGGCTAAGGGGGTTCTGAACCGAGGGAAGGGGGGGGGGGGGGGATGGCAGTGTCCCACAGGCGAAAAAACGAAAAAAAGGGGGGATGGATTACTATTTTAGAATCAGTCTTTAGAGCGATAAAATAGATAAAAATTGCCATTTTTCCTTTTGATATCATGTAACAATCTATTCAGAGTGTGTTCCGATCAAATATCTAACCTTTAGGCCATACCAAATTAATAAAATGTTCTTTGGATTTTCTTGTGAAAAAAGGGGTGCGAGCGGGCGAAAATATAATTATTTTATTTTTCTTTTGAATATTGCATTTTTTAAGGTGCGAGCGATTGAAATAATTTTATTTTGATATAGTTTACCATAGTAATACATTTATGATGTTTTCCGTACTCTTAAAGGAATCCCCATGGGAATATGGTGACCAGGAAGCCTGGCACATAGCAGTACGGAAAAGATTTTTGAACATTCTCCCCTCCTTGACTTTCAGTGCCATGTATATTGGACAACAGAATTGCTACCAACAATTTTTTTCAAATACAAGTAGTATCGTTTTCGTCGAAATTTGCAAAATCTGAGATTTCTAGAAGCATTAAGATTTGCAGAAATCAGAACCGACTCTAAAAAATTCGTGAGCCAGAAATTTCAGGGTGCGGGCGAGCATTTTATTTTTATAGTATTATTTTTTGAATTTTGAAAAATATGGTGCGGGAAATCCAAAGAACATTTTATTAATTTGGTATGGCCTTAGGAAGGAAATAAACAAGAAAGTTGTCTGTTTCTACTATGTGCGTATTTCGCGCCTGAAAGTTTCATACATGTACATGTGGCTGATAAATACGAAATATAAGCGTTTGTCAGTTTCCAGATTGCGGATTTTACCGATTATATTGATATAATAGCCTCAATGTTTTATCTCTCTTATCCAATTTTGACATTAAAAGGTACAGAAGCATAATAAATATCAAATTTTTGTAAACTAATGCATTTTTTTTTTTGTGAATTTTCGCTCGATATTTGATGTTTTCTCTCATCAGTACCCCTACCTCTCAACCCGTAATTATAACATCTTGCAAAAAATCTATTGAAATGAAATACGTACTAGGAATCTTCTAATACATGTGCTTTTTTTTTAATCCCCCACCACTTTTTTTCAATAATGGAAGGACAGCGCCGGAGAAAAAGTCGAGTGATTTTAGGGCTAAATCAAGCCCTTATCTTAACAGCTCCTTACTTTTTTTTCTCTTGAAATAAAACTCAGTTACTTTGAAAAAATAAATATTGGATAAAAAGTGGCAAGCAGACCAGAAAATAATTCAGCTTATTGTCAACCTTCTTTGAGTATGACCGCTCAATTTTAACATAGTTCAGACTCAGCGCAGGTAGTGACACCCGCCCGACTTAAGCTGTCATTTCGGTAATTTTATCTTTGTCTTATATTTACATATGATTTTCAAATTCCTATTCCTAAAAGAGAGGAGAAGATGGATCCTGTAATGGGCCTTTGATATTCGGGAAAGTATTAACTTTAATATAGTCACTTATCATCCCGAGGTATCAATGTAAACATACAGGAACATGGCTCATAGGAATTTTTATATAATTTGATAGCATATAGCCCTAGAGAAATTTACCTACTGTGGCACGGTATAGCGTGCTAAATTGACTTGTTCCTTTTTATTGGCAAGGAATTCACGGATCTAGAGGGTGGGGTCGGTAGCTAGGAACACCCTACCCTTTGGAATTTGCCAAAATACTGAGTTTTTCCCCGTTTTTACGTATAATTTTGTTCATAACAATAGGCACGTACATTTTTATTTTTGACTATAGAATCTACTACAGTTTAAATTCTCTGCATTACGAGCTCGACATTGAAAAAAAAAAAAAAACCACGACAGGTATTCATTCACATTTAAAATGAAATAGTATATATGTAATTTGCTCTAAAAACGAACTATTATCGAGGAAAATTTAACATAAAAGTGAACTTTATGAGTCAATGACTCTAGCTAATACCGATTCATTCACTTTCTCACAGCTAAAAGGGGATGTAAAATATAATATCCAAATACATACACAAAAACACCGGAATGTCGCTAGTTCATCACGTATCGTACATTATCCACTTAACTCAACATTTCACGATTTTACGAGGATAAAATATGCATATTAAATGAATAAGAACGTCTTAAAGTATAGAGTGAAATGAATTTTTTATTACTGTTTATAGCTTGTTCTTTAAAGTAGAGAAAGCGAATAGGTGTCCTCGGAGTCATTAAGCCTTCTATGTATACTGTACATGAATTTTAAAACGCACGAAATTCCTTAAAATTGAAAAGTGAAATAAGTTAAAATAAATGATAGTACAAATGCCAGAGATAGCTGTAACTAAATGAATTTAAAAAATAAAGATGTAAATTGAAAATAAGTATGGCACGTGACACCAATGCTAAATACTGTAATTTTTCTTGAATTTTCAGGCCTTTCCGCTTCCATAAAAGATAGATAAATTATGGATTAACACTGTCAAATAAGATCTGAATGAATTATCAACCATGTGCATAGGGCATGTAGGGTCCAAGCGTCCTAATTCGTGTTTTCTGAAGGATACACAAAGTACACAATTTGCATTACAGTACATGCATTTCCCCAGGAAGGAAAATGAGGGTTTTCAGTCCGTCTGAGCGGTCTAGCCTATGATTTAGAAAATTAAAACCCTCAAAAACGGAAAAAATAATGTTTTGACAAATTCCAGGTGAAGTTCCTGACCCCTAACCCTCCTATTGATCCGCGCGTTGGAGTATCATAGTATGTTTCATAGATGAGATTTACCGAATTTGACTTTCCTATCGATCTAAAGTAACGAATATGACATGGCGACATGCAGGTTGTTCTTACCCTTTTCAACGTGGAATTTTATCCTATCACTATTTCTATACGAGCGTTAAAATTGCAAGTATAGATCTAGGGGGGGGGGGGGTTAGGATAGGGGGTTAAAACCTCACCCTCAATGGAATTTTCCAAAAATGCTGATTTTCTTTCAAAATCACAGGCTAGATTCCCCGATAGGCATGAGTTCAAGCTCCTTATGATACTAGTTCAAGAGACAAAAGAGACCAAAAATGCATTCTTTATTATAATACTTTTTTTCTATCAAAAAATAATTATGAGGAGTGTCAACAGAAAGGAAACGGAATATACATCGTTAAAATGTAAATATAGGAAATTTCCCCCAGAAGTCAAATAAATAATTAAAATATAGAATTTTTTAATACAGACTCTGAGGCAAAATAAAACCGCAAAAAGCCATCCACCCGGTATAAACGCGAGGTTGACAACCTTAAACGAGCTACGTAATAGGATTAATTAAAAAATCACTTCTGTAAGCCAACTGAAGAGGCAATTCGGACGATGCCACCATTGTATTACACGTTCGGTGAAGTGGGTTTAATCCCGAAGACAAACCACTTGACGTGTGTTTTGTGTAAACATATACTCCATAGAGGTGTCTGCCGATGTCCTTTTGATCAACCGACATCTTACCAAATTAAATATTTGGTTATATGGCGGAGTGATTTCATAGGGGATGCGAAAAGGAAGTGCGTGTTGCGTCCCCGTGGGTGATGTGTATTCTTTAGGGACTGACGGCTAGAAGAATATTTATGAGACTTCCCTTTTAGGAATTTCGAGACCTAATACAAGCGCAGATCTAGACGGGAACTTAGGAGGTCTGGATCCCTACCTTGGAATTTGCAAATAATACGGATTTATCCGGTACATTGTACCTTTGTATATTTTTCTTTTCGTACACAAATTTAAGGCTGCCCCTCCTTCTAACTTCTTAGATCCGCTTATGAAACATGTACAGTTTTTAAATATGTAGAGGACCTGGTATACATGTATGGCTAGGACTGACCAGCCCGATCCCCGCGGGCATTATAACCCCCTTAAATACATACATGTACTGTTCCCTCCGCATTCTATGCTCAGAAACATCCGTTATGCAGTATATATTTGCAATCATTGACTTGAAAATCTACCAGCGAAAGAAAGAGTCGATGATTTTTTTTATCAAAAAGAATTTTGCATTTCAACAGAAAATCTGGAAAGGAGAAAAGAAAATGCACCTTTATGTAAAATGTACCTCGCAACGATAAAGGTCTAAAAGGAATCAGGAATCGAGACTTAGTGATATTATGAATCATATCAAAAGTAGATCCGGAAATTATTATTTCTTTAAAATTGGCCTCGCTCGTTAAAGGATCAAAATTCCTTGGTCAAATTTATTTTGAATTTAAAGCTCCTCATGTTCAATTTTATCATGTTTCACAAATTCAATAAATGTTTGTTGTAGCTGTATATTGATTGAATGATTAAAGTATTGTAAGAAGTAAGATAGAAAGAGTTCGAAAGGATGAGTCCATTTTGTTTCAATCGTGCCTCCGTTAGGTTTGCTAGCTGTTTCTACTGAAGCGTTGATTTGCTGGTGAGCTTTTACTTCTTATTACATATAATATTACAATAAAGGCGGACATCTTCAACGGGACTCGGTTACACCACCAAGACAACAGTTAAAAAAGCTAAACACGAAAACACGGAGTGTGGTACTACAAGAGAGTATAACAACAGTATAACAAGAGATTACAAAAGGAGTACAACAAGAGAGTACAACATCAGTACAACAAGAAAGTACTACGAGAGAGTCCTACAAGAGAGTACTACAAGAGAGTACAACAACAGCTAGTACAACAAGAGAGTACAACAAGAGAGTACAACAACATTACAACAAGAGAGTACAACAAGAGAGTACAACAAGAGAGTACAACAACATTACAACAAGAGAGTACAACAAGAGAGTACAGCATCAGTACAACAAGAGAGTACAGCATCAGTAAAACAAGAGAGTACAGCATCAGTACAACAAGAGAGTACTACAAGAGAGTAAAACAACAGTACAAGAGAGTACAACAAGAGAGTACAACAATAGAGTACAACAAGAGAGTACAACAAGAGTACAACAAGAGAGTACAACAAGAGACGTCAAAGGGACAAGGAGTAACGAACAGTGACGTTCAGTAGCTACCATGTATGCTTCAATACTACACCATCAACTCTTTTTTCTAAAATTTCCGAATTTTGTACCTTTTTTCTCCACAGAATATTTCATGCAGAGCTGCCGGAGACTTTATTTTTGGCCTCCTTCAAGGCAATGTCCTGGAACTTGTTAAGACTATATGTGTCCCCATAACCCCCTCCCCTTCGCCCCTATATCATAAAAAAAATTTACTTAATTAAATTTTGGCCTAGCTACGCCACTGCCACATTATACACAAAATATTACTGTAACACATAAACCACCAACGAGACCAATTGGCAATCGGTGTCGATTGCTTTATTTCATAAATATTAATTTTAAGATCTCGGTTAATCAAACGGACAAATTTACGAAAGGACAATTAAATAGAGTGGCCAACGGGGAAACGAATCGGAACTGCATAAAACAAGAGGCCCAAGGGGGGCGACACCAGAATTGCAGTGATAGTGGACAATGATATTTGCTTCCTGTAAGATTGTTGTTAATGAGGAGAAGTCGAATATGCGTCAGCCAATCAGAACCCTCGGTGGCCATATTTGTTGACCGATCGGCATTTAATAAATAAATAAATAAATAAAAAAAACCCCAAAAAACAAAAACACCGCAACAAAAGTGGAAGAGGACCTCGAGTACTTGCTTCCTGTAAGCTTTAATAAGTGAAATTCTGTGAAGCGGTTGCGGAGGAGAAGTCGAAAATGTGACAGCCTATCAGAACCCTCGATGACCATATTTGTTGACCGATCAGCACAAAAAACACAAACTTGGGAGAGGACCTTGAGTACTTGCTTCTTGCAAGGTTTCGTGAAGTTCTGTGCTGCATGTGGTTTCAGATAAGAAGTTCAAAATGCACTAGCCAATCAGAGCCCTCGGCGGCCTTATTTGTAGACCGATCGGCACGTAAAACACAAACTGAGTTCATGCTTCCTGTAACACGGTGGGTAATCTCGCAACGCAGAACAATTGATTTTTCTATATTTTTGCGCAAAATAGATATTAATTTATGACAAAAGGGAAATGTGATGCAGTGTAATAACGCCCTAACTATGAGTTGCATCCAAAATACATGTAAGGTGGATATTAGCTTTTTATAACGCACAAAGACGATCGGCGTTCTACTTTCACTTTCATTTACACGAATCACGCCGATCGTTTTTCAGCTTTATAAAAGGACATTAATTTACCTCTCTTACTTTGGATAATTCTCGTAGCTAAGGCATCCTTACATTGCATCACATTCCCCTTTTTGTGAAAAAAAATTTGTATTACACGAAATTTTAGATAGACCGAATGTTCTGCGTTGCGAAATTACCCACCGTGTGTAAAGTTTCATGAAATTCTGTGCAGCGGTTACAGAGGAGAAGTCGAAAATGTTAAAAGTTTACGCCGGACGACGACGGACGGCGCGCTATGACAATAGCTCACTCGACCTTCGCTCATGTGAGCTAAAAAAGGGAGATAGATTTAAATGGTATATAATGTATTTCTCAAGAAAAAAGAATGATATAGAAAAATCATAATTTGTTTTTCACACTTAAATTGTTAAAATTCTCAATCTTTCTTGTGGTAAATTTAAGATGAAAGAGGATTTTATCGATGTAAATGTATTTTGAACAAATTAAAACCTCAACTATATGAAAGCAAATTCTTACCCAATTCTATCATGGAATAATTTATTTCTTGCATTCTAATTTTTCCAGTCTGTAATCTAGTTGAAGACTAATGGAGCAGATTTATAGAATGTACAGGTGTTTATACATCTTCAAAGACAAACCATACTTGTATGATATCAATTTATCAAGCACTTAAAACAGGGTACATATTTTTGTTGTTTGATCAAGTCTACCTACCACTTTAACCTATAATTCGTTGAATTAATATTAAACATTTTTTATTGCAGTCATATGTGGTTAAGAAAACGTTAGATTTGGAACAAAAATTAGAATTATAGAAAGATTAAAGGAAAAAAAAAATGGTTTTTTTTGTTAAAGGTGGCAAAGAGAGTCATTCTTTAAAAAAATGTTTCGAAATAAATCAGGGGGACATAGTAAAAATGAATTACTGTCACAGGTGTAATATGAAATATATCAGTGATGGAGGCTAGTTAGAATCGAGTTAAAAGGTACATGCCATAATGTTGCTTTTTATATACATTGTACAATGTTTATTGCGTTCTCATGAGCAGAACTGAACAGTCAGCTCTTATATGTTAAGTACTGTGCAGTATGTACTGCCTTAATACATATTTGTATGTACAATGTACTCTAGGAGCTGTAGGAAATAACATTCCAGGGGATCGGTGAGGGATTTCAAGCCTATGACCTTTAATTACGCAAAACGGGAAACCTGAGTTTTTTTCGGGTCATCGTAGCAAAAGTTTCGATGTGTATATTGTCAGAGCTCCATAAATTATCTACATTTCCACTTCCTATCTTCAATAACGTCACAGGGTTTCACGAAACACATAAAGATTACATTCAACATGTTCAAGGTTTTTTTATCAGGTTTTTTTACGACCCATTTCCTTAACTTGCCTTGTCTGGAAGGTTACACACTTAGTAATTATGTGGAGGACACTCCATGACGGACGTGTGATGTCCAAGAAAAGACCTTTCTCCTACAAGACCTGGTGAACAGTGTTGGAAGTAGTGTTGTAACGATTATCGCCGACATCGGCGACATCATCGCTAATACCCTTCGATTTCGATTAATCGATTACGTTTTCAAGAATCGATTATAATCGGAAATATACAACTTAGAAAAGAATGACATAGTTCTCGGTCGAATACGCGTATGACAAGGCAAACATATTTTGGAATACAGTTGACAGTTGACAGTTGACGATTGAATTGTCAACTGCATTCCAGAATACAGTTGACAATTCGACTAAGAAACACCTGTATTGAAAATGTATGCATAATAAATTTTCTGTAATACTATCATCACACCAAAAAATACATATGACACCAATGCCCCACCTCCACTTCTTACAGAATAAAAAAGAAATGAAGCAAAGTATTGACACATCCTGTTGGTAATAGCTCAAACTTTTATAGTATTCCCCTGGTTACGATACTGAAATTTTCAGGGATTCATGCCTAGGCATTGACTCAAACACACCATAAATTTGGTGAGGGTACATGACCTTGTTACCGAGGAATAAGGCCGAGAACTTTGCCAATATTTCTACAATTCAGAAAAATTCTGAAAAAAATTCTAAGTCCAAACTTTTATAGTATTCATCTGGTTACGATACTGAAATTTTCAGGGATTCATGCCTAGGCATTGACTCAAACACACTATAAATTTGGTGAGGGTACATGACCTTGTTACCGAGGAATGAGGCCGAGAACTTTGCCAATATTTCTACAATTCAGATAAATTCTGAAAAAAATTCTAAGTCCAAACTTTTATAGTATTACCTTAGTTACGATACTGAAATTTTCAGGGATTCATGCCTAGGCATTGACTCAAACACACCATAAATTTGGTGAGGGTACATGACCTTGTTACCGAGGAATAAGGCCGAGAACTTTGCCAATATTTCTACAATTCAGATAAATTCTGAAAAAATTCTAAGTCCAAACTTTTATAGTATTCCCTTAGTTACGATACTTAAATTTTCAGGGATTCATGCCTAGGCATTGACTCAAACACACCATAAATTTGGTGAGGGTACATGACCTTGTTACCGAGGAATAAGGCCGAGAACTTTGCCAATATTTCTACAATTCAGATAAATTCTGAAAAAAATTCTAAGTCCAAACTTTTATAGTATTCATCTGGTTACGATACTGAAATTTTCAGGGATTCATGCCTAGGCATTGACTCAAACACACTATAAATTTGGTGAGGGTACATGACCTTGTTACCGAGGAATGAGGCCGAGAACTTTGCCAATATTTCTACAATTCAGATAAATTCTGAAAAAATTCTAAGTCCAAACTTTTATAGTATTCCCTTAGTTACGATACTTAAATTTTCAGGGATTCATGCCTAGGCATTGACTCAAACACACCATAAATTTGGTGAGGGTACATGACCTTGTTACCGAGGAATAAGGCCGAGAACTTTGCCAATATTTCTACAATTCAGATAAATTCCGAAAAAATTCTAAGTCCAAACTTTAATAGAATTCCCCTGGTTACGATACTGAAATTTTCAGGGATTCATGCCTAGGCATTGACTCAAACACACTATAAATTTGGTGAGGGTACATGACCTTGTTACCGAGGAATAAGGCCGAGAACTTTGCCAATATTTCTACAATTCAGATAAATTCTGAAAAAATTCTAAGTCCAAACTTTTATAGTATTACCTTAGTTACGATACTTAAATTTTCAGGGATTCATGCCTAGGCATTGACTCAAACACACCATAAATTTGGTGAGGGTACATGACCTTGTTACCGAGGAATAAGGCCGAGAACTTTGCCAATATTTCTACAATTCAGATAAATTCTGAAAAAAATTCTAAGTCCAAACTTTTATAGTATTCCTCTGGTTACGATACTGAAATTTTCAGGGATTCATGCCTAGGCATTGACTCAAACACACCATAAATTTGGTGAGGGTACATGACCTTGTTACCGAGGAATGAGGCCGAGAACTTTGCCAATATTTCTACAATTCAGATAAATTCTGAAAAAAATTCTAAGTCCAAACTTTTATAGTATTCCCTTAGTTACGATACTTAAATTTTCAGGGATTCATGCCTAGGCATTGACTCAAACACACCATAAATTTGGTGAGGGTACATGACCTTGTTACCGAGGAATAAGGCCGAGAACTTTGCCAATATTTCTACAATTCAGATAAATTCTGAAAAAATTCTAAGTCCAAACTTTAATAGAATTCCCCTGGTTACGATACTGAAATTTTCAGGGATTCATGCCTAGGCATTGACTCAAACACACTATAAATTTGGTGAGGGTACATGACCTTGTTACCGAGGAATAAGGCCGAGAACTTTGCCAATATTTCTACAATTCAGATAAATTCTGAAAAAATTCTAAGTCCAAACTTTTATAGTATTCCCTTAGTTACGATACTGAAATTTTCAGGGATTCATGCCTAGGCATTGACTCAAACACACCATAAATTTGGTGAGGGTACATGACCTTGTTACCGAGGAATAAGGCCGAGAACTTTGCCAATATTTCTACAATTCAGATAAATTCTGAAAAAATTCTAAGTCCAAACTTTTATAGTATTCCTCTGGTTACGATACTGAAATTTTCAGGGATTCATGCCTAGGCATTGACTCAAACACACCATAAATTTGGTGAGGGTACATGACCTTGTTACCGAGGAATAAGGCCGAGAACTTTGCCAATATTTCTACAATTCAGATAAATTCTGAAAAAATTCTAAGTCCAAACTTTTATAGTATTCCCTTAGTTACGATACTTAAATTTTCAGGGATTCATGCCTAGGCATTGACTCAAACACACCATAAATTTGGTGAGGGTACATGACCTTGTTACCGAGGAATAAGGCCGAGAACTTTGCCAATATTTCTACAATTCAGATAAATTCTGAAAAAAATCTAAGTCCAAACTTTTATAGTATTCATCTGGTTACGATACTGAAATTTTCAGGGATTCATGCCTAGGCATTGACTCAAACACACTATAAATTTGGTGAGGGTACATGACCTTGTTACCGAGGAATGAGGCCGAGAACTTTGCCAATATTTCTACAATTCAGATAAATTCTGAAAAAATTCTAAGTCCAAACTTTTATAGTATTCCCTTAGTTACGATACTGAAATTTTCAGGGATTCATGCCTAGGCATTGACTCAAACACACCATAAATTTGGTGAGGGTACATGACCTTGTTACCGAGGAATAAGGCCGAGAACTTTGCCAATATTTCTACAATTCAGATAAATTCCTGAAAAAATTCTAAGTCCAAACTTTATAGAATTCCCCTGGTTACGATACTGAAATTTTCAGGGATTCATGCCTAGGCATTGACTCAAACACACTATAAATTTGGTGAGGGTACATGACCTTGTTACCGAGGAATAAGGCCGAGAACTTTGCCAATATTTCTACAATTCAGATAAATTCTGAAAAAATTCTAAGTCCAAACTTTTATAGTATTACCTTAGTTACGATACTTAAATTTTCAGGGATTCATGCCTAGGCATTGACTCAAACACACCATAAATTTGGTGAGGGTACATGACCTTGTTACCGAGGAATAAGGCCGAGAACTTTGCCAATATTTCTACAATTCAGATAAATTCTGAAAAAAATTCTAAGTCCAAACTTTTATAGTATTCCTCTGGTTACGATACTGAAATTTTCAGGGATTCATGCCTAGGCATTGACTCAAACACACCATAAATTTGGTGAGGGTACATGACCTTGTTACCGAGGAATGAGGCCGAGAACTTTGCCAATATTTCTACAATTCAGATAAATTCTGAAAAAATTCTAAGTCCAAACTTTTATAGTATTCCCTTAGTTACGATACTGAAATTTTCAGGGATTCATGCCTAGGCATTGACTCAAACACACCATAAATTTGGTGAGGGTACATGACCTTGTTACCGAGGAATAAGGCCGAGAACTTTGCCAATATTTCTACAATTCAGATAAATTCTGAAAAAATTCTAAGTCTAAACTTTAATAGAATTCCCCTGGTTACGATACTGAAATTTTCAGGGATTCATGCCTAGGCATTGACTCAAACACACCATAAATTTGGTGAGGGTACATGACCTTGTTACCGAGGAATAAGGCCGAGAACTTTGCCAATATTTCTACAATTCAGATAAATTCTGAAAAAATTCTAAGTCCAAACTTTTATAGTATTCCCTTAGTTACGATACTGAAATTTTCAGGGATTCATGCCTAGGCATTGACTCAAACACACCATAAATTTGGTGAGGGTACATGACCTTGTTACCGAGGAATAAGGCCGAGAACTTTGCCAATATTCTACAATTCAGATAAATTCTGAAAAAATTCTAAGTCCAAACTTTTATAGTATTCCCTGGTTACGATACTGAAATTTTCAGGGATTCATGCCTAGGCATTGACTCAAACACACCATAAATTTGGTGAGGGTACATGACCTGTTACCGAGGAATAGGCCGAGAACTTTGCCAATATTTCTACAATTCAGATAAATTCTGAAAAAATTCTAAGTCCAAACTTTTATAGTATTCCCTTAGTTACGATACTTAAATTTTCAGGGATTCATGCCTAGGCATTGACTCAAACACACCATAAATTTGGTGAGGGTACATGACCTTGTTACCGAGGAATAAGGCCGAGAACTTTGCCAATATTTCTACAATTCAGATAAATTCTGAAAAAAATTCTAAGTCCAAACTTTATAGTATTCCTCTGGTTACGATACTGAAATTTTCAGGGATTCATGCCTAGGCATTGACTCAAACACACTAT
>VSWD01000014.1:3405078-3429755 GCA_033119305.1 Pinctada imbricata | reverse complement strand
ACATGATATCTAGCAACGAAAACATGATATTTTCCAAGAAAACTGGAAAAAGATATCTGGAAATGAAAACATGATATCTGACAATTGAAACACGATGTTTATTAATATTGATATGATATCTAGTAATTAGATAGCTGGAAATAAAAAAATGTGTGGAAATGGAAACATGACATGTAGCAAAAAAAAACCATGATTTCTTGCTAGAAAACATAATATATGCGAGGGAGACATTAAACCATGATCTCTGGCAATGGACATGATATATGGCAAAAGAACCATTGTATTTTGCAAGAGAAAAAAAAAGATATTTGGAAATAAAAATATGATATCTGATAATGAAAACATACTATCTGACAAAAAATTAAAACATAAATGTATGTTGTAATGTAAACATGATATCTGGCAATTAAAACATGATATCTAGTCATGGAAAATGATATCTGACGGTGAAAACATTTCATCTGGCAATCAAAACATCATATCTGGATATTGAAACATGATATCTAGCAAAGAGAACATTATATCTAGTAATTGAAAAATGATATTGTGCAGTTAAACATGACATCCGACAATGAAAACATGATACCTAGCAATGAAAACATGATATCTTGCAAGAAATTATATCTGACAATAAAAAACAAAATGAAACATAATATCTCGCAATAAAAATCTGATATCTAGCGGTAAAAACCTGATATCTGGCAATGAATACATGATATCTAGCAATGAATACATGATATCTGGCAATGAAAACATGATATGTGGCAATGGATACATGATATCTAGCAATGGATACATGATATCTGGCAATACGTCGGTTTTGAGATCCTGAATACGGACCGTAACTATTTGGTTTTTAAACAAGGATTTCAGGTCACGTGGCACAAAAGTAGGACTGTTTACATTTCTCAGTATGGCAAGTTGATGGGCCGCCTGTTTTGAATTGTAATAAATTTAAAAGTAAAAACATATGAGCTTCCAGGACAAGCTTGCTGCCTTTCTGAATGTTACAAAAGTATGGATTGACACTTTATAAGCATTTATTTTAAGTTTTAGATTGAGATCAAGTGCTTGGAAGTGAGCAGTACTTGATAACGGTCTATTTTCCTATGTTCAAATCCTAATATCGGCGATTATTGATCATAAATGATCTTCTTATGCTGTAGAATTATGTAAGTCTGATATCTAAATTCATTTCTACTGTTGGTAATACACGATTTTGTACTGTTTGTGAAATTCCCTAGATATTACATTACGCACTACAGGTGTCCCACCTTTTGTCAATGGCGCACGTAAAAGTCGAAAACTTCCGGTCCGTAACAGGATCTCGAAACTCACAGTATTGGTACATGATATCCTTGCAATTGGTACATGATATGTGGCAATGGATACATGATATGTGGCAATGGATACATGATATGTGACAATGGATACTTGATATGTATCAATGGAAACATGATATCTGGCAATTGGTACATGATATGTGACAATGGATACATGATATGTGGCAATGGATACATGATATGTGGCAATGGATACATGAAATCTGGCAATGGATATATGATATCTGGCAATGAAAACATGATATGTGGCAATGGATACATGATATGTGGCAATGGATATGTGCTATCTGACAATGGATACATGATATCTGGCAACGGAAACATGATATCTGGCAATGGATACATGATATGTGGCAATGGATACATGATGTCTGGCAATGATAACATATGTGGCAATGGACACATGATATGTAGCACTGGATACATGATATATGGCAATGGATACATGATATCTGGCAATTGGTACATGATATCTGGCAATAGATACATGATATCTGGCAATGGAAACATGATATATGGCAATAGATACATGATATTTGGCAATGGAAACATGATATCTTGCAATGGATACATGATATGTGGCAATGGATACAGGATATGTGGCAATGGATACATGATATCTGGTAACGGAAACATGATATCTGGCAGTGGATACATGATATGTGGCAATGGACACATGATATGTAGCACTGGATACTTGATATGTATCAATGGAAACATGATATATGGCAATGGATACATGATATGTGGCAACGGAAACATGATATGTGGCAATGGATACATGATATGTGGCAACGGATACATGATATCTGGCAGTGGATACATGATTTTGTTCCATACAAATATGCTATCAGGCAATAGTAACATGATATAACTAGCAATGGAAACATGAAACGATATTTGGCAATGGAATATGATATAGGGCAATAAAAACATGATATCTATCAAAAATAAAAATTGAAATGAAAACACGAAATCTGACCAAAAAATCTAGACATATCTGACACTTCAAATATGGAGATAGAAACATGATATCTTGCAAGAAAACATGATATTAAGCGATGAAAACATGATATTTCGCGATGAAAACAAGATATCTAGGAATTAAGGAAAACATTATATCTGGCGATGAAAACATGATATTTCGCGATGAAAACAAGATATCTAGGAATTAATGAAAACATGATATCTAGCAATGGAACCATCGAATCTTGAAATGGAACCATGATATCTGGCAATGAAAACATGATATCTAGCATTGGAACCATGGAATATTACAATGGAACCATGGTATCTGGTAATGAAAACATGATAGCTTGCAATGGAAACATGGTATCTAGCCATGGAACCATGGAATATTTCAATGGAACCATGGTATCTGGCAATGGAAACACGAAATCTGGAAACATCATTGTGGTCAATATGACGATGAATGGTGATGTGACGAGTTTGTGATGCAGAAAGTAGCATAGTGTTGCTTGTATTCTCTCATGAGTTTTTGACGTTGATTTTTATTGAGGTAACAGACAACTTTCAGTACCATGTATCTACATTCTTTATATGAAAGTAGAATGAAAATCGGGCTAAAAACCTGATGCATTAGCATCATACTAATTGCAATGAACATTAAAAAGTTTAATGGTATTTTCTCCTCGTCGGCCTCTAGCATTGCTACTTCGTAAATCCTTGATATGATCCAGGGTCCCAGTAAGGCGGCACTCATAACGCAAAGATGGAATGATTTAATCGCGGTATGCCAAAAGTTCTTGAAAACCTTCGATTTTACTTTCTCTTTACTTTCTCCTGGTAACACTGGAGATACCTTTGACATTTGAATGGCCTTGAACCCTATGAAGCCATACGTTATAATCTGGGTGAAGAGCAGACTCAAGAGGATGGGGAAATATGAGACAATGCCCACGTACGTGAAAATCTCCTTTGGGTGATCTTGACATTGAGTCATCAATTCCGGAGACATATTTGGGAGGTTGGTAACACATCCGAAAATGTAAAGAGCAAGGGCTAAATACGTAGCGTTCTTCTTATTGGTCCAAAATGTATACCGCATGGCGAATTTCAGGGAGAGCAATCTGTCGATCCCGATAGTTGTAAGGAATAAGTAATAAATTATAAAGAAAAACGGAAACAGTTTCAGTAAAGCCGTGCAGAACAATCCATTGACCACGTAGATAATATTAACGATGTAAGTGTTAATGCCAAATCCAAAGTTTGCTGCAGCCAAATGAATCGATGCGAAACGAATTTGGTAGACGAGCTTTTTGCATCTAGTGAGGATGATGATGGCCGCTAGCTAAGGAAGGCAACAAATAATCCGCCAACCAGACTTAGATAGGATAGAATAAATGGTATTCTCATCTCCCTCTCCTCTGACACAGATATATTGGTGTCATTTTCTGGCATGTTCATAAATGTTACAAACTTACTTCAGATGTTAATCACATGGCTGTTTCTTTCCTCCGGTGACAAAATTTACAACCTGAAAATGAAAAAAATAAATATCACTGCAAACTTATCTGTTCTTAAATGATGGGCGGATCCAGGATTTTTTTTACCATGTAATATTTATCACCGGTGTATTGAAGAAAAATATTGTGTGACTTTGTGTCCCATGCATATTTCATTTAAAAAGGTATTTGTCCCACACTAATTTTGTTTTAAAAATGTAGATATCCCATCATAATTTACAATGGTTAACTGCTACGTATATAATTTCCAAACAATTTGTATAAGTATTTTTGTAATATCTATTACCTTTTTAGTCAAAATTTAGGCATTTCGCAAATTCTGAGTAATAAATAAAAAGAGAAATACAAAATTTTTGTGTTCAACGTTTATGATGAATATAAAAATGAATAACTAATACTGTTGCACAGGTTTCAATAAAGATAATTTGTTAAATTTGGAACTGTACATTTCCCTTTGATTTCTGATCATATACCCCAAATCCAATATTCAGGTTATCAGTTGTTCACCAGAAAAAGATACATCCAATTATCCATGGAAGCTTGAATTATTCCCTTAATTCCTTTACGATGAAAATATCATAGTTTTGAGTGTGGCCCATTTGAAGAAAGTTAGATCTACATTTGTTTCTGTTTTATTTGAATCATACTTAGAAAGGCAGCTCTTTATCGTAAAAATATGTCACTGTCCAAAGCAAAATCTCTGTGATAAATTTCTTCAAGTTGTCCCATGACGTTGTAGATTTTGTCCTATCACGGTTAATACCGGCCCACCCCGGTGATAAATGTTCCATGGTCCCTAATTCACCGCGTGGGATCGAAACGTATGGTGTTGTGATTCCTTACATAGTGTTTTGATATTTTTTTCATTTTCTAAATTAAACTTTAAAAAACTGATGGGCCGTTACAGTAGGGCAATGCCTAATAAATTAATCCATGTCGTCCATGTATATGAAAAGTCATTGTTTTGAAAACACTTCAATAGTTTGTCGACAACAGAAAATGTTTCCTTTTGACGAATTCTTGCAGTGTTTGCAAAAACTATAGACTTTTCAGATATATAAACGATATAAACTTACTTATTAGGAATGCCCTACTGCAACGTCTCATCGATTTTGTGAAGTATCACTTAAACAATGAAAATATCTCAAAAATCTCCGTAAGGGATAACAACATCGTGCGTTTCGATTCCACGTGGTGTAATTTGAAAAATAAGAAAGACTTAACCTGTTGATGACAATTAAGCCGGTTTGATTCTTATTATTAAGTGTAGTTGAAACTTGTGGAGATACTTCTCGGCTATTATTGGTTTAACAATAATACTAATAGTATAATATTATTAGTTACACGGTTAGTTAGAGACCTGATACGGGAAAATACATGGTGTGAAAAGAAAAAACCCTACGGGTTTTCTTTTCACACCATGTATTTTTCCGTATCAGGTCAATAACTAACCGTGTAACGAATTTATCACGTCGAAGACCTCTAACTGTGTGTGTGGGGGTCTCTGTATTATACAATTCACGACGTCATAATAAATTACTCGTCCGTTACGGATTTACAGCATTGTATTTTAGATATTGTTTTTCTTTATTTCATGCGAGAACATCGACGGCGGGTGCGACTATCCAACAGGGGATGCTTATTCCTCCCGGGCACCTGGTCCCACCTCTAGCTTGCTAGGGGTCCGTCGATGTTCAACTTGTTGATCTATTGTGAGTGCTGTTGAGATTATCGTCAGGATCTTCTTTAACTCATTTGTGTCACACTTATGCCCTTGTCGCGGGGAGCTCGAAAAAACTTCCCCGCGAGTGTATGAAACTCTGCATGTAATTGAGCTTTTCTTGTCGAAGATTTTAATAAGGTTGTTTATACTTACATTGGGCCAAAAGAAAAAAAATTCACAGAGGAGTTTTTAGAAATTCTAATGATTTTGTCTTGCCTTTTCGACTTTGAGACTGAATAACTGATCGGTACTTCTTTAATGTTTGTTCCATAAGACATTTCTCTAGATCATTCTGATGCTTTCAGTCGAAAAATCGAAAATTTCACATTTGAAAAATTCTGTTTCCAAAATTTCTTGAAAATTCTAAAACGTGGATCCTGTAGCATAAATTCCCGTCCCGCTACGTCTTTTGGTACATTTTGGACATAATAACTTTCACACTTTTTGACCATATTATTACATTATTTAGATTGAGGATCACTGACGAGGGTTAAGTACCCGAATCGTGCATGTCTGGTCCACGCTGAAAATTTATCTGCTCTTAAATGATGCTACTGAATTTGAAGACGTTTATCAATTCGCCTATCGCCAATTCCCAGATAAGCTCCGCCCATATTACCAAATACGCTGGATCCCGCTAGCTCAGACAAAAACCAGCTAAAGTGGATGTAAACAGTACATGTGCTATAGGAAAATCGGCAACAAAATATGCCATTTCAACTGCTTTTCGTAATCATTTTTCCATGAAATATATTATGTGTAATGTACTTTATCTCTAAAATCAACATAACAAGAGTATAATATTTTTGTGAAAGTTATTTCGAGGGCGTCCAACACATTGTTTCAGGATGCGAAATGAAAAGTCGGGTCGGGTAGGGGTTGAATATGAAACACCGTCGGCGGGTACAGCCCGGGGGTGTGAGCATTTTTTTTATAACACGTGAATATATATTATTACGATAATTGATTTTATTGATTTGGGGGGTGGGGGTTGGGGTTTAATTGTAATATTTGATATATACTAAGATTTAAATTGCGAGTGTAATAAGTCTGACAACTTAGGAAATTAATGCATAAGTGTATAGGATCACTGATAACATAAAATCAAAATTATATTTTTTCATTTAAAAAAAAAGAAGAAGAAGAAAAACGGGAGCGATGCGAACCGAATTTTTTTTAATATTCATTTTTTTTTTCTAAATTTCTAGGGAATGACATGTTCAAATATTTTGAGCATAATTTAAAACCGTGGCTTTTTTCTTTACTTCTAGACCTTCATTTCTTTTTTTATTCACTTTGCCTTTTTGTGCTTATACTATCATTGATATTTTCAGGGTACAGTCAAAGGAGTGGAGGGGGGGGGGGGCAACCCTCTATCCATCTAGCTGGATTCTACTATATGGGCATTATACTATTTAAATGATTCTTTTTGATTTTACAATAAAAGTACTGTAAAAGAATAATAATATGAATATATAATATATAGATAATATCAATATGATTTAATCTAAGGCAAATCAAATGGTAACATTCATTCAACCCCCCCCCCCTTTTTTTTTTTTTTTTTTTTTTTTTTTTGCCTATTCTTTACTCTTTCGCCGGCAAGATCGACTTTTATACAGCTTGTAATGGGTTTTAATTTGGGTATTTATGTATGTTTGAACTTCTCAAAATCGGTTTTTTATGAGATGCGCATATAATATATTTGATCAACTGTATACGCAAATTATGTATTTCGTGTTATCCGTTGATGACCGTGCCGATTTTTGTCTATTTTAAGCACTTTGTATGTATTTGATCTGAGAAAAATATTACCCCGATATCTGTCATCATCACTACTACTTGTACTATGTGCACATCTTTTAACCATTTCAATAAATTAAGAAAATGATGAAAATTTATGTGCTAAGTGCTCATGTTATCTTACATTTCTATACTAAAGTTATGAGGATAACGCGTTAGTTTGTCTGAGCTCCCAGCACGTGCAGGGCAGAGGCTATTATTAGCATGCCTGTAACGATATGAGATAATATCATTGGTATTGCGGCAGCAGGGGGAGGAGTTGGCGATAGGTCAATTGTCGATATGTGCTTCGGTTCTGGAGAAGTTTGTCAAAGGAGAGTACCCTCTGTAACCTACTTTTGTCTGTAGTGGTGCCACCTACTGACCGATCCGGACGAAAAACAGCAGCACTTGTTGGAATCATGAGTACCTCATACCTACCAAGTTTAATGAAAATCTGAAAAGTGGTTATGGAAGAGAGGCTGAAATTTTAATTAAATCACCCCCACTCCTTCCTTTTTACATAAAAAACAGCGTAAATTACATAATAAAGCCTTGGTAACTTAAATATGACAAATATGCAGTAAATTAGTGTGTAAAATCAGATATTTATTGAATTTACAGAAATAATGCAAAAATGTGCATCTCTGACTAAGTCCGAATAGACGTCAAAACGCGTCAAAATTTTGACTTCGGAGTGGAACCAAAAATATCAACACTTCATAAGACAAGAGCTAAAAAGAGAATACAAATAGTGATCACTTCTACAATATTTTTTGGCGAATAATCAATGCACCAACCTTGCAGTGACGTCATCATTTATCATGAGCGTTTTGTCCAATCAAAATTGCTCCGAAAAGTTATGAAACGTGTGTCGTCATTATACAGATATCATGAAATGACTTCATGTAATCGAATAAAGGTGGGAATCATATGGGAAGTGTAATGTATATGTTCAGTATCGTCTGTTTGTGAGGAACGTATATTCTATGATATATCACACAGGTTCTTTATTTATTCTTATACGAGTTATTGAGAAGAAAGGTTGACGGTCATTTTTAGAATTGTACAAATTGCAGAAAAGTTATGTCTTCTCTATGATTATATAATAAATATGACTTCTCACTCCCATATCGGGAGTTCGCTTCTTTTCATGTGGTGGAGGTTTTTGTTTGTTTGCTTTGGTTTCCGTTTTATCCTGATTTTGTATGCCTTCGGTTTCTGATTTTCTGAATTATCGATTTTGTGCTGTATACAGGGATATGGTCATTATCCATATTTGTCATTCCATACAGAAATGAAGTAAAACAATGTTCTCTTTCGGTAATGATTTGCAATGTAATCTATAAAAATTCTTTTGTAATGAGATTAAAATGGCTTTTTGTTCATTAATGGAGAACCAATTTACTTCGTCCCTTTATTCCAAAGAGTCGTTTACATACGTCATATATGTCATTTCTACTCATCTTCAGAGATCGAAGATGAGTTCCACGTGTTGATGAAATGTGAAAGTTATGAAATGAAAAGAAACGAAGTATTTTCTCTGATAAGTGTCCACGATTTTCTAAATTAGCCGAAATGGATAAATTCAATTTCATTATGATTTGCAGTGATGCTATACTGAAATCTTGTATCGACCTTTAAAGACATTTATTTTGCATGCGATCAAACCCGAGAAGTCCCAGTTTTAATAAGTACAATAATATACAATTATGGACTTTTAACTCAGCATATATATGATGTGATATTGACTTACTGTGAAAATATTGACCTCGGCTTCGCCTCGGTCAATATTTTCACAGTAAGTCAATATCACATCATATATATGCTGAGTTAAAATTCCACAACTGTTTTATTCTATAATTTCATATTTGATTCACAATAACATCGCCATTTGCAGAAGTTAGTGGGAGTAATTCCGGTGTATTCTTAGACCGTGGTATATGGTGATTTATTCAGGAGCGTCGACGACGTTATCAGCCAATCACAGTGTCGCTATTTATAGTTTATAGAATAAAGCTGAATAGACAATGTCGCCTATTATGACGTCACTAATGTCGAGCGCCGCTACTTTAGGCCTGTTCAAATATCACGTCGCCAGTTTTAAATTTGAAAATCAACAATGCTAAAATGACGTCGACTGCAAAATAAACTAGATAATGAAACAGTTATTTAATTGAATTATAAGAAATGAATGTACTAATTTTTGGGTGCCTGTAAAGTGCGAAACGAAACAAAAACGAAACAAAACGAAACGAAACAAATCGAAACGAAACGAAACAAATCGAAACGAAACGAAACAGATCGAAACGAAACGAAACAAAAGGAAAGAAACAGATCGAAACGAAACGAAACAAAACATAAAACTTAAAGAAAATGAGAAAAAGAGGAAAAATCGCCGAAAACGAATATTTCAAGACAAGATCAGCATGTAATATTGCCTTAATCCAAGAGTTCTACATTTGTAACTAGTGCTGAGATGGTTTCTTGAAAGAGTCAAAATGACAATTAAAAAAAGTAAATGTCAAATGCCGTTCATGTATTTAAGAGGAATAAAAGGGAGGGGATAGAAAACCACGCTATGACACCGTAATGAGATAATAAAACGGGGTGGGGGCACATTGAAGGGAAAAAATCTGATCCTTTTTCAAACAAAATGTGCCCCCCCCCCCCCCCAGTTTTTAATTGGTCTCATTTTCTAATAAAATTTTCAAATACACATAACGGAACAGTTCCGTTTCCTCTGCGCTAAACTCCTCCCTGCTAAATAATATTTTTCCGTCTATGACGAGGTTATTCATCCCATTCACTCTCCTTTAAAATGCAATTGTGCTATATACCGTATACATTATGTTTAAATCGTCAACTTTGATTCTTTAAAAATCCCTCCAGCCACAAGAACTAACGGTTGAAGGCAATAATGAGGGGGTGGACAGGGACAAAGGGAGGGGAGAGAAAGGGGGCGGGAGGAGGGAAGAAGGGGCCGGGAGGAGAGGAAAGGGGGCGAGAGGAGGGACAGATGATTGGGAGGGTAACAGTAACCAAAACCAGAAGTCTCTGACGAGACTGTAGCTCTCCTGGTTGTTTTGTTTTTTATTTACTCATTGACATGTGAATAAGATACATACACATAAATATCGATTTCGATTTTTCAAAACCATAGGGAGCAGGCATTTTAACAAATTAAAAGTAGCACAACAAAACAACATATCGAATAGACTGCAACTAGAATATCACTTATAAAATTCATAATATCCAAGATAAAGTATTTAAAAAAAAGAATGCCACACCCATTTTCGAAGATCCCAGGGGGACAGGGACTGCTAGCTCAAATGAACTATCAATGACATAACAAAACTACAGATCCATCTTATTGCATTAAGTATTACAACACCTCTCACTCATTAATAGCTTTGAAGAGTTGAGAGCACAATTATGTAGGGAAAATGACCACACCTATTTTCTAAGACCCTGGGGATCAGAGGCTCAAACAAACAAAACATCAGATGCACAACAAGAACACGGACCAATCATATTGCATAGGAATGAAGCCTCAATCATTATAGTGTCAAAGGAGTTGCGAGCACAACATTATAATTTACAAACAGTTATATACTAGGAGAAAATGACCATACCCATTTGCTAAGACCCTGGGGATCAGGGCTCAAACAAAATATTGGTGCACAACAAGACCACAGACTAATCATATTGCAAAAAGAATGAAGTTTAAATCATTTATAGTATTAGAGGAGTTGCGAGCATAGGATTACATAGACTTCTATAGCAAAAAATGACCACACCCATTTTCTAAGACCCTGAGGGTCAGGGGCTCAAACAAATATCAGGTGCACAACTAGAAAACAGACCCATCGTATTACAAAAAGAATGAGGTTTCCATCATTTATAGTGTCAGAGGAGTTGCGAGTAAAGGATTACATAGACTTATATAGGAGAAAATGACCACACCAATTTTCTTAGACCCTGGGGGTCAGGGGCTCAAACAAAATATCGGTGGCACAACTAGACTACAGACCCATCATATTGCAAAAAGAATGAGGACTCTATCATTTCTAGTGTCAGAGGAGTTGCAAGCACAATATTACATAGTTATAAGGAGAAAATGACCACACCCCTTTTCTAAGATCCTGGGGGTCAGGGGCTCAAACAAAATATCAGGTACACAACTAGACTACAGACCCATCATATTGCAAAAAGAGTGAGGTCTCTATCATTTATAGTGTCAGAGGAGTTGTGAGCACAAGATTACATAGAGTTATATAGGAGAAAATGACCACACCCATTTTCTAAGACCCTGAGGGTCAGGGGCTCAAACAAAATATCAGGTGCACAACTAGACCACAGACCCATCATATTGCAAAAAGAGTGAGGTCTCTATCATTTATAGTGTCAGAGGAGTTGTGAGCACAAGATTACATAGAGTTATATAGGAGAAAATGACCACACCCATTTTCTAAGACCCTGAGGGTCAGGGGCTCAAACAAAATATCAGGTGCACAACTAGACCACAGACCCATCATATTGCAAAAAGAATCATGTCTCTAGCATTTATAGTGTCAGAGCAGTTGCGAGCACAAGATTACATAGAGTTATATAGGACAAAATTGACCACACCCAATTTCTAAGACCCAGGGGGTCAGGGGCTCAAACAAAATATCAGGTGCACAACTAGACCACAGACCCATCATATTGCAAAAAGAATCATGTCTCTAGCATTTATAGTGTCAGAGGAGTTCAGAGCACAAGATTTCATGGATTTTCACGACCACACCCATTTTCTAAGACCCTGGGGGTCAGGGGCTGAAACCAAATGTCAGGTACACATTTAGACCACATACCAAGTAAAACGCAAAAAGAATTAGCTTTCTATCTCCTATGGTTTCAGAGGAGTTGCGAGCACAAGAATTGTTTACGGACGGACGGACGGACAGACGGACGCCGGACGACGGGGTATCGCATAAGCTCGACTGGTCAGAGACCAGTAGAGCTAAAAATTAGGAAATTACTTTTAATATAAATAATCTTGCTCTAATGCGTTCATGTACATAATCTCAGTTTTAAAAATTACCACGAAATTCATCTATATATACCTTAAAAATTTTTCCCGATCGCTTCGCTCGCCGCAATTTTCAATTCATTTTTCAAATACTTCAGGCTAGCTTCGCTCACCTTAGTTTTTCATCTAAACAGGTCTATTTCTTTTTTCAAGGTTTAAAAAAAGGAAATAAAAAAATAACTTCACTATTGCTCCAATTTACACTTTAAAGTTTAAATATTTGTCTTGACCGCTCAAGACCCCCTCCCCCCACGGGGACGGGGTAGGCGGCAGGAGGAAAGTGATACCCCCTGACCCTTAAAAGATCTTGTCTTGAAATATTCGTTTTCGGCGATTTTTCTTCTTTGTCTCATTTTCTTTAAGTTTTATGTTTTGTTTCGTTTCGTTTCGATCTGTTTCGTTTCGTTTCGATCTGTTTCGTTTCGTTTTGTTTCGTTTCGTTTCGATCTGTTTCGTTTCGCTTCGATTTGCTTCGTTTCGTTTCGATTTGTTTCGTTTCGTTTCGATTTGTTTCGTTTCGTTTCGTTTCGTTTTTGTTTCGTTTCGCATTTTACAGGTAACCCTAATGTTTCTGTCTATCGATGTACAAACATCGCAGATTACATAGTATGTGCATCGGTTTTTGTCTATACATCGATAGACAGAAAAATTATTACAGTCATTTCCTCAAATATTTATTTTTCTCTTCTTTTTTTTATTTCTTATGTGTTTCTATGTACGTTTACCGCATAATGACTTGTATGATGAGTTCAATGCAATTAAGAATTTGAATCTATATCTTTTCTGTGATGCAAAAACAAAGAAAAAAAATTAATTCATTTAAAGCGCATAATTGCAGTAAAATTGTTTGTTATGAGAAATTCAAAATAAAAAAAAGGAAAAAAAAGGAAAGGAAAACTGGAAGGAATATGCTAAAGTTGAAAATTTAAATTTTTTTTATTTAAAAAAGCTTTGATCAAACCTTATATGTAGAAAGAAGTCCTTTGCCTCTCGCCGGAACGCCAGATCCCCAGGTTTATCCCCATCAACCTTACATAAGATCGTAATAGGTAAATTCCTCTTTGACCAATTATATTCGATATATTTACAAAATACGAACGCATGTCCATTCGATATTATCTAACAGTGATGTCGTTAATAGATAATTAGAAAGTTACGGACAACACGTATTATTTTCAAACATTGATGTCAAATCCATTGGGTACTAACGTCAGGTAGACTGACAAACAGGATACTCTGGTAGATTCGCGAATGGAATCTCTGCATTATTATTGTTATCTAGAGGAAACGAATATTGGGTATCGAATTTTCATATTTCTCTCATACTCGCGTATGTGTTACAGAGAAGGCCCATGAAATACAACTTTGTGAGCTACTTCTGCATCACATATCACGTGACAGTTGTATCACATATCATGTGACGCTATTGTTTCGATTGTTTACGCTATTGTGACGTCATGATTTCAGCCCGCATAACAAACAAGCTAGCGGCGACGTCGCAATAAAACATCGATTTTAAGATCGTTTTTCAATGCACTCTTGCTTTTTACTTTGAAAAGCCTAATATTCGTAGTCTATTCTTATAGAATAAATCATTTTCGGGGGCGCTGAATTCGAATATCGCAAAATTTTCGCGATTAGATTAACTTGACATTTTTCAGATTTCGTCCCTTCTCTTTCAGTTTTGTTTTGGACCCTCTGATATGAGAGAAAAATACTCTTTCATGTTATTATATGAAAGGTACATCGTTTCCACCCTTGGGAAGCCTCGGATTTTACATGATTTTGAGATCGCGTGGGTGGAACCGATGTTTCTTTCATAGAAGACCATGAAAGAGTCTTATATTATTTAATTTGTCTCGAACTAGTTCAAACCAATCAGAGCGCGTAAATCGCGTCACGTGCACGCCGTCGCCTTCTATGGGCTTGATCAACCCGATAAATCTCTGTAGACGGTCAGTAACAAACCAAATAGCTAATATTATATACCCTCGATTCTTTTATCTTTTTTATTAGCGGGTTTAGAAGATGCCGAATGGGGATCCTAATCCCCTTTTTATGCTTTTTATCTTTATTTTTACAGAATACTAAGATGTTGTAATAAAACATTTATATCATTATTTCATTTTGGTCAATATGAGAGAAAAATTTCGCTGTATCATTACTGAATGCCATTTTTTTTTTCGTAAATATAAATCAATTTCAAATAATACAGCTTTTCCAATGCATCATCTATGACCCCCTCTTCGTAAAAAATATTCATCCGCTTATTTCCTTTTTTCCCCTTTTTTTATTTTTATTTATTTATTTATTTTTTTTTTGTTGCTTTTTTAGAAACCAAATATGTCTGAAGCTATGAATATTTTCATCGCTATAAAGTTCTCTGTGAATTTTTCTCGAAATTAAGGAGTTCGCTTTTATTAATCTAATTAGTTAATCAAGAGCAATGGATTCTTACCTTTACATAATTCAATGCTTTCCTCAGAACAAGCAAGCACGTAAATGCGAGTATGATTGAATATCGATGTTAGCGACGGTTACAAGGACGGATCTAGAAGAAGGTTCGGGGAATCAATCTCCCTCTACCCCACTTTGGAATTTGTTTAAGAAAAACCTAAATTTTTCTCAGTTTTAAATCTCTTCTTTTTCAAAAGCATAGGCCCCACCTCCAATCATGATCTGAAAAAATCTAGATTTTCCCCTGAAACAGGTATTCTCTAAATGCATCTACATGTACATACGAATGTCCAGTTTGCTTTTTATGTTCGAACCAACGATCTCTGGTTTTCACGCATCGTCACGTGACACCCATACATATTAGGGTGGGTTCCTACTCGTGGATTTAGCTTTGTATTTCTATTCAAAAATAGACTATATCCAACGTTTTCCAATAATAACCGATAGAATTTCTTCATTTTGCATTATTTCATCAAATAATGTATATAGATAAGGGAAACACACGTACAGGTAGAGAGAGAGAGAGAGAGAGAGAGAGAGAGAGAGAGAGAGAGAGAGAGAGAGAGAGAGAGAGAGAGATATTTATTCGGTAAAACAATGTCAATAGCATATACATATACAAATAAAATCTGTGTTGAAAAACAATGTAAAATTTATGCGATTATTTTCTGAAACTTGTCTATACTGATGAAGTTTTTTGCTCTAAATGAACTAAGATATTCAGTATAAAGTGAAAACTCGAATGTCATTTGTGTAAATAACAAGGATATATTGAAACGCTTCGAATTTTCAATTCTTATGGCATAAACCGTTAGAAATGTAACGTCCGCTTATTGCTGTATTTGGACCATTATGCTCATCAGACCATTGAATATATAAAAAAACCTTGATTGAGATGAACTCTTGTTGTATATTTCTTCATTTAGGATACATTGATCAATTAAAGCAGTTTTAAATAGCTTTTGACCTTGAATCCCTTAAGTATTCGTCATCCTTAAAACAACAAATATCACAGTTTACAAGACATTGCTTACCAGGATAGCCCATAAAAGCCCTAGGGCTTATTTCCATGGGGTCCCATATGTTAATATCATATTATATTTAAGATTTGAATTAAATTAGATTAAAAAAAATCACAATTGTATAAAGTTTTGTTAAGGGTCAGATTTTGACTTGACAGATAAGGGTACTTCAAAATTACTCAGTAATTTCGACATACTATTTCTATAACTGCAGAGACAAGCATCTAACAGCAATTAACAGTTCAGCCATTATTTCACTAGATCAAAGTGTTACCTATAGAAAACGACCAAACAATACAGTTCAGCCATTTTTTCACTAAATCAAATAAACAATACAGTTCAGCCATTATTTCACTAGATCAAAGTGTTACCTATAGAAAACAACCAAACAATACAGTTCAGCCATTATTTCACTAGATCAAATAAACAATACAGTTCAGCCATTATTTCACTAGACCTAAGTGTTACCTATAGAAAAAGACCAATGAATACAGCTCAGTCATTATTTCACTAGATCAAAGTGTTACCTATAGAAAACAACCAAACAATACAGTTCAGCCATTATTTCACTAGATCAAAGTGTTACCTATAGAAAAAGACCAAACAATACTTTTGAATATTTGAGGTATTATATAAAACTCCGAAGATGCTTCATATACAGTTTCATGAGAACAAAGTCGAATTTTCGAAATATTCTTCGATAGACAAAAATGTGAGATGATACAACACTACATGTGAATTGATCAGTAGTGAATGTTTCTTGCAAAAATACTTGGATTCAATCATACAATCCACTGGATAATAAAAACCTTCAAAGGTCAGCTAGGGTAGGGGCCCACCTTAAATAACTTGCTATGAAAACTCGTGTCTTTTTGAAATAGAACTGCAACCATAAACATAAATATACAGTAAACTTCCCCTTTAACGAATAGGTTTATAGCGAAATTCTGCTTGTAACAAATTAAACTGAAAGTCCCTGCAGAAGACCTATTACCCTCCATTGATTTTTGTGCGCCTGTAACGAATTTCTAAAAGGTGAATTACCGGCTTCTACGAAGCCACCCTGCAGTCCCGTGGTCATAGTTTCTTCACTATTATCACCTGATGTAACGAAATGCCCTCCAGGTATTCCCAATTAACACACCTGGTGGACAAATAATTACTAATTATCACATAATTCCTCTCCCGGTCTGTTGGGTTTAATCCCGATTGTCCCACATTTGGAAAATATCATATCCCGATTGTCCTACATTTTTAATCAAACACATGCTTAATGATAATACAAACATTCAGGTTATAGTCTATTCTATTGTTGTAGGTTTTTTTGTTGCACTTTTGAAAATGATATTAATATGATTAAATACCGATACATTCTTTATTATTACTCATAAGAGACAATCCCCCCCCCCTTGTTAACTTTTTTTCTGGCTAAAGGTATCAGACCAAAATTATGTTTTCCTATTCCTATCAAAATAAGCTCAGAAATGGATTCATGCAAAAATCTGTCGCTGAGCAGACTTTTAATATCTTTCTAAACCCGAAAGGGGGTATCTGTGGCTCTAATATTCTACAATCTATCAATTCTAGAGCCTCATAACACATCTGTCATTCCGCGATTAGGATGATGCAGTATCATTCAACATGCTAGAATATTTTGTGTAAAAAGAGTCGTAGAAATTAAATGTAAGAAGACGAGGGATTGAAATAATCAGGAACTATTTGCGTGGTCAACGAACATTCAAAATTAATTGTGATCTGTAATCTAAAATGCTCTTATAAATTTCTCTCTCTCGAACACTTTTATATTAACATGCATTTACTCTTTATATCTTCACAAATAAGGCTTAAAGCCCAATATTTTCTCTAAATAAGTAGTTTTTGCAAAAAATATTTCACTCCAAAGACATGGTCGATCTTCATTTTTGACACCTTTATTGATTCAATTTATAGCTATTGGATATAATAATCAGGGGTTTTTTTTTGCATTTCATTAATTGTAGAATATGGGATAACTACTGAAAATATTAAATATGAATCTACTATCGTTAAATACAATCTAAGACTTATGGATTCTAAAGGATAAGTTTCGTATGCCGTATTTCATAGATTTCATACGTGATCAAGATTTATAATTATAGTTCAGAAATTGCACATTTCAACTGAAAGAGCATATACTTGTACTTTAAAAATTGTATCTTTATAGAACATTAGTTTAGTTTCGAAACGCATGCAATATAGTGATGAAAAGATCTTTATGTCAATGAAAAGAGGAGTTATACTGTTTTCACTTTACGTTCCAGCAACAATTAAGGTATTTTCATTTTCAAACAGATTAGTATGACAAATATGGATAATTATTTCATTTATTTCTAAAACTCCATTAATTCTTAGTTTTCATAGGAATGTGACAATTCGGACAATTGTCAGACATTTTCTTATCCGATTTTATGTTATTTCATAGCTGTAATTGATTGCATCTTCGCCCCTTTGAATTTGCCAATATTAAAATGGTCCTAAAGTCCGAAAAAAATCAATAAAAGCACACCAGAAAGTACAAAACATTCATGTCGTTAATTAAGAAATCATGAATCAGACTTTAATCTTCACCCTTTGATCTCTGAATGAGATAATTGCCGCAATTACCTAATTAACCAGCACACCATATCCCGATTGTCCCACATGACTTTTATACCTTTTTTATATAAATGTGGGACAATCGGGATGACACCGTCTGTTGTACTCGCGCTAATTAGGAGAAGTGATGTATACCCATGACAATGATTTCCAATCATTTGTTACTCTATCGGCATGTCAGTTGTAAAGAATGCTTACTTAATTATAAATTACAACATAGCTTGGTCTTAACTTTTCATTTATAAAATTAAAAACGGCCACACTAAGGAAACGTAAAGCATAAAAATGCATGTAACGAAATATGGCTATTACGAATTTTGACCAATGGTCCCCTGGGCTCGGTTAGATACGAAGTTTACTGTACAAACATTAATTATCTCTAGTTAAGGTCATTCCTGGGTGAACAATTTCTGCCAGGTTTGCATAAAAGCGACTTTTTGCATGCAAACTAAACATTCTGACATTAAGAAAAGTACTTGAACCCTTGAATATTTTCCAAAAAGCATGATGAAAATAGAAATTTTCAGTATGTTATCTTAATTGAATGTATTAGAAACACACAAGAGAAATAGTAGGACGAACCGGGAGTTTGAACTCAATAACTCCCGATAATAAACTTTGTACAACTTGCTCTATTAGATAACCTATTGAATAAACATTACAGATCTAGAAGTACCCATCACTTATTCAGTCTCATAGTCGAGAAGGCAAGGCAAAATCATTAGATTTTCGACAGGAACGGTTGCAAACCTCTGAATGAATAAAATTCCGAATTGAGACCAGGTGCCCTGGGAGAGTCAGCGTCTCTTCATTGCATGCAACACCCGTCGCAACAGCTTCATGGAAACCCGTCAAATTCGGCGATTGTCTCGATGTACATTTTGATGTACATATCAGGTAAGTATGTCTTGTTTGAACCAATTTTATACTCCTCTTATTGAGGCGACAGCAGAATATTAGCACCCTGGTTTGCCTCTAATTGGAATAAAGTTCGATAATTCTTTACAATAAAGTTTACGATCATAACAATTGAAAATTATGGACAAAGCATCATTGTAAAATATGCATCAAAGAAGTATTTAACCGTTATTCAGTCTCAAAGTCGAGAAGGCAAGGCAAAATTGTGACAATTCCCATCGAAACGGTTGCGAACTACGGAAAGAACAACATTCCGAAGTGAGACCAGGTGCCCGGGGAGGGTCAGCGTCTCCTGATTAAAATGTAGGCACTCATATAAAACAAAATTGTATTTCATTCACTTTGTAAGCTTATTGAACAATTTTTGATAAGCTTTTATTGTTTATAAAGCTTTACATATCATTGCAGTAGTTTTGAATTCAGAACATACAATATGAAAGCGAAATAGTTTATGAAGAAAATGCATTTAATGCAATGGAAATTCCATGGTGTTACAGGGCCCCGACCACCTGCTCTCTCTGAATTTCAGTCGGACTCCTCGGGTGATCACATGCATGAGCTCGCTATGTACAGCCGGCAGAGCACGGTAATTTGTACACATCCAATTGAGCCTCACATGAAATTCATATGATATGAGTATCATGTAAACTTCACATGAAAGTTCATGTGAAATTCATATAAATTTCAGAAAAGATTTATGTGAAAAATATTTCACATGAATTTCACATAAATTTTCCTCACATAAAGGATCCCGGACCTTTAGGGCCCTTTTTTATCACTCATAAATCGGATGTCATTTGTATGACTTTTTACATATAATGAAAAATTGACCATTCGTGTATTAAATAAATATTTCAAAAAGTTTCGCTTGTATTACAGATGTTACTATGTGTGATGTCTGTTTTGTGACAGGGGTATTTGGCAAATCCGGATAAATCGCCATCGATTCCGGCCTTGAATATTGTTTCCTCAATACATATGCATGAGAGGGATCGAACAAATTGTCACATGATCACATATTTTGTGAACATGACCAATCTGGTAAAAATCAATATATGCTAATGAATCGATACTGTCGGTTGCGTGATATAAGAGGTGTGGCTTTATGTTAATCTGTATTACTTTTGACGCTTCTTTTTTCATGGGTTTTCTCTGATTTGAACATAAAGGCAAATTTGAATGGCTAATTCCTTCTCGGGGAGAATTTGTCAAATAAGAATCTGTCTGTCATTTTTCTGAATTAGCCATTTGGACATGCGTCCATGCCTAATTTTGAAAAAAAAAACATCTATCAGACTACTTGGGATTTTTGTGCATAGTTCAACCAAAACTGGCGAAGAATGGGTAGATTTTAGCTGACTTTGCCCGCGTTTCGGGCAATATCTTAACAGAAAGGGGCAAGAAACCGGTTATTTATACATAATTCAAACAATTTATAAGGTCAATTCAATAAATTGTGAAAATTTTGAAAACCAATTTTTATAGCCATTCCTTAAGGTCCAGGATCTTTTTACATGAATTGTTCTGTGTGACCTCCACGCGAAATTGAATTCACATGAAATTCATTTCAGAAACTTCACATGAATTTCTTGTAAAAAATTTCATGAAAATTTATGTTCGTGCTCGTTTCACATAAATTTCATGTGAAGTTTTATGCAAACTTCATGTAAATTTCACATGAATTTCATATCGGGCACAATTGGCTGTGTGTGCCTTCTGTTTTTTATATCCATTAACATATTTTTGTGCCCATGCGTCATGCTGTCTGTTTGTATGTTCATCTTACAGTAAGAAGATTATTTAACAACACAATTTTGCGTTCTTCGAGACCTCTGTGTAATCGGAAAATTGGGATGGGGGGAGTGTGCAAGTAATCCGGATAACTACACCTTTTGCTAATTGCTTGCCTGCCAGATTGACGTCCTACGTCGGCACCGGTTGCCAATTGGTCTCGTTGTTTTTGTGTTGTCTTTTGTGTTTCATGTTCCTACGCTTTGAGTTGGTGTTCCTTGTCCCTTTTGCGTCTCTTTTTGAGAGTGTCTGCAGCACGTTTCTGTCAATAGTAACATGTCAGGGAATTACATTGGCTGTGCATACATATATATCCCAATTCATTCATTCAAGAGCTAGCTTTAACTACACCAACTTAACTATGACTTTGTTCTAAGGGCAAGGTAATTTAACGCGAAACCACTCAACCATATAGGTATTGATTTTCTCAAGTCCCCCTTCCCTTAAAAATAGAAAAATTGATAAATTGAAAATATATAGGTTGTATCTATCAAAGAAGTTTTTGAACATCGAATTTTACAAATTCACCTATAATGACTTTCAGCATCGCTTTAATTTTTACTTTCCCCGGCACCTGAGGAATTCACTTTTGTTCCTTTGCTGAAGTTTTAGATGTCCTGTAGCTATTTTATAACTAATGAATTTTTTATTTTGTACTTATTTATTTATTTTTATTTATTTTATTTATTTATCTTTTTTAATTTATTATTATTATTATTTTGGGATTCTGATTTTGGGTTTTGGGTTTGCCTTTATTCGCTTATCCAATAATTGACCCTTCCGATTGCGGGAAAATAATGTAAAATTTCGTGACGTCGCAATGCTTTTACCTCGGACAAACAAGCTTCGAACCTCGGTCAAACATCGAAAGTGCATTGTGACGTCATGGAAATTCTCAAATTTTTCCCGCGTTCGGAAGGGTCAATTCAGTGGCACTGCAAACTACAATGAATCAGACGAGCCAAAGTCAATTCATGGGCCAATGTATGATTTTAAGAGGATCTCCAACAGGATTCTAATACAGCGACACAAGGAGGACAAGTGACGACATTGAAGTTTGGAAAGATGTAATTTGAGTAATGAGTTAAAGAAGATCCTGACGATAATATCAACTTCACTCACAACAGAGCACCAAATTGAGCATCGATAGGACCCTTACCAAGCTAGAGGTGGGATCAGGTGCCCGGGAAGAGAAAGCCTCCGCTTCAACAAGCAGAGTTGCTCTTAATGCGCCCATGTTTACCATTAAAATATATCAAGCTTGTCTAGTGTGCCGAGTACCTCATTACGCCTGAATGGAGAGAGAACAATCTTAAGTAATTTGCAGCCTTTTCGTATTGTTACTTGTAGTGAGGAGACATTATATTAGTAGATAACAATTGTGCGTTCTTAGAAAACTATAAGTAACCGGACAAATGGAAGAGTTTGGTGTAATGTTAATATCAATATATTGTGTGGTAAGAGACGACTGTCCTAAGTCGGCACGGATACCCATTGTTACCATTAGTTTATGTGTTTATGTGTTTTGATACCGTCTTTATGTTTGATATTTCATTTTGTGTGGTGGTAGCAGATAACTGTCCTAAGTTGGTACGGATACCCATTGTTACCATTAGTTTATGTGTTTATGTGTTTTGATGCCGTCTTAATGTTTGATGTTCCATATTGTGTGGTAGCAGATGACTGTCCTAAGTTGGTACGGATACCCATTGTTGCCATTAGTTTATGTGTTTATGTGTTTTGATGCCGTTTTATGTTTGATGTTCCATATTGTGTGGTAGCAGATGACTGTCCTAAGTTGGTACGGATACCCATTGTTACCATTAGTTTATGTGTTGTGATGCCGTCTTAATGGTTGGTATATCTAGTACTCATTTGAGATCAATTTTAGAATTTCCATCTCCATATATTCAATATTTTGATTTCCTCTACCTCCACCTTGAGGATCGTTGATGATACATTATTCCTTGAAATGCTCATATGGTTCAATTAATCAATATGATAATACAATGCTAGAAATAAAATACTGATAGAAATGTAATTGCCAGCACCATGAATGATAAACGTCTTCAAGTTCAATAGCATCATTAAGAACAGATAGAATTGCAGCATGAACCATACATGCGCGTTTCGGGTACTTGACCCTCGTCAGTGATCCTTATTCTAGATAATGTAATCTGGACAGAAATAATTGATTTGAGGGTTTTTTTTCTGTTGCATTAATAAATGATCTCTCCCTGGGCACCTGGTCTCTCTTCGGAATGTTATTTTCCGAGGTTTGGAACCGTTCCAATAGAAATTCGAATGATTTTGCCTTGCCTTCTCGACTTTGAGACTAGATAACTGAAGGGTATCTGTTTGATGTTTACTCTTACAGCAGAGTTTGGACACCTCGTTTTTGTATTCTGTTAGGCTATGCTTAAGATGACAAATATGGATAATGACCATATCCCTGTATACAGCACAATATCGATAATTCAGAAAATCTGAAACCGAAGGCATACAAAACCAAGATAAAACAGGAACCAAAGCAAACAAACCAAAAAACCCACCATATGAAAAGAAGCGAACTCCCGATATGAGAGTGAGACCAGGTGCCCAGGAAGAGTTAGCATCTCCTGCTTGCATGCAACACTCTCCGCTTCAATTCGGTAGAACTGTCACATCCGGAGCTTTATTTGGAAGTTTTCATTCCTCTATACATCTCACTCCATAAGCTCTGAAGAGATTGTCATATTTCTATTTACGTAATTCAGCTTTATCATCATATAAAAACAATACAGATTAACGCTGGATACAAACGGGCAATTTATTATTTCCACTGACAAACAACATACAGATAACATACACAAGGAATTACACTATATAAAATGTATCGTAATAATTAAAAAGGCAATATTAAACAACATTCTGTCCTAGAAAATGATATTTATATAAGCATTGTCAGTTAATAAGTAATCAAGAAAATATTTAAAAATACGATTCAATTTGTACAATGTCATAAATAGTTTTCATTCGTTTCATGATCGTTGATAAAATGAGCATGCAAAAGAGTTAAAGAAGATCCTGACGATAATCTCAACAGCACTCACAATAGAGCACATGATTAAGCATCGACGGACCCCTAGAAAGCTAGAGGTGGGACCAGGTGCCCGGGAGGAGTAAGCATCCCCTGTTGGCTAGCCGCAAAAGTTCCATTTTGACGAAATCTAATTGTATTACATGTAAGACCATTTAAAGTTATATTTTATTTGTGTAAATTTGTGCAATTCTTCTAAAAATGAACATCGGACTTAAAACAAATAATTGTTATATAAAATTACTATTCATGGGGGGTGGGGTGGACAAGGGGTACATCTCTCCTCCTTCCGTCCCCTTACCTCCCTCCTCCTGCCCCTCCTCTCTCCCCTCCTTTTCACCCTTCCCGTACCTCCCCCTCCCTCCCCT
>VSWD01000014.1:3319084-3404578 GCA_033119305.1 Pinctada imbricata | reverse complement strand
AAATTATTAGTCTTCCTGTGCCCTTCATATTAGATGGCCCCTTTGACACCCAATTTAGGTGATTATTATATAATTGAAGTCGACGAATCGGGAACACACCGACCGAAACAGGCCAACTTGACCTTTTTTCTGAAAAAAAATCAAGTTGGCCTGTTTCGGTCTAAAATAAAAGCCGGTCTTTAAAAGTGTTTAAACATAAGTGTTGGCTACCTCATTATGGCAGAAATTCATCAAAGTTCTTATACTAGACCTTGTAATAACTACAGAGACGGATCAGTACACTACCCATGGTGGGGGTCTAGCCTATCGGAAAGGGGGGGGGGTTCCAGTCTGTGAATTTGAACAAAATATATTTTTGAAAAATCATAGCTTTTCTAGAGATGAATAATAGAATAAAATCTTAGAAAGTATACCCCCCGGGGTCTCCACCTTAGACATGACGGACCATATGCTATATAAATGTTAAACGTCTTTAAATTCAATAGCATCATTTAAAAACTGATAAATTTACAGCATGAACCAGACATGCACGTTTCGGGTTCTAAATCCTCGTCGGTGATCCTCAGTCTAAACAATGTAAAATGGCCAAAAGGTATGAAAATTACCGTATTATGTCCAAAGATGTACCAAAAGACGTAGGAGAATGGGTTGGATATGATGCCACAGGACCCACGTTTTAGAAATCCACAAATACGATGAATTCGCCTAAGATTTAGTTTAAGAAAGGATTACATTCTATATCGCAGTTTATTTTCAATAAAACGAAGATTGAGTTCAGCATTAGAAAATATAATGAAATAAAAAAAAAATGACCGCCGTGATGAATGGATGCTTCACAACAGGCTCCTGAAATTTTTCATTAATGATGTGTTCTAAACCTCAGGACTGCTAAAGGCTGGATGTGACTACCAGGGTCATTTTTATGTGTGTTTTAACTAAGTTTATGCAAAGATAAGTGTGCATTCATCAATATAAATTTTTGTAAACAAAGAGATTCTGAGAGACAAAGGAAACCAAAATGGCTACCAACTCAACTCTTGGAACCATTGCTTCTTCCTGCTTGGATCTGGAGCTTCCTTCTCATGCTTTACACCAGAGGATTTGATTGATAAAGAGAAAAACTCAGACGATGAAAGTCAAACTGATCAAAAGTTAAGTGAATCTTACAACAATGAATATCATGATGAAATTAGAATATCCAAGATGGCGGACAAGATGGCTTACAGAGGCTAAGATTTCACAAATCTTGAAGTTAACAAAGAAAGTACTACTTTAACCATTTCACCAGAGATGATAGATAAAGTAGAGAATCATTTGGTAGAAAACCTTACCTTTGTTAAAGGAGACATCCAAAATGGACAAATATATAAAGAAAGGAGGGGATCTCCAACAAGACTTCAAAGATGGCACCACAACAATAACACTGTAAACAACAACAAGTAAACTTCATGTTCAAGGAGGAAACTACTTGGCTTGGACAGATAAGTTTCTATCTACAGACCTTTATTGCCACCAAAGCACAGTCCATCAAACAAGTGTGAAAGTGATTAATGACCAACCAATTGGGGCTTCCACACCTCTACCAAACACCAATAGTGAAAGGTGTGAAATACATGTCTTCAGAGACCATAGTGAGGATTGCTTCACAGATGACCTATCTGATGTTGTAAGTGTAAACAACACAATAGACAATCAAAACACCAATGAAATTAGTCCTCTTAGAGAAAGGATAGCCCAGCTGAAAAGGCAATTAAAGCAGAGTTCCCAGAATAAGGAAACAATTGAAGTGGGTACTCAAACTGAACAAAACAATGAGTCCAATAGTACAATGGTACCTACAAAAACAACATCATGCACCCAAACCTCCTAATCAAGAAGAGAGTGAAGTGAAATCCATGAATTTCAATGCTGTGCTGTAACAGTACACGAGGAAAGACAGATTGAAGATCAACTGAGTGACATCAGTGAAGATAATTTACCACTTATGGACACTGAGAGTGAAATTGTGGATGTAGATGATCATAGTATACATAGGACTGATCATCACAGTATCATATATATCAAACCCAAAGGTCATGATACTCCAGAACACCAGCACACCCTTATCAGGGGGCTCCTCTAATTTGAAGGGGATAAGAACCAGAGGGCTATATTCTACTGCTGTAAGAATCCATAGAGGTGCCCGTGTAAACACAATCAGGAACAAGATCAAGGGAATGGACCTACATTCATACATGTACAGAAACATCATCCTGCAAGTGGGAGGTAACGACCTGAGTAGTGGGTGGTCACTCAGTGCTATAGAAATAGACTACGATTCTCTCATGATGGAGATCAGGGAGCTGACTGACTGGAGAGCAAACATTTACGTGTCAGGGATCCCACCTCGTGAGGATGTACATGTGTCAACACTAAATAATATAATGTGTCACTTGTGTGAGTATCGCAACATAGTATACATTCCGCAACAAGGATTTTGTGATACACAGGGCATGATGAAGGAACAACTATATCATGACGATTGGCTCCATCTGATTAATAAAGGGACAGTTTGCCTACTGACTGTACACATAATGAAGAATAGCAAACAGGACGCGTACTGCCGACAATGTGGAGAAGACAATCACACTACCGACAAGTGTAAATGCAGCAAACCTGTGCGGTTTCACATAGTAAGAGAAATGGACATAAACAGAAGTACTGTGAACTGTACAACTGAAAGTTCGGCCAAGATGAGAACGTCTCAATAACTTCCCTTAAGGCGGAAAAAAACAATCCCACATGTAATTGAACTATCAAACTATGCATTCTTTTGCTCCATTGAATGCTCTAATAATTTGCAACCTTCGGAGCTTGAAGTCAAAGAAACTACAGGGACAAATAATTCAGCATCCTATTTGGACATAATGTTGTCCTACGACACTGATGGTCACATGAACACCTCACTCTATGACAAACGTGACGACTTCAATTTCAGCATTACAAACTTTCCTTTTCTGAGTAGCAACATCCCTTCATCGCCTGCTTATGGCGTGTTCAAATCTCAGTTGATACGCTTTGCCAGAGCAAGTACCAAATATACGGATTTTGTTCTGAGAGCTAGGCGTCTTTCTGAAAAGCTTCTCAGTCAGGGATATGTTTGTGACCAACTAACATCGTCACTGAGGAAGTTCTACGGTCGATATGGGGAACTCGTCATACACTATGATGTCCCACTCTCCAGAATGGTGGATGATATTCTTTCAAAGATCATTAGAACCATCCAACCAAAGATTGTACTCTATGTCTTCCGAAATGGAAGTTACCGGATGTGACATTTCTACAGAATTGAAGCGGCGGGTGTTGCATGCAAGCAGGAGATGCTTACTCTTCCTGGGCACCTGGTCTCACTCTCATATCGGGAGTCCGCTTCATTTAATGTGGTGGAGGTTTTTGTTTGTTTGCTTTGGTTTCTGTTTTATCCTGATTTTGTATGCCTTCGGTTTCTGATTTTCTGAATTACCGATTTTGTGCTGTATACAGGGATATGGTCATTATCCATATTTGTCATAATTTGAAATCCTTAATAACCTATGTGATAATTGTAATGAAATTGCTCATTTTTGTGTTTGTTCTGACAATGTTGTAACCTCCCTTGGGGCCTCAAATGATTTCATCAATATGAAACGAAATGAAAATTCAAATGTACCTCAATGCACTCAAGGTAATTTAAACTTGCATACATTCACTGTACCTAAAGATGGCAGCTGTATTGAAAATTGCAATGTTAGTGATCAATCTAACGAGTTTAACCAGGACATTAGTCATCATACAGAACAGCAAGATACAGTTACCAGTAAAAATTACAATGTAAGTGAGCTACCTAAGGATAATTTCTCTAACCTAGGTTTTATTAAAAAGGGCTTACGGGAAACCTTAACATTCGGCATCTACTTCCAAACATTGACCAATTGAAATTAATTTTGGAAGAAAGACAATCTCCACATATTTTTGGCATATGTGAAACTTTCCTTAGTGAATCCGTACCTAATGATCTTTTAAACATAGATGGATTCACTTTCGAAAGACATGACAGAGGTAGGGAATGAGGTGGCATCTTAGTTTACATAGCAAATAGTGTAAGTTATAAAAGAAGGACAGATTTGGAGACAAATTCTACAGAATCAATATGGATACAAGTCAATATTCAAATTTCTAAACCTATTCTCTTTTGTTCAGTATATCGTCCACCAAATTCCTTAACTTCATGGATAGATCATTTTGAATTTGAATTAGATCAAGCTTCCCAAAATTTCGAAAATGAAATTATAATAGCTGGAGATTTAAACATAGACTTTTTAAAACCAATTACTACCAAATGGAAGTGTCTAATGTCTCTGCATCATTTTGAGCAACAAATTCTTCATGCAACACGTGTGACAGCAGACTCAGAAACTCTCATAGGCCACATATATACCAACAGACCAGAAAATATAATCGAGTATGTTGTGCCGGTTTGCGCAATGAGTGACCATTACCCTGTATGTGTCAGAAGTCACACTCCAGAAATAGATAAGAAGAATAAACACATTAAAATTTCATATAAAAATTTTAAAAGATTCAATGAGCAAGCCTTTCTCAATGACTCAATCGACGACGGGTGCGGCTAGCCAACAGGGGTTGCTTACTCCTCCCGGGCACCTGGTCCCACCTCTAGCTTGCTAGGGGTCCGTCGATGCTCAATTTGGTGTTCTGTTGTGAATGCTGTTGAGATTATCGTCAGGATCTTCTTTGACTCATTAAAACAGCCAAACTTTGAGCAAATTGAAAATGAATTTGACTGTGATAAAGCACTAAATATGTTTGTTGAACTCTTTATAAAGGTTTTAGATATGCATGCGCCAATTAATTAAAAAACGTGTAAACAACTTACAAAACCAGCCTGGTTATCACAGGAAATTAAAGATGCTATGCATAAAAGGGACAAATATCATAGGAAGAAGGACAACGAAAACTACTGTATTTGGAGAAATAAGGTAACTAAATTGATCAAATCAGAAAAGGAATCACATTACAAAAAGAGCATAGAAGATAATTGTTAAACCAGTATGGTCTGGAAATATCTAAATGAACTGAATAATAGAAATTTGTCCACTTCAATTCCACAAAATCTTAATTATTAAGGTGAATTATTCACACCTGTACAAGATATTGCGAATACCTTCAATAAGTATTTCAAAAGTGTTTACACAATGTTTGACGACCAGCAGGACAAGAAATTTGATCCTTCAAGTATTGAAGATACTCTACAAGGAAAACTTTCAAATTGATTTAGCAACTGAAAATAATGTATATAAATTTCTGATGAAACTTAATGTAAATAAATCACCAGGCCTAGATGATTTTGGACCGAGAATACTTAAGCTATCTGCTCCAATAATAACAAAAGTAATCACACATATTATAAATGTTAGTATCTCAACAAACAAATTTCCATCCATGCTTAAGAATGCAAAATTGAAAACTATTCCTGAAAATTATTGACCTATTTCCATTCTTCCAACCCTATCCAAAATCATTGAAAGGCAAGTCACAAATTCTGTTTTAAATTACATAAATGCAAACAATATAATACATTCACAACAGTCAGGATTTAGGCAATCACACTTATGCCAGACAGCTTTAACTAAAATAACTGAATCATTGCTTCAAGACATCAATAATGGAAATCTTAGTGGTATGGTACAGTGGTGATCGCGGGAGATTACACACTTTTACCGAAGTTTCCGAGGCTTAACCTAAGTTTCCGAATTTCGGAAAAATCCTACCTAAGTTTCCGAATCCTAACTTTACGAGAATTACCGCTTTGACCGAAGTTTCCGAATTATTAAAATTCGTTAGGAAATTTAGGGTAAACCGTGAAAGTTAGGTATTTTAGTTAGGTTTTTTAGGAAAAAGTGTAATATTTCGGGTTTTTCGGGGTAATGGTAGTTTTAAGATTGATTTCAACAAAACGAAATTTCCATTATGTAAACAAAAGGAATGCAACATTTGTTCGGGAATTCATGTGTATGCTGGGGTGTAATTGAGAAGGGGGTGTATCCATTGGAAATTTCCAAACATAGTCATATACTATTTTATTGGCAATTTGCAATACTAGGGATGTTTTTTTTTCTGAAATAAATACGCTCACGCTGTTATCACGCTTCCACTCCCCTGATTGTCTAGATTCGCACATACAAGTCACAGGGGGCCGTAGCCAGATTTTTTTTATTTCCATAAAATCATTCTGCAATCAAAATCCCAACCCCCCTTCCCTCGCTACATTTAATCAGCTATGTACAACGATTTCCCACAGATTCTATATGAAAGATATATGGAATCTGCAGAAAATCGCTGTACGTTACGTAGCTGATTGAATGGAAAGAGGGACACGTCAGTCATTGAAATATTAAAATAAGTGCATGTCGCTATGCTTCGCAGGCGACACAAAAAAAAAAAAAACGTGCTTCGACCCCCTGTGTACAATAAATAAAAAAAGAAATAAAGAAAAGATCCGATATTAGAAAAGTATTATAAGAAAAGATCGTTGAACTAAAGAAAAGATCTTATCTAAGAAAAGATCGTTGAATATAAACAATTGACCACTTTCCAGTTCCGCGCCACCTAGCGGCGAAGTGCTGAAAACAGGGTGTCATGGCCGTATAGACGGGCATCACGCCTCAATCGCGTTATATATCAGTTAACATATTTTGATGGATATTTCTTATTGTCTTTTAAATTACCCGACTAATTAGTTTTATTCTTATAAAAGATGTTTGCTGAAAGAAAAAGATGCTGTAAATGATTTTTTTTTCTGCATATTTAAACATCTATTTGTAAATTTAAAACCAGTTTTTCCGTGGTATGAATCACAAATTATCGTTGGTTTTCTTCGTATTCGTATTTCTACGCCCATTGCGCTAATCCATTTTCTTAAAAAGTATCATCCCAATTAACAGATTAACAAATCGTTGTTTTGACAAGTACACACATGCCAATCAACCGTGCAGGATATGTATATTCATTACCTGCCAGGTGTGAAAATATGGCCGTGCGGCCATTTCAAATAAGATATATGGAGACATGGGAGAGGGACAATAAGAGTATCTTCATAATAAATCCAATCTTCTTATTTTCACAGAGAAAATTTCATTTCAAAATATACTTAGATATGTAAACTTTTGAATATGTTAACATATATACTTGCTGCATGTACACGGACTGCGTTCAGCGTACACGTGTAGTGTACGTTCTCATTGCACCCTGTTCACATGGAAGAGTTTTTACGGTAATTACTATCTTTTTCCTCATCTTGTTTTTATTTATTTCGTCTTTTTTTTCTCTCTTCCTTTTTCAAATTGATATAAAAAAATGTTTTTTTTATCTGATAATGTATTTTGATTTAAAGATCTGAGCTTAAAAAAATGTCATATTCAAAAAGCTCTTTTAAAAAATCTCAAGGAATCACAGAAGGTTTCTTTAATGAATGAAATAAGACAAACAATTAACGAGTCAATAGGAAAAAAAGTTGAAACATCTGTGAAAAAAAAAATGAAAAAATAGTGAAGTAAGAATTTCTTTTTAAATGCGTAAGAGCCCCCCCCCCAATTAAAACAACTTAGAGTCCCCTTTGGTGTTGCCGATAGGGGACTAATAATGGAGAATCTAACACTGTTTTTTTTTCTAATATACGGCTGGATGATCATGGTATACAAATGAATATGTTAAGATTCCTTGTTTGAATTATAGTTCGAAAAATAAAGAGATTTGAAAAAAAAAGAAAATACTGGATCACTTTTTCATTTGGCCCGTTTATTTTAAATGTGATATTGTGTTTATTCCGCATCTCTTTCTTTTCTTAACGATCTCCTTACATCTTTAAATTTGACAAGAATGATTATAGATGAAAATTGAATTCTGACGAGCAGAGAGACTCAGAGGGGAAGGTAGGATTGCGTATAAAACATAGTGCCCCGTGTACACTGAATAATAATAATAAAAAAGTAGAAATTAAGGTACGTGTTTATCGTGGTAATATATAAATTTTATATAAATACACAGACGCTCTAAAATGAATATAATAATATACTTCTATACTAGTATTTTTTATCTGACCATTCCAGACATTGTGTCAGCATTCATGAACGTATTGCTGACTCCACACAGGTAGGCGCCGATATCTACCTGGATGACACCTGACATATTTGACTGGCTGTGTATATACACGGGGTGCACGTGTAGAATAAGAGTCGGTAATAAGAACTGAGATTAAGATTAATCAAATGAATGATTTCTTGTCTCGTATTTTGAAATAATCGACAGAAAATAACTTCCACAACCTATCGAAACTGCCCCGTTTTACATGATTAATTTTTGCTATTAATGATTAAAATTTGTCAAAAGCACCATATTTATATGTCAGAAATATATCAAGACATATTAAAGCGATTGTCTTGGCATATATAAACGATAATATTAAGATAGAAGAGAACTATCTGCCCGAAATTAACACATCAATAAACGAAGCGGCATATGCCTGTGCCCGTCTATACGGCCATGACACCCTGTTTTCAGCACTTCGCCGCTAGGTGGCGCGGAACTGGAAAGTGGTCAATTCGAATTTCCTCTGATCGACGAAGTTGTACTTTTCGCAGTGGAAACACTTCGGCATTTTCAAAAATTCTTAGAGATTTTTTAATTTCAAATTGAGAAAACTAATGTAATTTCAAAAGACAATAAGTAATTTATTATATTCCTACATAAAAAGCCGATTTTACACTGCGTACCGACTATAAACAGAGCTAATGATCGAACTTGTTTGCAATTTCAGGCTGGTTCTATGTGTGTGTGGTTTTTTTTTTATAAATTTTATTAATTCCTCATTGTGTGAGGGAGGGTGAGGGTGTGTGTGTGTGGTTTTTTTTTTTTTTGATTTTCTAGAATATCAGCTGTCCTAAGCCGGGGACGTCCCTGTCGTGGCTTTTAAAAATAACAGCATTTTGTACAATGGAGAGGCGTGGAGGGTTTTGTTGTTGTTGTTTTTTATGGAGACCCTCGATTAGGGCCCAATTTTTTCCCTGTTCTTTAGCGGATGCATGACCAAAGATAATTCAGCCGACCCTTCGGGCTAGATTCTTTTTGGGGAGGTGCAAACTTTCTGGACATTTTTCTTAGGGAGGGGTGCAGTTTTCCTGTCCCTCCCCTCATAAAAATCATTTGGGGTTCCTTCTCAATATTTTATAATTTTTTAGACCAATCTGATAAAATTCTTGTCTAACTACCATTACATGTACAACTCTATATCTAACAAATTCTTTCCAAGGTGTTCTCAATCTTATGACAGCCCTTTGCACTAATTGTGATAGGCAGAATGAAAAATGTGACCGGTCCTGGGATCAAACCCGAGACCTTCTGCTATGGAGGCAGACGCTCTTAGCAACTGAGCTAACCGGGCACGATCGATAACCGTACCGTCACACACTATTTATAATTTTTTTTACAAGTCCTGAGATACAAATATGTTGCCGGACTCTGTCCGAAAACCTGTTATTGTCTGCAATCTTGAGGTAAATACTCCAATGCAATATCTGTCATAAAGGAATAAATTACACCCAACAATATACATTTTTGCAAAGATTTTTAACCCTTTCAATTTCATTGTAATTATTATAGCATATTCAGCTCAAGTATAATGTGGGTCAATATTCAACACCTTCTAGGTCAAGAAGGTATAGCTAAAAAAAACCAAACATTAGATACCAAAACCCAGTTGCTTTACAATTTATTTCCTTTCTTGCAACTGATGAAGTACATGTAGAATACTATCAATCTGACAATAAGAAATTTACAACTGTAACTGTCAAAAGACAGCAAGTGTGAATGGCAGTAGATGGTAAATTACTGTCTACATTTGAGTACAAGAATAACACTGTTCAAGAACAGGTATGTCACCTGTCACATGTTTGAGCATAAAACATTGCCTTGACCTTGAAAATGACCTTGAGCTAGACTAAAGCCTCTAAACATACTTCATTCTGATGCATATCAATTAGCTATAGATACTGTAGCCATATATTATTATATAATGTATCTTCAATGAACATCCCCCTCCCTTTTCACTTAAGTTCACAACTATGTGACACATGATCTAAAAACCTGTGACATATATCATAGGGCTGGTACAATACTCTCATTCATCAATGCATCACAATATTTTTTTTCGCGATCCAAGTATCGATATATCCAAACACACCAAAGTTAAAATTTACAAAAAAAAAAATATTTATTGAATTTTCTGGATTTTTGTCCCTCACGCCAAAAACAAATATACCTTTCAGAGAAAATGAAAGTACATGTAACATTCGAAGAAAGTGAAATATGGATACGGGGAATTGGATTAAGTTAGAAATGCCAAGTACAGCACAAGATTGATGTGGTAAACATCTGGTTTCCTGGTTTATGAAGTACAAGTTATAGGAATCGGGAAAATTCTGGTCCGAAAGCTAATATTGAATACATATAACCTGTTGAATGAAAAAAAAGCTACTTATATATGATGAATATAAATAGTATCAAATAGGATTTTGAGAAGGTTTTATCAATTTACTTAGTATTGCAATACATATTATATCCGATATCAGGTATCATGATACATATCGGATCGGCTGGGTGCAGTATTGTCCCTGCCCTAATATATCATATGCCGCTTTCTTGAATTGTACAATGTTTCAAAACATTTTGATGAAAAATAAATGAAATTTTAAAATTTTTAACTAAAAATGCTTCGTAATGATCTTTGACCTTGAAAGTGACCTTGACCTGCTGAGTCTCATCATGCTTTACTATCTCTGCAAGTTTAAAAAAAAATGTTTGATGTATATCAAGTAAGTTACAGACAAATATGTGACAGACTGACAAACAGACAGACAATCAGAGACAGATGAACAAACAGCCTTACAAAGTGATTTTTATATAGCAACATTAAATTTCTCAATCTGAGTAAATCAGAAACCACATGTTTTTGCCATTCCACATACATGTATTAAATGCCATATAAAACTGTTAATTTTTCTTCATCTTGTCTTGATTCTGGTGTCCAAGATACACAAATTATGAAGGAAGGAAGCTATGCCACACCAATCCATGATCACTCACTTCTGTTTGACCATGTTGTATGTGTTGACTCTCATTATCCTGAATTAAAACGAGTACAACTTTTAAATGAAATGAAAAAATATGTGATGATAACAAACATCTAAATCACATCATTTAACAATAAATCATAAAGGTGAATTCCTATCATTACCAAATAGATATTATTGTATAGTTCTCACTTAGTCGTAAATTATATGGTTATATGGAAGAGGAATGCAATAATGCAATCAAATGTTACTGCATAAATTGAAAGGATTTGTCAGTATAATATTATGTTTCTACTATGTTTATAGCTCCTGAGATTTTGGTTCAATCAGAAACTTAAGCAAAATCATTAACTAGGTCAAAGCCCTAGGTCAAGGCCACTAGGTCAAATGTTACGAGAAAAATTGAAAGGTCTTGTCAAAGGCAACCTACTAGGGCTGAGTGTTGCGGGTCAAATTTGTATTGCGATATATTGCGATATTTAGGAAAATATTGCGATATATTGCAATATTTTCATATTTTATAACAATGTCATTGATATTCCTTTTCTTTTTCATTTTCCTACTTCAATTTTGCTTTCAAAATTTTACATAAAAAATCTGAAAATGTTTCCATATAGAGAATAAAAGTCATAATTTGTGTCTTGTTATGGGTATGCAACACACAGCAAGTGCATTTATTATCGTACATGTAATGCGCGTTAACGCAAACTTGCTGTACGTGTGTTGCAAGAATGTGATAATTCTGCTAGGACAATGGCAGACACTCGTGGACATACAGACAGTGCAAAAAGTCACTCAAAAACTTGCTACCCTTATTAAATAAATGAGAGGAAAGGCTCACATCAGTGAATTTCAAACACAACGACGTTGTACTTTTAACAATCTGCCAATCATGAACTAGATACTTGCTAAGAATCGAGCTAATATGTTCAAGTCTTTCTTGCAAATGGGTATACCAAAATAAATGATTATTTACTTATGTCTTTGACCTGTGCAGTGTGTTGACGTAAGGTCAAACAAGCGTCAGGCTGTGTAGCATAGTACGGACACTTCGTCTTGTTTAGAAATGGCTAGTCAGAAAATTGTACAATTTAAATGACCCTAGCTATTAATTTATTTTGAGTAGTAATTCACGTTCGCTAAAAATACCGTCAAAAACCGGTTTTTGAAAACAAATACCGTGGTACGTATTGCCCAGCCTGGTATCGCAATATACCGGTATACCCACGATAAAAAACCGCTCAGCCCTACAACCTACATGTACCGGTATAACATAAAGTTTCTACTGCATAAAGTTCCTTAGATTTTGCTTTAATCAGAAACTTCAACCAAAATCTTTAACTACGTCAAAGTCCAAGGTCAAGGTAAAGTTTCTTAGATTTTGCTTTAACCAGAAACTTTAACCAAAATGTTGACAACGGATGACAGACAGTCGGATAGACAGACAGGCAGACATCGTCAATCTTTAAACTGGAATTGCTTTGCAATCAAGCCAAATACTTTTTAGATGGGAGCATTTTCAATGTCTATCTTGTCTTCGGGCCAGTGGTTGAATTTTTTTTCGTAAAGACTGGTGAACAGTTCTTAATTTTGTTATTCAGGCACAAACCGTTCTAATATGCTGCTATTTACTGATAGTCCTAACCCGAGTAAGGATCAATCTATCAGTCAATTATTACACTGCCGTCGACTTACTCGAGTATGGACTATCGGTCAACGGTGGCATAAAAACTGTTATATTATACTGCCGTTGACTGATAGTCCCTACCTGAGTAAGGATTATCAGTCAACAGCAGCATAATAAAACGGTCCGAGCCCGAAACACAAAACGAAATAGATATTACACATCATCAGATCATTTTACATGTACTAACCTACTGTTGAATTTCCAGAATACCGGGCCAGTGCAATCCGTACGTCAATCGTTGATTATTGGATTGAATGCAGTGGCTCTGACAGTAGTTTGTGATTCCTTCATTATGTTTGGACCATGTTTGTTGTTGTTTTTGATACGTACTATATACGTCCTTGGTACCATTCATCAGTACATGTACATGCATGCAACAATTCAACCATGCACATCTTGCATATTCTTTTTGCTGTCAGTACAGACATTTTACCAGTCTGTTCTTCAATGTGTAAGAAGGCTATGATCATTCTTCATCAAATTCCTGACTGTTTCGTGCATTTCATCAAGGGAGAAATATAAAACATCAAGTTTTACTGCTACAAAAATTCGATCGTAGTAATTAATGTTTTGAAACCGAAAGTAGACCTAAACATTCCGAATCCGACAAAATGCAGAGATATACATATTAAAAAAAGGGGGGGGAAAAATATAGAATTTAAAAACAGAGAGAGAGAGATAAAGCTGTTTTATTATCATAATTATGCAATATGTAATTTCTCGGTAGTGAGAGAAAAAATGTACATGTCTGAGTTTGATTGGGGAGGGGGGGGGGGGGGGAGGATGACCCAGACCACGTCTAAAGGCAAAGGAGAGGGATCACTTGTCTAATTATCCTAGAATATATCTTATTTTCTATTATTTGAGGAAATTAAACTCGACTTATCGTAAAAAAATTACAGATCCGTGGTTTGCAATGATAGAAAACGAAAATGAATTTTATCGTCACTATATGGTGCAAATGATGCTCGTTAGACAATCAAATTGATTCAGTTGTACATTTGATGCCTTCAAATGAAAAACAAATTCGAAATAATATATTTATTTAAACAAACAAACAATAATAATAAATATTCACGCAGCCTCGTTTTGGATTTCGGGTAAATACAATTATTTAGGTTATTCCGGTGAAATTAGGAAAGTTAGGAATTTTAGGTAACATCGGTAAATTTAGGGCGGAATTTTGCCCGAAGTTTCCGAATTAACAGTTTTTCCTAACGAAGTTTCCGAGGTGTGCCCGAAGTTTCCGAAAAACAGTGTGTAAACTACTACGATCACCACTGTATATTTAGATTTCACTAAAGCGTAAAAGATTCAATGAGCAAGCCTTTTAGTAGGGTGACCAAGTCGCCAAAAGTGGCTTATTTTAGGAGTTTAGTCGACACGCATAGTACACGGCAAATATTGGTATCAAATGAAAGCTCTTTATCTGTGGTTAATTAATCAAGATGTCGTCAAATGATTTTCATTGTAAAACGTTTTCAAAAATGACGTTGAAATGACGTCATCAACATTTTTTTTAAAAATACAGAAAAATCACTGAAAAAAAGGAATCGATGAATATTTTTTCTGTGGAAAGTAACATCAAAGATTGAAAGGTGAAAATATCTAACATATTTAATGTTTTTTTTTTCGAATATTATAAGGTTTAACTCAAATTTCCCATAAAATGTGCTGTATGAAAGGATTTATAACATTTTCAACCGGTGATCATGACCTTTGACCCATGACCTTGAAAATCATTAGGGTTTTTCCTCTTGTCATAAGCAATAAGTGTATGAAGTTTGGTCAAGATCCAATCAAAATTGTGCCTCCTAGGCTGTATAAGAGAGCGTGATGTGCACAAACACACCCTCCCTCTCCCACACAGTCACCCTTACACACTCTTGTACGCACCCTCACTAACGGTCGCATTATACCCCCTGCAATTATGCTGCAGGGGGATAATTAGCAATTAAACATTTGTTTTCTATGATGGAAGAGAAAATTGACAAATATTTGTCCTCTTTGCTTGTACAAGGAGAGGAATACTTCCTTTTTAAGGAATTACATGTATAATGTTCACATTTTTTATTTGTTCTAAAAATAGCAACCAATGACGTCATGAATACAGATTTTAGGTCATCGCGATTTACTTATGTTAAGGATAAGATTGGAATATTATTCTGTTGATGCAATTTGTGTAGAAAATTCAATCTTGTTTTCATCAATATTTCTTTTCTTTGTGAAAGAGACCAGAAATACGTAATCTTTGTTGAATGACCCCTTTGACCTTTGACCCCTGAAAATGGAATGTTTGTACATTCAAACCTGTTGACGTCATTGATATTTTGAAAGTACATTACTTCTAGTTTCATTTGACATATAATTTACCCATGTACTAATCTGTCGACTAAATGAGTTAAAGAAGATCCTGACGATAATCTCAACAGCACTCACAATAGAGCACAAAATTAAACATCGACGGACCCCTAGCAAGCTAGAGGTGGGATCAGGTGCCCGGGAGGAGTAAGCATCCCCTGTTGGCTAGCCGCACCCGCCGTCGATGTTTATGAAGCATGGAAATGAAAATATATAAAAATCATGCACTATCTGACGTTATGTCTATATAGAAAGTGCTAGTGCGACAATGTCAGGGAAGTATATTCAAAGCGCTTACTGTCAAACCCCTCATGGGGAACTTTTTTACGAGCTCCACACGGCAAAGGGCATAAGTGTGACACAAATGAGTTAAAGAAGATCCTGACGATAATCTCAACAGAACTCACAATAGAGCACAAAATTAAACATCGACGGACCCCTAGCAAGCTAGAGGTGGGATCAGTTGCCCGGGAGGAGTAAGCATCCCCTGTTGGCTAGCCGCACCCGCCGTCGATGTTAATGAAGCATGGAAATGAAAATTTATAAAAATCATGCACTATCTGACGTTATGTCTATATAGAAAGTGCTAGTGCGACAATGTCAGGGAAGTATATTCAAAGCGCTTACTGTCAAACCCCTCGCGGGGAACTTTTTTACGAGCTGTAAAAACTGTAAAATTTAGCTCTTTGGTCACCGTACTATTCTCGACGACTTAAAACAACAAAACTTTGAGCAAATTGAAAAAGAATTTGACTGTGATAAAGCACTAAATATGTTTGTTGAACTCTTTATAAAGGTTTTAGATATGCATGTGCCAATTGATAAAAAAACGTGTAAACAACTTATAAAGCCAGCTTGGTTAGCACAGGGAATTAAAGATGCTGTGCATAAAAGGGACAAATATCATAGGAAGAAGGACAACGAAAACTATTGAAAATGGAGAAATAAGGTAACTAAATTGTTCAAATCAGAAAAGGAATCACATTTATGTAACAAAAAAGAGCATATATAGAAGATAGTTGTAAAATATCAGAAAAGGAATCACATTACAAAAAGAGCGTAGAAGATAATTGTAAAATATCAGAAAAGGAATCACATTACAAAAAGAGCATAGAAGATAATTGTAAAATCAGTATGGTCTGGAAATATCTAAATGAACTGAGTAATAGAAATTTGTCCACTTCAATTCCACAAAATCTTAACTAAAAAGGTGAATTATTCACACCTGTACAAGACATTTCGAATACCTTTGATAAGTATTACAAAAGTGTTGACACATTGTTTGACGACCAGCAGGACAAGAACTTTGATCCTTCAAATATTGAAGATACTCTACACGGAAAACTAGACAATGCAGAAAAATTTCAAATTGATTTAGCAACTGAACATGATGTATACTAGTCAAAATTTCTAACTTACATTTTCCCAGTTACTTCAATTGCATTATTGGTAGAAATCAATTATTTCACATATTTATATTTATAATAAAAACAAAAGATTTAAGTGTAAATGAATAAATGATCATCCTGCGATGTTTATCTTCAAATTTCACAGCTTTTTAGCAAAGAATTATCCGCTTCCGGTTTGTAAGAAAACTTTGTCTCTTGACCGAAAAAGGCTACAATAGAAAAGTTCTTATGGTTATTGTGCGATTCGTTTTTCGGATTTTGAAATATCGGCGATTGAAACTGTTATTTCGTCGTGATATGCTTACAAATTTTCTGATGCCTTACGAGTCAATAACACTTCCGGTATCATTGATATACCGGGTAAGGATTTTTGTGTTGAAACATTTTTTGCGAATGCGATATTTAATATTTTCCTGTGCTTAGCCGCTTTTCTTGAAAAGTATGCCTAGAAAAAGATGTTTGGTTGATGGGAGCTCATTTTACGTACCACTCACAAGAGTTATGCGAACGCATCCATTTTATGGAAAATTCGTTAAGTTATATTTGCTTATTATCGCTTTTGTAACAAATGCATTCCGTTTGATTCATGTTTTTCTGATCAAACTTGGTTCAAACAATTTTTTAAAAGTGGTTTGATTGTAATTTTCCGATAAAATACGCGAAATTCATGAAAAGTGTTCAAAATTCAAATTTCGTCACGGTCTGTTTCCGTTGAAAGAAATTTCGTTTTTCTAGATTTTAAAGTAGAGAGTGAAATGTTGTATATCAAATCCAATTATCGTAAAAATAATTTGAATTCCACATTAACGAAAATCCATACCTGTAGAATGGTAAGTTAAAAATTTTGACAAGTATATATCAATTTCTGATAAAACTTAATGTAAATAAATCAACAGGCCTGGATGGTATTGGACCGAGAATACCTAAATTATCTGCTCCAATAATAACAAAAGTAATCACACATATTATAAATGTTAGTATCTCAACAAACAATTTCCCATCTACAGTTTTGTATGCTTAAGATACAAAATTGACCCCAGTGTATAAAAATTGTGATAAAACTATTCCTGAAAATTATAGACCTATTTCCATTCAAAATGATTGAAAGGCAAGTCATAAATTCTGTTTTAAATTACCTAAATGCAAACAATATAATACATTCACAACAGTCAGGATTTAGGCAATCACACTCATGCCAGACTGCTTTAACTAAAATAACTGAATCATTGCTTCAAGACATCAATAATGGAAATCTTAGTGGTATGGTATATTTAGATTTCACTAAAGCGTTTGATTTTGGTGAACCATGAAATTTTACTCTCTAAACTTAAATGTTATAATTTTTCTGAAAATGCAATAAAATGGTTTTCGTCATTTGATCTGAATCTGAATTTTATTCATAAACGACAATGAAATTGAGAATGTTTCTTCACATAAAGTCCTAGGCATTATGATAGATAGCTCTCTTACATGGAATGAACAAATCGATTATATTGGTAAGAAAATTAATTCAAAAGTCTTTTTATTTTCAAGGATCAAAAAGTTTCTCCCAAAAGATTCTACTAGTAGGATTTTGTATTATAATGCATACATACAACCATTGTTCGATTATTGTATTACTATATGGGGAAACTGTTCCAAACAAAACATTGAACACTTGTTAAAACTTCAAAAAAAGAAGATAGCAAGGATGATATTAGATAAATCATATGATCATCCAAGTGAACCCTTGTTTGAAGAGTTAAAGTGGTTAAGCATAGACAAACGATCGAATTGAATATCAAAAAAGTTTATTGATGTACAAATGTCAAAATGAGATTGCCCCTCAATATCTTCTAGATCTCTTCAAATTCAACTCGTCTGATGTTTATAAACTGCGTTCCGTTACAAATTTTAACCTTGCCATTCCAAAATCAAAAACAGATACTTTCAAGAAGTCATTTCAGTATTCTGGAACTTTAATTTTGAACAGTTTACCCCATACAGTAAAAAGCTGTCATTCTTTGACCAATTTTAAAACTAAATGCTTTAATTATCTTTTGTCACAAAATGACACTGCTCATTAATTGTCCTATGTGTACGTTACATAGATACATATACATGTATATATGTCTGACTTGAATCATGCTTGTGTTTATAGTATTAATATTTTAGTTATTTTTTTGTTTGTTGAAGGCCTCAAGGGAGAATAGTTTTGGACATAATGTTGTCCTACGACACTGATGGTCACATGAACACCTCACTCTATGACAAACGTGACGACTTCAATTTCAGCATTACAAACTTTCCTTTTCTGAGTAGCAACATCCCTTCATCGCCTGCTTATGGCGTGTTCATATCTCAGTTGATACGCTATGCCAGAGCAAGTACCAAATAAACGGATTTTGTTCTGAGAGCTAGGCGTCTTTCAGATAAGCTTCTCAGTCAGGGATATGTTTGTGACCGACTAACATCGTCACTGAGGAAGTTCTACGGTCGATATGGGGAACTCGTCATACACTATGATGTTCCACTCTCAAGAATGGTGGATGATATTCTGTCATAGACCATTTGAACCATCCAACCAAAGATTGTACTCTATATCTTCCAAAATGGAAGTAACCGGATGTGACAGTTCTACCGAATTGAAGCGACGGGTGTTGCATGCAAGCAGGAGATGCTTACTCTTCCTGGGCACCTGGTCTCACTCCCATATCGGGAGTTCGCTTCTTTTCATATGGTGGAGGTTTTTGTTTGTTTGCTTTGGTTCCTGTTTTGTCCTGATTTTGTATGCCTTCGGTTTCTGATTTTTGAATTATCGATTTTGTGCTGTATACAGGGATATGGTCATTATCCATATTTGTCATTTGTACTAATTGAGTTTAACCTTAAAAAAATAAAGAATTTATTATTACTATATTTTATTATTATTATTAATCAATCAATCAATCAATCAATCAATCAATCAATCAATCAATCAATCAATCAATCAATCAAAAAAAGAGAAAACAATGAAACAAAAACCAAAGCAAATCAAAAATAGAATAAGCTCATTCTTTATATAACCAGCATTTATGTTTTTTTTTTTTTTGCTATTGACTCATGATCCTTTGAGTTCTTTATTTCGAAAATCTTCGAAGGAAAAAATTTTCTCGTATGGACCAGTCCCATGTATGACAATAAGCAAGGAACATACAATTTCACGTGTCAATTTCTAGAACAAGTACTGCATGTAGCATATACATGTTTATTGTCTTTTGTAAAGCCCGTGTCCAACAATTAAGGTCGGAGCGCTACTTTGCTATTTTGTGTGGAGAATTCGCTTCTTCGCGTATCTAATAGACGAGAAGTTACGAAGAAGCGAAGTCTATACTAGTAAACAATTAACCTATTTATTTTATTAGAAACTTACAGTTTTTATCCGTAAAATAACATGGTAAGACAAACGGACATAAAGGAATCAGAATTTTAATAATCCGTGAAATAACATGGTAAGACAAACGGACACGAAGGGATCAGAATTTTAATAATCCGTGAAATAACATGGTTAGATATAGGGACATAAAGGAATCAGAATTTTAATAATCCGTGAAATAACATGGTAAGATATACGGACATAAAGGGATCAGAATTTTAATAATCGTCAACACTACCTAGGATGGTGCTCCAATGTACAGCACCCGAGGCGTTCTGGAAATAACGAAAAAAGAGCAACGCTTAGTTTGCAAAATATTTTACAAAAAAAAAAACAACAACAATCTTCAATCAAAGTAAGCTGAAATGATACTTGGCGTATTGTGATTTTTAAAATAATTTTGTGAGAAGGAGATAGCTAGTTAACACACGTTATATAAATAGTATGCCGGGTAATATTACTTATTTGGTCAGTTCCTGACTGTACACGGAAAAATGTCGGGTTGGTACAATCTATGGAAGGCGAGGCGAATGTACCAACCCGACATTTTTCCGTGTACAGTCAGGAACTGACCAAACAATTGTTTCATTTCGTCGAGGACCGTTTTCTTCATTTACAATAGGAGGTACCATATATGGATATTACTGACAGAAAATATGTAAAGCAAAAAACAAAAATTATTTCAACATTAAATGTAATTGTCAACAACTGTGTATCAATAAAATGATAAAACACAACACCAACAAATTTAACAATGAAAACATTTGCAACATGGTTTTTTGTTTTATGTGTTGAACCGTTTACAAATGGGAGAGTGTGAGGTTGTTTATGTACACAGTACAATTGTGAAAAATTGGCTGCGTGGAATGTGTTGAATTTCTCATCATGTTAATGCTACTACTTTGAACTTGAGGCACTTGTACAGACACATTTTCAAAATCACACAATATTTCATCCATGTTTACTCCCGATAACTCCTGTGTCGGAAGGGAATCGGACGTAGACGGCGGCATAATAGCAGGTCGTTCCGTGGACGCCAAAGCTGGAGCCATCACATTTTCAGATCCAGCAGGAGGGCATAATGCTACCAAGTTGCTTAGTGGACAGCAATGCTGGAAGCACATTTTTTGAGACTGGCACAATGTTTTTGAATAGCGTATCTGCCATCTGGAGTTCTCATCATTACTGACTCTCTGATAAACGCTAACGACTTTGTACGGATTTATGTCCTGTTACAGCCATGACCTGTGCAGGCCCATACATGCCTTTGGACAAGATAGTTGCCCCTGTGGCACGGATTGAGTGATTTGTGTACGATTTTGACAATCCAACGCTTTTACTTAGAACAGTCACAAAGGAACTTAATTTCTTCTCCCCTACGGGCACATTACAGTACCAGATCTGGTCCTCAGCGTTAAATGTGTCCTTTGGTCTGATGAAATAATGAAGGGTCCTTAAGCATCATATCCCACCCATCCTGCTACGTCTTTCGGTACGCTTTTTCGACATAGTAACTTTCATACTTTTTGGCACATTACATTGTTTAGATTTGAGGATCACTGACGAGGGTTAAGTACCCGAAACGTGCATGTCTGGTCCATGTTGCCAATTTATCTGTTCTAAAATGATGCTGTTCAATTTGAAGACGTTTACATGGACTGTCTGTCTAGTGCCACTGTGATACTGTGAAAAATGTGATAGATTGCGCCAGATAAAGAGATAAAGAGATATACAATTTGCTCTATAAAATAAATTTATGGTAATGAATTTATTCAATTTTCATAGAATATCAGGTTATCTGTTACGTTATCTGTTAACGTGGGTCCTTTAGAATCATATCCCACTCATCCTGCTACGTCTTTCGGTATGCTTTTTCGACATAGTAACTTTCAAACTTTTTTGGTATATTACATTGTTTAGATTTGAGGATCACAGACAAGGGTTAAGTACCCGAAACGTGCATGTCTGGTCCATGTTGCCAATTTATCTGTTCTTAAATTATGCTATTCAATTTGAAGACGTTTACATGTATCATATACGTCGCAGAAATAACCAAGATTCCTGGTAGGGCTATATAAGGCGACGGAGGGAAGATGCATTAATTAATTAATTTGTCGCGTTTATGATCAAACTTCTCAAGGATCCTGCACGTAGCACTCTCTTCGTCCAGCTGGTTACTCAATAGATGTCCTTTCTGGTTAGTCAGGACTACTTGATGGCACTTCAGTTCGGTATATAGATCCTGCCTCCACTAGGCGTACCGACCGAAGACGTAAGCTGTATGTTGGAATTTTGACCAACCCGAAGCAGTGAGGGTTCTTTACGTGCTTACACCTATCCGAGACACGGGACCCCCGATTATAGTACCTTCTGAAAGACTAGGCTGGGGTTACTTGACTATATACAAGGTGTTATCACACAACACCTGTCGAGGCTCTATCTTGGTAATCATCCCTCCACCTGGCGCTCGTCGGATTCGAAGCTGGTCAGTCGCATGCTTCACTGGCCACGACACGACGTACTAAGCGCTCTAGACATGCCATCCATACCATGACAGACTCTGGGATGTAAATAAGTACTCGCCCACTCGCCAAACGCAATGCGACTAAAAATTCAGAGTGGACTACCAACTATCTTTATCTGATCGCCAACTTGGCGACCGTAAAATTCCAATCGTTGTTGTTTTCTTGTTTCATAATTGCCGTAACTCACGTTGGGAAACAAAAACTCATGGGTATTTGACAAATTTTCGGTTCGCTTTCTCGCGGAAAATGAATAGATCTCCCTTATTTCCTTGTAAAGACGTACTGTAATTTTAAATCAGTATACCAAAACTAACTAATGTTTCCAAAAAGTGCAGTCTTCACTAAAGTGTTAAATTACGATTTGAAAATGGTGAAAAATAAAGTTTCGCATTTGATAAATATCTATATTTTTATTGAAGGATATATATCTTAGGTATTTGAAATGGAACAAGCGAAATCTCTACTTGGTCTACTTCTAGTGATATTCTATGTTCAATAGAGGGGCCTGGATTGCAATTTATCGGCTACGTTACAAGGGGCAGCCTTTTGTTCATTCCATCGCTGAAGGAACAAAAGTAGTTACAGTATAAACTTTTGTCTTCTGACGTTTTACTATGCATAAGAAATCTTTTGAAGTGTAATTAACCTTTTTGATTTTGTACATTATTTGAAAATTTGACGTCTGAAGAAGACATACATATTTCTGTCTTAAAATTATATTTTCGCCCTCTGCACATTCAATCTACAATTATACAAAGCACGCATTCCTGGTCGACTAGATATGTATTGATTGTCATTCCAGAGGGTATCATATGTGATCCTGCACATTATAATTTTATGTAAATTGCTTAGAAAATCGTTGACAGCATTTTTACGTTTGTTATAAAGGTACCAATTATCAAAATATTTGGTCAGCAGTGTGTATGACTGACCCATTATTTTATGATATTCACGTTAGTTTCTGTAAAATACTACAAACACTATCGAAACAGATACGTTACCGTTTGAAACAGATACGTTACTCTCAGTTCTAAAGCCGTATTTGAGTACAGTGCAATGGTTGTCCCCTATGAATCTCAAACAGACCGTGACAAATAAGTAATGTGACAACAATTTATGGCATAAATTATGCCTCTATATAAGACATTTGTTTGGAAAGGCTGTTTCTCGGGATTTTCCATAAAAACACAAAATATGCCCTGTAAAATATGGTTTTGCTTTATTTTCAACTGTTACATGCTTCTTCTGACAAAAGCTAAAATATCAGCGTCAAGCCAGTAATATATAACTTCTATATGGACCAAAAAAATGAAATCTAGGTAACGTATCTGTCGGTAACGTATCAGTTTTTTAGCTGCATTTTCCGCGTTATTTTGTATGTTTCTTCATTCTTTTTAAAAGAGCCGACGTTTTTATCCAACATTCACTCCATCTAATTCATATATATATATATATAGGGCCAAATCGGTTGAGTTCTCACTGTAGATCTAGATAGCTGGTAACGTATCTGTTGCTGTCTAAACGTCCAAATGCCGATTTTAGATACTCCCGATGAAACAGATAAAATATCGTTTGCTAGAATGGTTGAAGGACTCTGTCTGTTGATAGTACCCATGTATACGCTTTCTTTTCTGCTCAAAGATTTCGGATATGTCGTTATTGTTATAATTATATAATTTTTTATCATTATAAAAATAAAAAATGGCGGCGACCAGTGCAGGTCAGCTCGCTTCGGCTCCTAATACGAATTGTGAATACGGATGCACTGGTGAAGTTGCGGGCTCAGAAAGTGTGTGTTCTGCGGAGACTTTGATTGCAGACTGTCAAAATACACAAGGTTTGTTGTGTAACAATGTAGACCATGCAGAATATGAATCTGATCACACTGATATTGTGAATGTTTTCGTAAATGGCGGCAATGGCGTCACCCATGAGCTTGATGTCTCACAAGACATATCTATGGCGTATGTCCCCCAGAGTACACAACAAATGAATGATGTTAGTATATTGCTTCAGCAGAATGAGGTTCAGCTTCTAGATAATGAACTAAGGGACCTACCAAAAGAGTTATATATTGAGAAAATAAGGAATCTTGTGAAGGACAGTGAGCAGCTAATTATGTGGTACAGGAACATTCTATGTTCACGATCACAGTCAATACAAGGGTGTCCTCAAGGGAAAATGATTACCCGTAAAACTAATAAGCGCTCCTTTAGTGTAGAGAAATACGCAAATGACTGTTACATTCTGACCAGATTCCTTCAAGGAGAGCGATGCAATATTGAGGATGTATTTGAAAAGGCGTGAGTCGTCAGTGTTTCATCCGATATCCCCAGGGGTGACGTGGTGGAGATCAGGGCCTCAATCCAATCTCTACTACAAAAAGTGAACCTTCTTGAGCAGGATAATGCTGCTAAAGACAAAACTATTACTGCTCTTTCTGAGAATATTAAATCTTTGAGGGAAGAAAATGTTAAATTAGCCACTGAACTTTATCAGCTGAAAACTTCTATAAATGGTCTGAAAACCAAGGTTACTGCTCATATAATGTCAGTAGGAGAGATGGAGACGTCTGGTATTGATAATTCAAAGACTGTCGCAAGTGAAGTTTGTCCAAACTGTGCATGAACATGCAGCGACAGATATCCACCATCCCCAAGTCTCAAACGTTTTCGACTGCAACGAGTACCCCATCGAGGCCTCAAATACCTTCCCCTACTATTTCTACTGTGGACGTACTCAATCATGACGAATGTATTCAAAACCGTAGCCTTCATGGATCACCTATCAATGCTCGTATGCATGACCAATCACGTATAGAAGATAAGAATCAAGTGGTCAATACCGTTACACCGTCCAATCTTACATTTGTCACAGGGTCTGATGAGGAATTGACCTCTGGATCCGAAAATATCCGCGATGATCCGGATTTCTTGCGTGGCGTTACGTACAACCGGAAAGCACGCTTTCACATATCAAGGATCGACCGACGAACGAACAAGGATGCGATAGTTAATTACTTAAGAAATAAGGGCGTGACAGTCACACATATTCTTATGTTTTTTCCTCGATCAGATCGCTCCAAACTCTGTTCTGCGAAAATAAATGTTCCGATTGGACAAGGTCGAATTGTCGATAGTGAAGGATTTTGGCCCGATGGCGTCAGATACAGGCGGTGGTTAAGCCGTAGTCAATAGGACAAACGTAACGATAGAGGCCGTGATTACGATGAGGAGGAAAACTGGGATCTTGAGGTCATGCTATGACGATGACGACGATTATCTTGACGAGTGAAAGTATGTTTAGTACAACTTGCAGACTCGGTGTTAAATCTTATCTCTTAATGTTTTGCACTATATTTTTATCATGGTTCTTATTATGTCATGGAACGTTAGAGGTGTTATATCATCTACTGTATCATTATGTTCCTTACTAGATAATACTGATTGTGACGTAGCTGTGATATCAGAGCACAAGCTCCGACAATCCTCATCTAATTTCTTTGATTCTATGCATAGTAACTATTATGGTTACGTTAAACTAGACCAAAGTAACTATGATTCCGGTAATAGCTTTATAGGAAAAGGAGGTGTGGCTATCCTGGTCAATAAGAGTTTAAACTTTTCAGTTGCTGAGATATCATGTTACGACTCTGACAGAGTTGTCGGTATTCAGCTTGTTGATAACCAACGTAATTATATATACATACTTGGTGTTTACATGCCATCAGATAATGACATAGATTCATATATGCATCATATTAGCATCTTGGAAAGTTTATACAATTATTACAGTGTATACGGTAATGTAGTATTAGCTGGTGATATGAATGCCAGTTGTTTAGATTCATATGGCGTTAATTCTGCCAAATGTAGGATTTTGACATCTTTTGTAGAAACATGTGATTTATGTATCCCTATGATCGATGTTGATGTTAAAGGGGAATAGCATACATTTGTGGTAAAACAAACTATATAGATCATTCATTTCTGAATACAATTTCTCTGTAGGGTAAGGATATATAATTCCTGAACTCTAGGTGTATAATAACCTAATCAATGGTAGATATGTTATTTGAAGATGTATGATATCAATAGAGGTAGGAAATAAGATTGCACAGAATCATTGGCTGTGTAATTACCTTCACTACTTCAGCATTTAAATATTTTACTATTCCTAAAAATAAAAGCATGTTATAATTACATACGTGAAAATCTCCTATAAGCTGGCTTTCCGGAGTCCTAGCTCTTTCATCAGATGACTGGTCAGGCTGGTGGTTCATGGTCCAGTTCTGATCAATTGGTGGAAGACCAAAGCCATCTTCAGCAGGATTTGGGTTTTCCTTCAATCAACATTAGATATTTACATCACTTGTAAAATCCTGATGACAAAAGCCCCATTAACATGATTAAGAAAATAGAGTAAGTTTCAAGTAATTGTAGCTGTCTATAACATGACAGACATTGAATGCAGGTAGAAATTGTTTATTATACTGCAAGCTTGTGAAAGGTCATTTTTTAGCCTGCAGTAGTCACCGTCACTAAAGAGAGGCAATTCAATTCAACTCAATGCTTACTAAACATAGAGTATTCAGGAGTGAAGTAATAAATGATCAGTCCTTACCTTTTCTATGTGTTAAGTCTGATTGAAACTTATTACTTGAATTAAAATTCTTTAAACAAACATTGAATTTGACATCTCAGGAGGGTAATATAATGTCTAAGGAGGGAGACATGAAGTTTTTTTTGTAACAATCAGATTTCGTTACTTGTATTAATTATGAGGTATAATAAAATATAACATTCCTTTAATGTAAATGTCAGTATGGAGCATAAGTGTTTAAAGCTTATACACTCTGGTTGAGAGTTGTGTGAGAATACATTCACAATGCACACAAAATTTCATTTATAGGAGAAACAAACAAAGCATGCAATGTATATTCTCAACTAAAGATAGAGATCAGCAATACTTGGAAACAAGATTTTTTTGCATTTCTGCATTCAAAACAATAAAAGAGAAACAGTTTAGTTTCCTTATTGTATTGACTTTCTCTGGGGCCTCTGCGTTTCGCGGTCTTGTTTGTGTGATGTCATCTTACAGTGAGGAGGTTGTTTTACACCACAATTGTACGTTCTTCGAGACCTCTGGGTAACTGGAGAAGTGAGAGGGTTGTGCGCACGTAATCCAGGATAGCCACACCATTTGCTACTTGCGTGACAGATGGCCGTCCAAAGTCGGCTCCGGTTACCCATTGGTCTCGTCGGTTTATGTGTAGTCTTTTGTGTTTGATGTTTAAATGTCGTGTGTCTCTTTTCCGTCTCGTGCTGTACTCGTCTTTTGTTTTTTTTGCATCGGGTGTTTTGGTGTTTTACTGTTGATGCTGCAACGGGGTCTTGTTGGAGATCTCCTCCCTTCTTTTTACCTAAGTGTACTCATAATCATGTACTCATACTTACAACTAAACTCAAGTAGTTGTGGTCAGTGTAGATACCATCAAACTGTATCTGTACCACAGAACTTGGCATACTGTAGACCTTAAATCAGAAATAGCACAAACTTATAATTCCATAATTGAACAAAAATAAGCACATATTGTGACATAAACAAAATCTTACTATTTACATTTGCATTAGTGATTCATTCCATACACTACAATCATGACAATTGGTTTCTATGGTGAAATCTGTTGCACACTGTTTGCATGAGTTGACAGTCTTGTTGATTTACATGCTGTACAATCCCTCTGCCAACTGATCAACTGATTGTGGTACTGTATAAGCCCAAAGTCAAGGTATTTTTGCTTAAATTATGTTATTCTCCCACTTGAGACTGAGAACTCTCAAATTTCCCTGGGGTGAGATAAATCGATCTCACCCTCTGACGTCATCACTACCAAAGCGACGTTACGGAAGTAAGGCAAACTTGTGATTATAACAGACACTCTAGATAGTAGATAACGTGGGAGAAAAACAATCAAACACTACCATGAGGGAGGGATGGCTAATTCTCAACCCTCGTGTAAAAATTTTGCTTGTCCATGACTCGGCAAGCCTCGTCATGGACTTGCAAAATTTGTACACTCTGGTTGAGAAATCGCCTTCCCTCCCTCATAGTGGTGTAAGATTATATTATTCTCGCTTGTCTATTCTTATTTTTACATACCTGTAACCCACTTCCAGCAGAAACCATATTGTATGGCACAACAGCCAAAACAAGTTAAAATGTATACATGTAAAATGTAAGAAGAGAACTGGTCTCACACCCCCAACCTGATTACTCAAGTTCAAGAAGAGAGGATAATAATCATAATATCCTCTTGTACCCTATTCCACCATGAAGCTTAATTGTAAGTATCTATTAATGTACATGTGCAATATGCTCATTACTTACTTAACCTTTTTAAACCACTACCAGTAGTTTAATTTTACTTGTAAATTGCATAGTTTGTTATTGTATAGACTGTTAATGTTATACAATTTCTACTAGCCTCTCATAGAGATTGTAGCTCAAACAGCCTCAGTGAAGAGACAACAGTCCCAATTCGCTGAAAATTAATCATTCGGGAATATTTGAATAATCATTTCAGCTCTACAAACAATATAACGAATAGTTATGGTAGAAGGTTTAGTTAACTTTAAAATCTCTTCTGATTTAATGCAGACCTGCCTACCTATTTCTTTGCAAAAGTGTAATAGATTCCTCAAGAAAGTGTAATTTAGGGAAGTAAAGCATAATATGACAGAATAAGAACACAGAAATCAGTTTTAAAATGTCAGCACTTTACTTCTCAATATATTAGCTCATGAGTCATAAAAAATGTTGATCTAATATTACAACTGAACAACATACATGTACGTTGCTTTTGGTGGATCATGATGCATGTTTTTCAGCATAGTAAGGAATGTCATCAAAATTCAAATTGATAGCAGTGCTAGTTATGGGTTTTCATTCATGCTAGCTTATTCTCTGTGCAAAAGGAAAGCCTTAACAGCTCTTTATCTGTTTCATTCAAGTTTGACAAGGATCGATGGACTAAGACACTGCAATCATAGTTAATGTAAACAAATTCGGCCTAAACAGTCAGAAATAAACACTCGATTTTAAACGAAAAACGGATTTGAAAAATACCGTGATACGCGACATGGCTGTACCGTGTTTGAACCGTGAACTCTATACCGCGATATACCAAACCGCAGTATATTGTTACACTCCTATTTCTAAAACAACTGATCAAACTCTAAGGAGGGGAGGATTCCAAGGGGACGATTGAACAGTGTTTCAGACTCCATCATTAAGGCCACTAAACTTTGTTGCTCTGATCAGGCCCCTCCGATATATGCCCAGCCTGCTGACACTCCACTACAGTGCAGTCTTGACTTGTCGTTACATCATAATGAGCGCTAAACAATTTACAGAGAAGCTGAACTACTTAAAACTAAAAATGACATGTTGGCTCAGTTTTAATAGCACAAATATCTTATTTTAGAGGGTCTCACCACAAGGAATAGGAAAGAAAAGACGCTGATTCTCATTATTGCCACCATTTTTGACAAGTTCGGCGAATCGAATACGGGATCCGGTATTGGTTTGGATGTTACTGAATCTGGCGCATGCGCACTAATGACAGCTTTCGGAACTCATCGTACTAAACATTCCGAGTGGGATGAATTTCACCCGTCCCCTAGACGCATTCGTTTATTATTAGTTCAAGTTGTCTTGTGTTGATGACTTTTTGCTCTGAATTCTTTCATAGTTTTTGCTCACATAATCGGAATTATGTATATCAATCCCATATTGGGATGAAAAATATCGATACAAGTATTGAATACTTTCATAATTTAACCAAATAAATGAAAATATTGACTACAAATGCTTGTATTTCTGTGAATGTATGGTTTTGAATTTGGACTGAAAAGACATCAGTACGAAACATGCCGAAAAGTTGAAGAAGGAGAGTATTTTGAATCACAGAAAATTAAGAGGAATCTTACTTAATGGACTTAAAAATCGCAAAATCAAATGAACAAAGGTAAATAATGACACAACTAATAGAAAAAATCAAAATAAGAGCAGATTCTGACAAAAATTGTATAATAGTAAATTCTACAGTACCAATTTTCAAATGCCCTTGTCTCAGGCCAAAATACCAACTCAAGAATAAAATTTTGGCCTGTTCACGGTCTAGGCTGCAATAATCTCTATCTTTCAAAACTTCACAGTCTGTAAAAAATACAACAACCATAATACAAAAAAAAAACCATGAATTTATAAATTGGCCTTGAGCTATTTCATGATTCAGATTAATGCATGCAAAGCAATCTCGTAATGCCTGAGCCGAAATGTTTTAGTCTCATTAAAGTGAAACCGGCATTGAATGAATTATTCACGTACCTAATGGTTAAATGTTTCATTACGATAAGGATCTGTCGATCAATTAGTATGTTGACTTTCCATGGCCGCCTTGAAGCATCATTCACTTTCTCTGTTCCTTGTCGCAATGACTCGCATACCTCACAACAGCTGAACAGGGCATCAGTCATCTCTGTGGCTGTATCAGTTTTATTTTCAAAGTTAGAGCCATGCCACACATCCACTGTAAAAGATATAGAATATTCTAAGGTTGTTATAATGCGATGATGCACTACAAATTGGGAAAAATCATAAAAACATTGAGATCTCCTATCTGTTAAGATTTAGCTCGGATTACCTCTGTCAGCAACTTACAAATCAATTATTTCAAAAGAATATATGTTAATCATCAAACAGGAAAACATGAATCAAATCACAGCCTACCTTCAACCATGCTTATTGATACAGGAATGGTGTAATCTCCAATTTTCTCGTCTATGCACTGTCTTCAACTTCGTATGTAAACAAATCATTCGGTAGTACGATTTACCGAAATGCCCTGTATTTACCGAAATGCCTTACCAATTTACCGAAATGCCCCTTATATTTACTAAAATCTTGTAAATAATTGTAAATATTGATGCCAGTACCCTTCTTATCCTAAAAATATAACATAATAGAGGACGCAGTCCGCGTCGCAGGCGCGGACGTAGTCCTCATCAAGGTAACACGTATATATATATATATATATATATATATAGGAAAAATCGTGTTTTTCAATTGAATTCTATGCTATACCTGTAGGTTCCAAATCCGTGTTCAATGACGTCACTCTCCCCTTTGCCCATTTGATCGGCGTGAAGCGCAAGCTTATTTTTTGACAATGTCACTTGACGACAGAATGAAACCCATCGATGACCATGATTTCTCAATCTCATTTGAATATTCTCCGTTTGGCTTTCTCTTCCAGTGTCCCAATGTATGTTTCGTACTTTGCTTCACGTAATACTGACATTGCACCATGATTTCCAACATATATCATGTTTAGTCCGAATATCCTCTTTGAAAATTACAACATGACGTCAGGATGCGACGTCAGCATAAACTTTGTTTCGCGGACTTTTCTTTCATCGACTGCTCCCTCAGACAAATCCATGGATAAACTCATAATGCTTGGACGAAAATACAAACAAAAAAATATCAGCGCTATCAGCGACTTACCGAACTTCATTCTGCTTTCGAGGATGATTTGCAGCTGATATTTTGATACCTGTAGATCGAATAATGTGGTTTCTCTCCACATATATAAGATCTACATGTAGAATCTACGGGAAATCTATGCAGTGTAAATCCCAACACAAATAAACTTCTAAATGTCTGCTGCCTACGATACTGTACACAAACGCGTCACAACTTACGTCATCATTAACAGTACTTAGTGCAAATAGGTAAACACGTACTAACTGGGAACCCTCTGTTCAAAGCATAAAATAAGGCTTGGTTTTTTTCCCTTGGAGGTAAATCACAGGCGGATCCAGGGTTATTCAAAAAAGGAGGAGGCGTGAAGGCTTCAGATTTCTTTTTTTAGAGAGAGGAGGGGGTTGATTGTAATTATGGGAGAAGGGGGGTGACAGGGGGTGAATTTCTACTCAAAATATTTCTCTCCTCGTCCCAACCCCTTCCTTCCCTCTCCCACCTCCTAACATCTCCCGGCTCCCTCCCCTCCCCCTTCCTCTTCTCCTTTCATCCTTGCCTTTTATTGGGTTGGGGAACAAACAGGGGGCCTCTCTCCGCCCCCTTATCTCCCCCTCACATACCTCCTCACTCCCCCTCAATCCCCCCCCACCTTTAAGAAGGGAAAATCCTGTAATGCTAATATTATACTGGATTTTTTTTTCTTTTTAATATAACCCCCTTCTCCAGGCCATCCCCTAAAACGATATATTGCCGATAACACTATAGACGGCACCGAAAAGGAGGCTTAATTTCTTTCTTCTACATATTCACCGTGAGGTATCACGTGATACACAAATGATATGTTCCAGGGGAATCCCCTTTGATTGAACTAAGTTAACACTGTCTAAATCTACTTTATATGAATTTATTTTAGGCCTATCATATGGTCATTATTATCAATTATATGATGGTAATTTATTCTGGTCAAGAATAGACGTGTATTCGGAGAACACTTAAACAGAAAATTGTCAACGCTCGCTACATGTTATGATATGGTGCACGGACAGATACAAAATTTTCTGTTTAAGTGTTCTCCAAATATACGTCTATTCTTGACCAGAATAAATTACCATCATATAATTGATAATAATGACCATATGATAGGCCTAAAATAAATTCATATAAAGTAAATTTAGACAGTATTTACTTGGTTCAATCAAAGGGGATTCCCGTGGAACATATCATTTGTATATCACGTGAAACCCCACGGTGATATTGAATGTTAATTTTTCTGGTGAAAGTAAGAAGGGATGCAAGGGGTGGGGGGTATACATTTGTACATATTCCTGATACGACAACTGACATTTCATCACCTAATGAAATTTGAAAAATAAACATTTAATAGCCATTCTCTGTAAGGACCAAAATAGTTCGGCACGGCATGTCATGGATTTTGATGATTTTCGGTATAATGGGTATATATTGAGTGCTGACCATGAAAATAACACTTTTCATGCAATGTGACCTCTGGTTGCCATGGTAACGAGGTCATTCTATTTATAGCACTTTTGGGACCATGAAATAAGCCAGCTCCGGAGACTTCGTTGCCATGGATACCACTGTAACAGCTTGTTCATCTTTATATAATCTATTCTTCCTTACTTCCATTCTTACTTAGAACACTTAGTTATGTGATATTTATTACAGGAAGCTTATTGTATTAAGCCAAACTAAGTCAAAATGATGCGAAAAATAGAGGTGAAAATAAGGGCCAATTTAGTGTGTTTTTGACCATTTTCAATCTTAAATATCACAAAAGGCACCAATAGGAAACTAGTGATTTTCATCAATGGAAATGTATGTTTATTGACAAATAAAATGAACGAAAAATTGGAGTGGGTATTTAAGAGTTTTACCTAAATTCTGTCGTCAAAGACCGTTGCCATGGCAACATTAGACCTTTTTGCTTGTTTCATATTATCTTTGAAATTGATTTTATTCCTCTTTAGAGTTACATAAGATTGTCAAAATGTATGCATGTATACATATGACTTGTATCTTTTACATAAGAACAATTAAAATGTTCAAGGTCATTGGCTTGATGTTCAAGGTCATTTATACTTTGAGACTCAAATTTTGCATAAAATATTGATTTTTTAATTTTTTTGTTACCGATTTTAGTGATTTTTTTATTTAAATATTTTCATAGGTCATATATATTATGAAAGCACATGAATATAAGAAAGACAAATTTTAGAATTTATTGAATTATAGCTATTCAATAGGAAAATATTTTTCCGTCAAAAAACAAGAAAAATACAGATTTCGTCCCTTTTTTATCAACATACTCACCAAGAATTTAGATATTCGAAGATGTGAAGAAACGTAATCAATAGTTCTAAGAAATAAGTGATACATTTATCATTTTATGGCAAATAACTGTTAAGTTCAATATTTCAAGGTTTCTAAAATACTGACACCTTCATTTTATGAAAAATCAGGATTTTTCGTCAAATCTGGTCACTTAAAGTTTAATGACCTTGAAAATTCAGCAGGTAACCTTGAAATATTTTCAAGGTCAATTTTATATCAAAACGCCTTTGATAGATGTATACATGAACTTCTGTTCCAATATCATGCGTAGATAGTTTGATAGAGGTTGTGTTTAAATTCATCGTATTGAAACCTTTCAGCCAATTGTTGCCATAGCAACTAAATTTGATGCTGCTTTGCATATATAAGGACAAATTAGCCCAATTAATTTTTTATATTCATGTAGAGTTCAAAGATGATACTAATTGGATAACTACAATTTGGACTTCAAAACTTGGTGCTTTTATGAAATTTTCAACCTTGTAAAACAGTAAAAACATGCAAAAAAGGGTCTTTGAGTGCCCAAAACAAAGCCTTTTGATACCCTGTTTCGGCCCAATTTTTCATCTTGTATACATAAGGCATCCGAGATGAATGTAAAAAACTTTACAAATATGCGTAATAATAAGGATTAAAAGAAAATATTCAAAGCAATTTAAGATTTAAAATGTACCTGTTTCCATGGTAACGAAGCCTACAGATATGCCTTGTCCTATAGATTTTCCCGATTTTTGAAACTTCAGACACGGTTACCATGGCAACGACAACCTTTTTGAAAAAACTGGGGTTGATTTACATACAAGTACTTCATATTGAACTTCCATACCAAAAATCTCAAAAATCCATGACATGCCGTGCCAAAATGTTTTGAAATTCTTTGGTTCTTACAGAGAATTGCTGTTAAAGGTTTAATTGATCTTACAATATCTTGTAAATACTTCAGAAAAAAGGAAATTCTTTTTTTTCAATCTTAATGGTTTGTGCCCACAATTTTCTTGCCCGAGTTCTCTTTTCCTTTGTTTTCGTCAAGGTCCAAGGACTTACAATATATACATAGATTAATATTACATCACTTGATCTCTTCTCATCTGTGATTAAGCATTGCGATTTCATATTTACTGATTGTTTTGTGACATCAAACCGGCCGACATTGAGAATTGTTTCCCCGCATTTACGAGTTATTTGCATGCTGTCGATTCAGAAATTGTCTATAAAAATATCCCCTCTCCTGTAGATGATTATGGATTTCAAGAAAATAAACGTAAGACTGATAAAGTAAAAAAGATGCTAGAAAAGAATAACAAAAACACATATTGAATGACATGTTTTATTTATTATTAACTTAGTAAAAAAATTTTCTATGATGTATGGTGAAAAATCATTGAAATCATAATTCATCTGCGTCCTCACAATGGCTTTGCCATAATTCATATTAATATGAATTATGGCAAAGCCATTGTGAGGACGCAGATGAAATATAATTTCAATGAATTATTACCCAATTTTCACCATACATCATTGAATTTTTTTTTACTAAGTTAATGAGAATAAAATATGTCATACATGTACCATATGTGTTCTTGTTATTTTTTCCAGCATCATTTTTACCGTCTTTATCAGCCTTACATTAGTTTTTTTTCTTGAAATCCATAATCATCTACAGGAGAGGGGATATTATAGACACTTTCTAGATCGACAGCATGCACATAACTCGTAAATGCGGGGAAACGATTCTCAATGTCACAAAACAATCAGTAAACATGAAATCGCAATGCTTAATTTTGAAACATAAATGACAGATAAGAAAAGATCAAGTTATGTCATCTTAATCTATACATTTTAATTCCTTTGACCTTGACGAAAACCAAGGAAAAGAGAACTCGGGCAAGAAAACTGTGGGCACAAACCATTAAAATTAAAAAAAAGAAAAAAGAATTTTACTGTTTTCTGAAGTATTTATATATTGTAAGATTAACATGTATCTTGATTATTCAATGAATTCAATTAGACTTTTAAATACTTACTTTTTAAATTTCATTGGGTGATGAAATGTCAGTTGTCGTATCAAGAATATGTATCCCCCTTGCACGTACCCACCAACCCCTCTCCCCTTTTACTTTCACCGGAAAAATTAGCATTCAAAATGTAGAAGAGAGAGAAAACTTCCTTTTCGGCGCCGTCTATAGTGTTATCAGCAATATATCGTTTTATGGGATGATCTGGAAAAGGGGGTTAAAACTTACAAACTAAGTAAAGTATAACATTAGTATTACAGGATTTTCCCTTCTAAATAATGTAAATGATTTTCCAATGTAATATCTGAAGACAAAATTCTTGCTCATTCCTTTACTTTAAAAGAGGGTGAAAGGGAGGGGGAGGGAGGGAGGAGGGGGAGAGGGAGGGGGAAGAAGGAAGGGTGTGGAGGGGTAGATAAGGGGGCGGAAAGAACGGGTACCCCATGTCCATAAAAGGCAAGGATGAATGGGAGGGGAGGAAGGAGGCAATTGGAGGGAGGCAGAAGGGGAGGAGGGAGAGGTTAGGAGGTGGGAGAAGGGAGCGGGACAGGGGAGAGAAGTTAGTAGAAATCTACCCCCTGTCCGCCCCCCCCCCCCTTGAATACAATCACCCCCCCCCTTTCTAAAAAAATCTGAAGCCTTCACCCCTCTACCTTGGATCCGCTTATGATTTACCTCCAAGGGAAAAATACCCAGCCTTATTTCTGACAGAAAAAATATACTTCATGCTTTGAACAGAGCCCCAGTTGTGTTGACCTATGTGTACTAAATACTGTAAATGATGACGTAAGTCTTGACGCGTTGTTAACAGAACCAAAGGCAGCAGACATTTAAGAAGTTTGTGTTGGGATTTACAATGCATAGATTTCCTGTGGATTCTACATGTAGATCTTATATATGTGGAGAGAAACCATATTATTCGATCTACAGGTATCAAAATATCAGCTGCAAATCATCCTCGAAAGCAGAATGAAGTTCGGTAAGTCGCTGATCGCGCTGATATTTTTTTGTTTGTTTTTTTCTCCCAACATTATGAGTTTTTACTGTTTATCCATGGATTTTTCTGAGGGAGCTGTCGATGAAAGAAAGTCCGCGAAACAAAGTTGTATGCTGACGTCACGTTGTTATTTTCAAAGAGTTCGGACTAAACATGATATATGTTGGAAATGATGGTGTAATGTCAGTATTATGTGAAGCAAAGTACAAATTATACATTGGGACACTGGAGGAGTAAGCCAAATGAAGAATATTCAAAGGAGATCGAGAAATCTTGGTCATCGATGGGTTTTATTCTGTCGTCAAGTGACATTGTCAAAAAAAAAAAGCTTGCGCTTCACGCCGATCAAATGGGCAATAGGGAGAATGACGTCATTGACCACGGTTTTGGAACCTATAGATATAGCATAGAATTCAATTGAAAAACACGATTTTTCCTTTATATATACAGTATATTTTGTGAAAACCGGATTTTCTGTATTCCGGAATCTTGTCTACATCGGTTCTTTCTTATGGTCCCGAGCGATTCTCCGTGACGTTTAATAGTAAAATCTTTTGTGTATTCCGTATCTTGTCTATTCCGTACTCTGGCCGTCAATTATGGTACCGATCACACTAATTAGGGTTAATTGATCACCTGTATACTGGCCTTGTATAAACATCTACTCAGGTGTGATTTGGTAAACGGTAATTATACCTTCGGCAACGTATTTTTTTATAACAAAAAACTTTAAATCTATTCAGTGTACATGTTTATCATGGCGATTACGCCGAGAAAATAATTGATGTTGATAATGCATATCCTTCTCATAAAAGGCAAAAAAGAATTAAACTTGGAAGAAAAAATATCTTTGATTGACGATTCTGAAAAAGTTCAAAAACTCACAGAAGTATGGCATCGGAGCAATTACTGTTAGTGAGATAATAAAAACTTTCAGTGATTGCCAAAGTCTGTGTCGTCATCTGAGTCTGTGTCTAGTGTGTCGTCTGAGACTGAGACTTCCGGAGACAGCGACTTCCGGAGACAGCGACTTCAGGAGACAGCAACTTCAGGAGACAGAGACTGAGACATCAGGAGACAGCGACTTCAGGAGATAGAGACTAAGACATCAGGAGACAGCGACTTCAGGAGACAGAGACTGAGACATCAGGAGACAGCGACTTCAGGAGATAGAGACTGAGACATCAGGAGACAGCGACTTCAGGAGACAGAGACTGAGACATCAGGAGACAGCGACTTCAGGGGACAGCGACTTTAGGATACAGTTCCTTGTCTTGTGTGTCGTCATCTGAGTCTGTGTCTTGTGTGTCGTCATCTGAGTCTGTGTCAGGTGCTTCGTCTCATGGGTCATAATACTATACTTGTACAATTTTTTTAACCTTAACTAAGTATAATTATAAATTCACTTTTTTATAAAAAAAATTATAATACTATACTTCAACGTACTGCCTGAGGAGCACAAAAGAGACTTGAGGTGACAGAAACTTAAGGAGACAGAAACTTAAGGAGACAAACTTAATTTAGGAGACTTAAGGAGAAACAGATGAAACAGTTTTTTCTATCAGATGACATTCTCAAGGAGTTGCATAGCTCATATGGTAGAGCGCTCATTCCTTGTTGTAATGGGCAATGATGCGTAAGATTGACCAGCTCCAAACCTCGTCGTTTGTGTATTCATGTACACGTACCCGTACACGTAACGGTTTAAACCTCTATAATATTCAACATTCATGTCTTAATAGACACCATAACATGTCCATATAAATGAGAGAAATCTTAAAAATTTGTATATAACTCGGTTTCAGGACGTAAGCGGAGGAAGAAGGCCAGCAGGGGTAAGAACCTTATATTACTTGTCTGTTTTACTTTGTGTTCATGCATACGTACCCGTACATGTAACGGTTTAAACCTCTCCAATATTCAACATTCATGTCTTAATATGCGCCATAACATGTCCATTATAAATGAAAGAAATCTTAAAAGTTTGTATATAACTCGGTTTCAGGAAGGAAGCGAAGGAGAGAAGAGGAGGAAGGCCAGCAGGGGAAAGAACCTTAATTATCTTCTTTGTCTGTTTCACTTTGTGTTGTGTGTTTTGTATTACTGCTGGATCCCTAAATGTCAGATATCTCCCATTCTGGTCGACTTTAAATTGTGCCTTCATTATTTATACTCCGTCAAATGAGGTACCATGTAGATAATAATGTCATAACAAGTGTGTAGAAATGTGAGATGTCGGATGTTCGTGAAAACTGACTTGAATATTAAATTTAATTATTCGGTATTTTCAAAAAACCCAAAGTTCTGCATGGTGTGGGACAGTATCTGATGTAGACTGATTTTGAGTCTGGGAATTAACCTCTAAGATTTGATGAATGACTAGGGCTGTAACGATACTCGACACCACAGGTATCACGATATTCAATACATAACTATTCTATCAAAGTCATCAGTTGGATTTGAGATATACATTGACATGAGTGGTAAGTGAATCTCGGAATTAATCTCAAAGATTTGATGATTGACTAGTGCTGTAATGATACTCAACACCATGGGTATCACGATATTCAATACATCACTACTAAACTTTATAATGATGTATGCGTTACCATCTAAAATATCATTCCAAGGAATGCATGTGTATCGCCTGCGAAACATAGCGACACTCAGGAATCACTTTTATAGGGTGTGACATCCAAGTGTGACAGACAGACAACAGACAAAGTGATCCCTAAGTGTCTCTATGCTTGGAAGGCGACAATTTGGTGCTATATTTCTTTGGTTCTTTTTCCTGTTGGACATTATGGATACTTATTCAGGACGGAAGAACAGACGACCATTAAGTGTTAAACGTCTTCAAATTGAATAGCATCATTTAAGAACAGATAAATTGGCAGCATGGACCAGACATGCACGTTTCGGGTACTTAACCCTCGTCAGTGATCCTCAAATCTAAAAAATGTAATAAGCCAAAAAAGTATGAAATTTACTAAGTCGAAAAAGGGTACCGAAAGACGTAGCACGAAACTTCTTCTGGAGTCAGACCGAGAGATAGGACAACTTGAGAGCAACTCTTTAATACATGGGTAGGATTTCAATACTGGTGATGTTGGCAAGGAAGGATCTGACAACTTGGTTACCATGACAAGTCCGTATGTGCCACTGCTTCGCACGCTCCACCATTGTCTACTGGGGAAACTGACTCAAAGGCAGGGGAGTCCAAGGATTAATGATAAATATAATACTTTTAGTAAGATTTATTTAGAGTCGTCCAAGTCAAGATGATGGTACTTAACAAGGATATCACTATACTAAAGATTTGTAATCTTGAATTAAAGGAGCTTTGTCCGGGATGTGCGTGGGAGTCACCATAACATGCGTCCAAGTCAAGTTGTCATGGTACTTAACATGGATATCACTATACTAAAGATTTGTAATCCTGAATTAAAGGAGGTTTGTCGGGGATGTATGCATGAGAAACAATAAAATGCAGGAGGTAAGAATGCATTGGCTTTTATCACTGTAATCGCGCAAAATCATTATCATTAATTTTATATTCAGGTGCGAGATAAAAAAAAAAAACAATTTCTCCGCTGTACAGGAACATGGAATTCCCTGCCTTGTATTGGAGATTTGCTACATCTATGACTTGAAAAACTCTATCACAGACTGCAAATCTATCATACTTGGGTAGGATTTTGATGTCCATGTACAAATTTAATTTCCCTACAATAGAATTCAAATTGAAAAGAATTATGAAATGAATTGGCAATTATATATTACCAAAATGTTAATTTAGATTATTTTTTGTATATGTAATTCAACATTATCAACAGCTCTGTTATCATTATCATTTATATTCAGACACGAGCGAGAAAAGCAATTTCTCCTCTGTACGGGAACATGTATTTTCCTCACTTACAGAAGGGTGGAATATACACTGCTAAAAAAAATTAAGGGAGCAAAGTTTCTACTTTCATATCATACACGTTTGCAGCTGCTTATTCTATATGATGAACATCAATGTATTAAGACATATTTCATAGTCATTTCTTTATTACCTATGTCTGTTTTGAACAGATACACATGATAAAACTTGATGATGTAGCCTTGCTTGTCCCAAAAGATATTACAGGCAATGTACAATTATATTACAATGGGAAAATCGCTCCTTTAATTTTTTTGAGCAGTGTAGTACTTTGTACCTGCTGCCTAAGTAAAGATTTTATTGATTTTTATTATACCCTCGCCATACTTTATATGATTGCAGATGCCGCACACGACTACTTCCACGAAGACCAAGCCAGTGGAGGCCACTCATCACCCGCCACACCCGAGGAGAGTTCAGCATATCTATATTTGTTAGTTTTTTAACCATTGGACATTATGGATACTGTATCAGGACGGAAGATTATACTAGACGGCCATTAAAACTTGGAGACAGACCGAGAGATAGGACAACTCGAGAGCCTTAGGGAAACTGGTAACTTAAAATGCGGACACACAGATTGAGCTATACCAAACAGAAGAACAGACTACCATTAAGACGTGGAGACAGACTGAGAGATAGGACAACTTGAGAGCCCAGGGATACTGGTGACAAATTGAGAGCCCAGGGACACTGGTGACAACATGAGAGCCTAGGGATACTGGTAACTAGAGATGCTGACAAACAGTGCTACCAAACAGAAGAACAGATTTATAATGTCAGAGGAGTTGCGAGCACAAGATTACATAGAGTTATATAGGAGAAAATGACCACACCAATTTCTAAGACCCTGGGGATCAGGGGCTCAAACAAAATATCAGGTGCACAACTAGACCACAGACCCATCATATTGCAAAAAGAATTAAGTCTTCATTATTTATAGTATCAGAGGAGTTGCGAGTACAAGATTACATAGAGTTACATAGGAGAAAATGACCACACCCATTTCTAAGACCCTGGGGGTGAGGGGCTCAAACAAAATATCAGGAGCACAACAACACCACAGACCCATCATATTGCAAAAAGAATTATGTCTCTATCATTTATAGTGTCAGAAGAGTTGTCTGGACAAGATTACATAGAAACTAATGACCACGCCAATTTTCTAAGACCCTGGGGGTCAGGGACTGAAACTAAATGTCAGGTGCACAATTAGACCATGGACCAAGTAAAATGCAAAAAGAATTAAGTCTCAATCATTTATAATGTCAGAGGAGTTGCGAGCACAAGATTACATAGAGTTATATAGGAGAAAATGACCACACCCATTTCTAAGACCCTGGGGGTCAGGGGCTCAAACAAAATATCAGGTGCACAACTAGACCACAGACCCACGAGGGACTGACAACGGAGGGACGCCACGCTATGACAATAGCTCAGTTGAGATTTGCTAAACTAAACACATCTATCAAGTTTTTCTCACCAGAAGTTTTTTGGTTGGAACTGACGACTTCTAAATAAGCTATAATGGTAATGTTTACTCCTGAACTAGTGCCGTATACTGCTACATGGTCGTTACTGAAGTGCAGACTTCCGTAATAAGACAGTTCCATTTCTATCGCTGATCTCCACGATTTAGCAGTCCTGTCACAATCATTAGGTCTGAACTCTTAGGCTTCTTTCCATAAATGGTTGTACCTTAAAAGATCAGAGAAGCAATTTTCATCAAGACCTTCAAAGATCAAAGAGAAGTAATTTTCATCCACACCAGTCAGTGATAAAAGGCAAGATGTGAATGTGGTCCTTGGGCTCATGTATTTGGTTTTTGAAAAAGGAAAAGGGGCCTTAACTAAACAGCATATACCCTAGAAGCAAAATACAATATAATTTCTTTCAACAATTTGAATTGGCAATGCATTACTTCAAGTAGACAACTATGATAACTTCCCTAGACTTTTCTCAGTAATCATTATATTCACACAATAATGAAAGTAGACAACTATGATCATGATAACTTCCCTACAATACTGAAAGTAGACAACTCTGATCATGATGATAACTTCCCTACAATACTGAAAGTAGACAACTATGATCATGATGATAACTTCCCTACAATACTGAAAGTAGACAACTCTGATCATAATGATAACTTCCCTACAATACTGAAAGTAGACAACTCTGATCATGATGATAACTTCCCTACAATACTGAAAGTAGACAACTATGATCATGATGATAACTTCCCTACAATACTGAAAGTAGACAACTCTGATCATAATGATAACTTCCCTACAATACTGAAAGTAGACAACTATGATCATGATGATAACTTCCCTACAATACTGAAAGTAGACAACTATGATCATGATGATAACTTCCCTACAATACTGAAAGTAGACAACTCTGATCATGATGATAACTTCCCTACAATACTGAAAGTAGACAACTCTGATCATGATGATAACTTCCCTACAATACTGAAAGTAGACAACTCTGATCATGATGATAACTTCCCTACAATATTGAAAGTAGACAACTCTGATCATGACGATAACTTCCCTACAATACTGAAAGTAGACAACTCTGATCATGATGATAACTTCCCTACAATACTGAAAGTAGACAACTCTGATCATGATGATAACTTCCCTACAATACTGAAAGTAGACAACTCTGATCATGATGATAACTTCCCTACAATACTGAAAGTAGACAACTCTGATCATGATGATAACTTCCCTACAATACTGAAAGTAGACAACTATGATCATGATAACTTTCCTACAATACTGAAAGTAGACAAGTATGATAATGGTAACTTCCCTCGACTTTTTCCAGTATTCAGAGTTACAATGTAAAGCATTTTCTTTCTGTTTACAGGCTAAATTTTTGACGAATCTACTGCATATAGTGTTCCTTTCTACCTACATGCATACCAAAAATTATCCTTACACTCAGCATATTAAATTGATTCTAAAATAAACTGCATAACATGTTTTAAGAGATCAAGATCACCAAATTTTACCTGCATGAAGACTGTTTATTTCTTGGATCTAAAGTTCTATTGCCACCTAAATCTCCATGTTGTTATAAGTGCCTGCGAGGGGAAAATGCACAACGGTAACTACCAGGTATTTATAACTGATTAACTTTTGTCAGAAACAAGTATTTGTACATTTACTAATCATGCAAATACAATATCTTACTTGGAAAAAAACTTTCAACCACGAATCTTTCGTAATAACTTTTGTCTACTAATATAAAATAGTACTATTGTTGTTAGCAAATTGACCTGACCGGGCAGAGCTTATTTTCACCTTTTCATTGGAAGAGTTTAATTCTGTCCAGGTGATATTGAGTCTTTCAGAGTTTCTTCCCCTTACAGACGGTATCTGACGTAAAACAATTGTGACAATTCATGAAAATGGTATGGTAAAGTCAATTTTTTACCATTATTTCCCAGACTTTAAGAACTTTTTCCATAGAATTTGATGACTTCATAATCAGTCTACGTCAGATACCGTCTCAAATGGGAAGTAACTCTGGTTTTCGAATAAAGCGAATAAGTTTTACAAAATTACGGGTAACGAGTATTTACTCTTATTACATATATATGCAATTTATAATCTATATAATAATCCTAAAATTTGACAGAATAAGCTCTGCCCATGCAGTCAGGTCAGTATACTGTGAAAATACATGTCTAGAATTAGACTGAAGCATAAATTATTGTTTACAAGATTCATATCATTTTTTAAGGATTCTTACTATTTCATCTGAATATTATGTACATCATCCAATATCATTAGCTAACACACTTGATACGTTATATGTTTGAAACCATATGGTTAACAATTACATGCATGTACAATTAAGAAATAAGTACTCACGTAATCCTCTGATCCCTCTACTTTACAGGGAGTAAATTGGTCTTTATCTGAGTATGAATTGGCAAATGCCCTGCAAAAAAATCATATTCACATGACAAAGACAATCAATAAAGATTCAAATCTCAACGAGACTTAGGGAATGTTATATTATAAATTTTCATGGAGAAACGAATGAAACATTAAAAAGAATTTAGATATACATGTATAAAATATCTTAAAATAGTCTTTTATTAAAATACTTTTAAAAGAGTTGGACAAACATAACTTTTTGACAATATTATTATTATACCCCTATTACCTTAAGCATTCATGCATCAAGAATCAATAGAATGATTTCACAGCTAAATCACCACAGCCCTTATTGAATCAGCTCCTAATTGTTCAGATTCTGACTCACTTCAGTAGTTAGAGAAATAACTGATGTAAATCATTATCTAAGTGTCATAGCAAACTAAGCTTTGGGTGGAGCTTATGCAATATCATACAATAGTTACACTGTTCCAAAAGTTAACTAATCAAGATCAGGATCATAGCCAACACCAATTGACAGACTCCAAAACAAAATGAAAACCCTTAATGAAATTGCTATCCAAACCCCACTGGAGAAGCTGTAACCCCAGTTCGGCCGTACCCTCGAGAAGCTCTAAGACTCCTTCTATAAGGGAACTCCAAAAGCCATAAAAGGGGTCGGTGCAGGTACTGGAGCCGATGAAGGGGCTGTTAAATGAGATGGTGACCATCTGTAAATAAAAAATATAAATCAAGAAATTTTATCAAGACAAGCAATCATCATTACTTCAAACTAAATTCTTCTATTAACTTTTGATAACGTCATGGTCTATCAGTCCTGATCAGGTCACTTTAAAGTCTGTTAAACACACAGACCTGCCTACATGTTTCTTACCAAAAGTGTAAAATGTTGCTAAAGAAAGTGCAATTTAGGGATAATACACATAATTTAAACAAACGAAAGTCATTTTGAAGAAACTAGAAGTCTCTGATGAGACTGAAGCTCTCCTGGTTGTTTAGTAAAATACATAACTAAATGACACAAATATTTTCTAAAGGTAAGGGGCTAAAAAAGTATGTCAGATGCGCAAGCATAACATAAAGTGTAAGTCTGAAAATAATGCAAAAATCTTTTTATCAGCCATACTTTCTAAGTAATAGTGTTCAGAAGATTACAAAGAGTTGTATACTAGAAAATGACCACATCCATTTTCTAAGAACCTGGAGGTCAGGGGCTAAAACTAACTATCGAGTGGATACTCAAACAACATATCCTATACATAAATATGTATTATGCAAATAGAATTTATACTCTATCAATTGTGCACTCTGAGAATTGGTTTTCACAAGAACACATATTAATATATATAATATATATAGGAGAAAATGACCACACCCATTTTATAAGACCCTGGGAGTCAGGGGCTCTAACGAAATATATTGTGCTCAACTCAATCATAGACAAGTAATATAGCAAAAAGAATTAACTTTCTATTATTTATACTTTCTGAGAAATGGTGACTTCAAGCTTGCATTGAGGTCTATAGGAGATAATGACCACACCTATTTCCTGAGACCCCATGGGACAGAGGCTCAAATGAAATATCAGGTGCACACCTAGGTCATAGACCTTTTATATTGCAAAAAGAATTAACTTTCTCATGTTTCTATCATTTATACTTTCTGAGAAATAATGACCTCAAGATTACATAGTTATATTAAAGAAAATGACCACACCCATTTCCTAGGAACCCAGGGGTCAGGAGCTCAGATGAAATATCTGGTGCACAACTAGATCATAGACGTTTAATATTGCAAAAAGAATTAACTTTCTATTATTTATACTTTCTGAGAAATAGTGACCACAAGATTACATAGAGTTATATAGGAGAAATGACCACACCCATTTCCTAAGACCCCAGGGGTCAGGGGCTCAGATGAAATATCAGATGCACAACTAGATGATCAACCTATAATATATCAAAAAGAATTAACTTTCTTTCATTTATACTTTCTGAGAAATGGTAACCACAAGATTACATAGAGTTATATAGGAGAAATGACCACACCCATTTCCTGGGACCCCAGGGGTCAGGGACTGAAATGAAATATCAGGTGCACACCTAGATCATAGACCTTTAATATATCAAAAAGAATTTACTTTCTATCATTATACTTCCTGAGATATGGTGACCACAAGATTACATAGAGTTATATAGGAGAAAATGACCACACCCATTTTCTAAGACCCTGGGGGTCAGGGGCTCAAACAAAATATCAGGTGCACAACTAGACCATAGACCAATCATGTTGCAAAAAGAATTAACTTTCCATCACCAACAGTTTCAAAGGACTGGAAACCACAAGAAATGTTTAACGGACAGACAGACGGACGGACAGACGCCGGACACAGGGCGATCGCATAAGCTCGACTGGTCATAGACCAGTATAGCTAAAAACAACATCAGCTTTTTCCTACTTTGACATTTGTACAAATCTTAATCGTTTATACGATTGCCTATACAATATCAATTGTACAACAAAAACAAAGGCTTTGAAAGTATTCTTATGAAGCCTTTATCATTTGAAATTCACTTCTTAGACTAATTACTTCAGTTTAATACTCGAAAACTGCCAGATCCATAAATTTTTAAAATCAGTTCTAAGATACTTTTTCCATAGCTTTTGTGCATATTCATATTTCCATGACCAAATTCTAAAATTCCCTGACCTTGAAAAAAGGCAATTTCCCTGACTTTTCAAGACTGCTGGCAACCCTGTATCAAGTTTCATCAAAATCCCTTCAGTGGTTCTTGAGAAAAAGTCAAAATATTAAAAGATTACGATGGATGGACAACAGAGGATGGAAGGACGCCATACTATGACAATAGCTCACTTGAGCTTAGCTTGAAATTAGAAATCTCTCAATATAATTTTTTAGCCAGAGAACTCTATCATTCACACAGAAAGCCAGGGTTATCAACCCATGGATTGGAACAAACTCATGTGAAGTAAAATATAAGAATTTCATCCGGTATTTTGGTTGAATAAGAGAAAAAAGTGTAAGAAACTGATATCTGACTTTTTAAAACTACGTAGGAAGATAATTTGAGGAGTTGGGATTAAGGATCCCAGGTACAATATTTCCATCAAATATTTAAAAAAAAATCCACAATTTTAATATCTATGTTTCTGTTCAAAACTATCGAGGGGTAGTGGTCAGTGCATTAATCAATCAAAATTTTTGTGTGGTTTTGTTTGTATCTGATGCTATGCATATCAGTACATTTTGCCCTTAAGGTGCGTCATTGCGCCGTCACGATTTTGGACTATTCTCGCGCATCTCCTGTTTTAGCACTCATTGAGCTTGACATTTATAGATATTTCAATTTATTATGTCCAATGTATCATTTCTTACTCTTTTTAAGACTTTAATCTACATTAGACACATTAAAGCGACCAAGTTTGAAAATTTGATCTAAAATGAATGAAGTATGGTATGGAACTAGTCCCTAAATAATAAAATAACAAGTTTCAAAAGATTTTGTTCAAAAATAGGTTATCTTAAATGTTTTCAAAAGATTTTTCACTGCAAAATCAGTTTGATCAAGAGTGCATGACCTAGAACATGAAAGTGACCTTGACCTACACTGAATGCTCAGTCTCATCATGCTTTACCATTTTATCATCCCATTATACGGTGTTGCAAAATTCTTCCTGGAAAAATAGATTTTATGATAAATTTGTAGCAAATTTGAAAGATGAAAGGTTAATGTTAGGGGTTTATAGTCTTGTTTGTTTTAGCCTCAAGCGACTTCGACAATTTCCTCCCTGGAGAGACCTGTACAATTCAGTGCATTCTCAACTCCTTTGGGAGTATACAAGCAGAGCTGCCATTCAGGTGCTAATGCTTTCCATTCACATTGCCATGCAACTCCTCTCATGTACCAGGTATCCGGTTTACTCTTGGGTAGAGAGAGTGCAACATAGTGTAAAGTAACTCAATGCCCAAGGTTACAATGGTTTTGCAATGTCTGATGACGGTGAGATTCGAACCCACGATTCGTAGTCTACCCTACAAACCACTACCCTAAAAGCACTACTGTAAATGTCTGTTGTATATGAAGTTAAAGCCAAATTTGATAAAGTGTAACCACCAGACATACAGATGCTGGACATGTTGCTCTTAAGTGGCAGGTGACATAAATCTGTATAATAATAGAAATCAGTCTTTTCTGTAAACTCTGAAATAAGTCATACCCATAAAGAAGATATGGTACTTACCGCCTAGAACCAGGTTGGCGAGGTGGTGGGGGCCCCGGGGATGACGCGGTCGGCCTGCAGACGACACACTAAACACAGACTCAGATGACGACACACTAGAATCAGATGACACCACACTAAACACAGACTCAGATGACACCACACACAGACTTAGATGACACCTCACTAAACACATGCAGACTTAGATGACACCACATTAAACACAGACTCAGATGACACCACACTAAACACAGACTCAGATGACAACAAAGAACTGTTTGTGGCGGGAGAAGGCGGCACATCCACAGACAATGTATTGGGAGGATCGGATGATGGGAATACCAGACCAGGTGCCGATCGCTCCCCAGAAGACCGACCAGCATCCGAGTCCACTTCAGAAAGCCAACCATGGGCGGTGGGGGCAAGGCGGCTGAGGGGAGACCTTGACTTTTGCTGCCTGTCTGCACTTCTCCTTGGAACATTGTCCTGACTGTAATAAAAAGGATAACTAATAACAAAACTTTACACAAGATGCCCAAGGGGGCTACATTGCTCACCTGAGTTGCAGGCAAAAGAATGATAGTGGAAAATTAGGTGGAGGCCAAAAAGTACTTGCTTCCTGCAAGGTTTTATGAAATTTCATGCAGCGTTTGCTGAGAAATAGAAAATGTATAAATGTATAAGCCAATCGATCAGAGCCTTTGGCAGCCATATTAATTGACCGATTGGCACAAACTTGGAACTTGACTACTTCGTTCCAACAAGTTTTAGGGAAAGTCTGTGCAGCAGATCCAGAGGAGAGGTCGATTATGTGTCAGCCAATCAGAGCCCTTGGTGGCAATGGTTGTTGAACGATTAACATGAAAAACACAAACTTGGTAGAGGACCTCAAGTACTTACTTCCAGTAAAGTTTAGTGAAATTCTGTGCAGCTGTTCCAGAGAAGAAGTAGAAAATGCAAAAAGCTTACGGATGGCACTATGGTGAACTTAAAAAAAATTGAAAGAAAAACGATTGTCTTCCTATTGTTTTCGAGGGTATGTAATTATCAATTGTCACATGCAAATTCCATAAAATGCAAAGTGTTTAGCTTACTACAGCTAGATAAATAAATTCATCTAACTATAGTAAGCTAAACACTTAGCATTTTGTTTCATTAGGTGACAGAAATTTAATTTTTAGTTTTACGGATTTTATTTTTTCAAAATAGGGTAAGAGGAGGGAAAAATGAAAATATAATCAGTTTCAACATTTTATTTTTTATGCCACGATTTTGATCTTAATGCAGCATATCATATGTTCAAAGCTGCATTCTCTAAACCATTTGCGCAAGAAAGAAAAGTGAAAACCCAAGTGCTCAAGTTTCAGATAGCATTGTGCTAAATCTTTGCGGTGCACGGGTAGTTGCACTGTGTCATTGTCAATGTGCTTTGTGTGTTGCATTATTGTGTGTTATATTTTGTAGTTTTATTATATTTGTAGAAAACTGATCAATGATCTGGATGTGTTAATAACACTTCATTCTTATCTACATGCTAAACATTGTACATTTTAAATAGCATAAGGGATCATTCAATTTGGTTTTCTATTTGTCATTCAAAAAGAGATTCATAACAGTTTTTAAACTCCAGTAGTTTTCGGCTTTTTAACATTATGATGACTGACTTGGTGTTTAAATTTTTATGTGGTCAGAACCCTACATGGAAAATAGGGTCCAAATTAATATGGAAACTATTACACCCCCCTCCCTGTTGTCTGCCATATATTGTAATCTCTGACAAAGAAAGCTGACAATTGTACTTTTGGCATAGTAAAGTACCAATGCTGGAGATTAATTAAGAAACATGTGTCTGGTGCAATGAAATTGGTTTGAAAATTAAACAAAATGTTTTTCATAAAAAAACAGATGTCTCCCCCCTCCCTCTAAGTTACTTTGACCTTAGGCCAAAATGCAAAATGATGTCCTTTGAGTCATGGGCAACATCATATATATACTAAAACATGAAAGTGATTCATTACATTGTTTGAGGTAAAGCCCAAACATGATTGGCATATACAATTTCATTATAAGCATACTTAAAGAAATTGACTTTGGTCACATGACCTTGGATATAGGTGATCTGAAACCTACACTCACTGACGAGGGTTAAGTACCCGAAACATGCATGTCTGGTCCATGCTGCAAACTTATCTGCTTTTAAATGATGCTATTGAATTTGAAGATGTTTAACATTGTATGGATCATGAGCAACAAAAAACTGAATTAGTGATTGGATACACGGTTCAAAATATAAAGCCTAAACATTATTAGCATAGAAAATTTCAGCCTGGAAATGCTTAGCATGTACAATTTCATTACCAAAGTAAGAAGCTACCTTAACCATGTGACCTTGGGACAATGTGATAAGAAACATTTAGTCCTTAGAAACAACATACTAAAATATGAAAACAATTGTAAGAAGGGTTCAGGAGATATAGCCCAGACAATATTAGTACGTACAATTTCATTGAAAAAACTAAATGATCTTGACCTTGGGCACATGACCTTGGGTCAAGATGATAAGAAACCCTCCAATCCTGAGCAACAGCATACTATAGTATAAGAGTGATCCAGTATACGATTCCACAGATATAGCACAGACTCAATAGCATTTACAATTTCATTAAAAAATGTAATACTTGACATTAGTCATATGACCTTTGATCAAGGAGGTGTGAAACCTTTGGGTCATCAGCACCATCATACTAAAATATGACGTGATCCGATCACGGTTCAAAAGATTAAGCCTGGACATAATACATGTAACAAATACAATTTCATTTAAAACATACTAATTGACCTTGACCTTGGTCACATGACCTTGGGTCATGGTGATGTGAAACCTTTACGTGATAAGCAACAACATACTAAAATATGAAAGTTATCCGGCAAACGGTTCAAGGGATATAGCACGGACTGGAATGTATTTACAGTTTCATTAAAAATGCACTAAGTGACCTTGACCTTGGTCACATGACTTTGGGTCAAGGTGATGTGAAACCTACGGGTCATAAGCAACAACATACTAAAATATGAAAGTGATCCGGCAAACGGTTCAAGAGATATAGCTCGGATAGGAATGTATGCATAATTTCATTAAAACTGCACTGATTGACCTTGACCTTGGTCACATAACCTTGGGTCAAGGTGATGTGAAACCTACGGGTCATAAGCAACAACATACTAAAATATGAAAGTTATCCAGCAAACGGTTCAAGAGATATAGCCCGGACAGGAATGTATGCACAATTTCATTAAAAATGCACTAAGTGACCTTGACCTTGGTCACATGACCTTGGGTCAAGGTAATATGAAACCTACTGGTCATAAGCATCAACATACTAAAATATGAAAGTGATCCAGCAGACGGTTCAAGAGATATAGCCCAGACAGGAATGTATGCATAATTTCATTAAAAATGCACTGAGTGACCTTGACCTTGGTCACATGACCTTGGGTCAAGGTGATGTGAAACCTACGGGTCATAAGCAACAACATACTAAAATATGAAAGTTATCCGGCAAATGGTTCAAGAGATATAGCCGGCGGACAGGAATGTATGCACAAATTCATTAAAAATGCACAAAGTGACCTTGACCTTGGTCACATGACCTTGGGTCAAGGTGATATGAAACCTACCGGTCATAAGCAACAACATACTAAAATATGAAAGTGATCCAGCAGACGGTTCAAGAGATATAGCCCAGACAGGAATGTATGCATAATTTCATTAAAAATACACTGAGTGACCTTGACCTTGGTCACATGACCTTGGGTCAAGGTGATGTGAAACCTACGGGTCATAAGCAACAAAATACTAAAATATGAAAGTTATCCGGCAAACGGTTCAATTACACTTTCTGAGAATTGGATTTCACTAGATTACATTATATAGACTTGTATAGCAGAAAATGACCACACCCATTTTTTAATACCCTTGGGGTCAGAGGCTCAAACAAAATATCAGGTGCACAACGAGACCAGGGACTGATTATAATGCAAAATGAATTATTTCTCTATTAATTATACTTTCTGAGAATTGATGTTCACAAGGTAACACAGACTTATATATGAGAAAATGACCACACCCATTTCCAAGACCCTGGGGGTCAGGGGCTCAAACAAAATATCAGGGGCACAACTAGACTAGAGACTGATTATAATGCAAACAGAATTGTCTCTCTATCAATTATACTTCTGAGAATTGATGTTCACAAGGTAACATAGACTAAGTATATATGAGAAAATGACCACACCCATTTCCAAGACCCTGGGGTTCAGGGGCTCAAACAAAATATCAGGTGCACAACTAGACCAAAGACTGATTATAATGCAAACAGAATTATCTCTCTATCAATTATACTTTCTGAGAATTGGTGTTCACAAGGTAACAGACTAATATATGAGAAAATGACCACACCAATTTCCAAGACCCTGGGGGTCAGAGGCTCAAACAAAATATAAGGGGCACAACTAGATCAGATACCGATTATATTGCAAATAGAATTATTTCTCTATCAATTACACTTTCTGAGAATAATGGATTTCACTAGATTACATTATATAGACTTGTATAGCAGAAAATGACCACACCCATTTTTTAATACCCTGGGGGTCAGAGGCTCAAACAAAATATCAGGTGCACAACGAGACCAGGGACTGATTATAATGCAAAAAGAATTAACTCTCTATTAATTATACTTACTGAGAATTGGTGTTCACTAGATCACATAGACTTGTATAGCAGAAAATGACCACACCCATTTTTCAAGAACCTGGGGGTCAGGGGCTCAAACAAAATATCAGGTGCACAACTAGACCAGAGACTGATTATATTGCAAAAAGAATTATTTCTCTATCAATTATACTTTCTGAGAATTTGTGTTCACTAGATTATACAAAGACTTCTATAGGAGAAAATGACCACACCCATTTTCAAAGACCCTGGGGGTAAGAGGCTCAAACAAAATATCAGGTGCACAACTAAACCAGAGACTAAACTTATTGCAAAAAGAATTAGCTTTCTATCATTTATGGTTTCAGAGGAGTTGCGCTCACAAAAAATTATTAACAGACAGACAGACGGACGGACGGACGCCGGACAACATGGTATCGCATAAGCTCGACTGGTCTTTGACCAGTAGAGCTAATAAAACTTCTTAATATTGATACTAAAACCTTCCTAGTATGTGCACTCAAGCAGGAAATATAGGTCATGACCTACATTTGAATGTAAATTTCTGATCTACTCATAAAGACACATCATCTGTGCAAGTTTGGCCTTCCTAGCACTTATAATATAGAAATTAAAACTTAACATTGATACCCAAATCTTCCCAACATGTGCACTCAAGCAGAAAATATAGGTCATGACCTACATTTGAACGTAGATTTTTGATCTACTCATAAAGACGCATCATCTGTGCAAGTTTGGACCTCCTAGCACTAATAATAAAGAAATAAAACTTCTTATCATTGATACCCAAATATTCCAAACATGTACTCTCAAGCGGAAAATATAGGTCATGACCTACATTTGAACGTAGATTTGTGATCTACTCATAAAGATGCATCATCTGAGCAAGTTTGGCCTTCCTAGCACTTATAATATAGAAATTAAAACTTAACATTGATACCCAAATCTTCCCAACATGTGCACTCAAGCAGAAAATATAGGTCATGACCTACATTTGAACGTAGATTTTTGATCTACTCATAAAGACGCATCATCTGTGCAAGTTTGGACCTCCTAGCACTAATAATAAAGAAATAAAACTTCTTAACATTGATACCCAAATATTCCAAACATGTACTCTCAAGCGGAAAATATAGGTCATGACCTACATTTGAACGTAGATTTGTGATCTACTCATAAAGATGCATCATCTGAGCAAGTTTAGCCTTCCTAGCACTTATAAAAGAGAAATAAAACTTAACATTGATACCCAAATCTTCCTAACATGTGCACTCAAGCGGAAAATATAGGTCATGACCTACACATGAAAGTAAATTTGGGATGTACTCATAAAGACGCATCATCTGTGCAAGTTTAAACTTCCTAGCACTTATAATAGAGAAATAAAACTTCTTAACATACTAGTGCGGATGCCGCACAGTCACGGACGCCGACAACAGGGTGATAGCATAAGCTCCCTCTCACTTTGTGAGGTGAGCTAAAAAGGTGTGGTCATAAGGAATCTAAATGTGAAATATCAATGCCCTACCCTTATAGCTCAAAAGTAGGTCAAAGGTCAATGTCAAGGTCATTTGATCAAAAGTCATGATATCAAATGAAAGGTGTGGTCATGAGGATTCTGCAACTGAAATATCAAAATCCTACCTCTTACAATTTTAAAGTAGGTCAAAGGTCAATGTCAAGGATTAGGGCTGAGTATTGCGGGTCAAATTTGTATTGCGATATATTGCGATATTTGGAAAAATATTGCGATATATTGCAATATTTGATAACATCGAGATTCCTTATGATTTTCATTTTTCAACCTCGTTTTTTCCTTCAAACATAACGTGCAGATAATTTGACAGTCCTTCTAACATTCGACGTCAAGTATCCGGTTGAAAGATTTACTTTTCTTCTTGACATATGCAGTATGTACGCATCTAAAAGGTGGAACAAACTCTTTGGTGTCTTAAGTATTAGGCTGTGCAGCAAAGTACTGAAGCTTCTTTTTTAAGTGGCTAGTCAGAAAATTGTAGGTTTTATCACCGCAGTTATCGGACGAAATATTAAAAATAAGAAGTGGAATGTGCACTATGTAATTCACGACGTTCTAACTTAGGGGTCATACATGTATCTTTTAATGCATATCATAACGACACTAATAGCAAAATAGAAGAGAATTATCTGTCCTAACTAAACACATTAATGACCGAAGCGATAGATGCCTATACCCCCCCCCCCTGTCTACACCCTTGGCAATTGGAATAACCCTATTGCTTTATTTTGAGTAGGAATTCGCGTTGTCTTATAATTTCCCAAGAAACAACTTATAAATATGGAGATGAAAAAATATCGTCAATAAGCTTAAAATGCATCAAAGATGCAAAGTGCCGAGTTGCAAAACTTGAATGTAAGTATGAACATTCAGACTTAAAATATACAAGAATTGTATAAATATATGGTCTCGACAGATGGGAGGCATTATTAGAACGTTTCAGGTTGATACACATTCATATATAATCCAGAAACCATTTTCTATTATCTGAGTCCTACAAATTTGACCTTTGATCTTTTGATCCCAAAATCAATATATCATCCTTGATTCATTGGAAACATTTCTGGCAAGTTTCATGATCATATGTGCAATACATGTTCAAATATGGTCCAGAAACCATTTTCAATCATCTGAGTCCTATGATCTTGACCTTTTGACCTCAAATTCAATGGAAGGATTCCTTGATTCATGGGAAATATTTCTGGAAACATTAAGTCCTGTGACCTTGATCTTTGACCCTTTGACCCCTAAATCAAAAGTGGTCATTTTCTATTCACTGGAAACATTTCTGGCAAGTTACATGATTATAGGTGCAATACAGGCTCAAATTCCGTCGGGAAAACATTTTTAATCATCTTAGTCCTGTGACCTTGACCTTTGACCTTTTAACCCCAAAATTGATAGTGGTCATCCTTGATCCATGGGAAACATTTCTGGCAAGCTTCATGATTATAATTGCAATACAGGCTGAAATATGGTCCGGAAACCACTTTCAATCATCGGAGTCCTGTGACCTTGACCTTTGACCTTTTGACCCCAAAATCAATAGGGGTCATTCTTGATTCATGGGAATCATTATTGGCAAGTTTCATGACTTTAGGTGCAATACAGGCTAAAATATGGCCAGGAAACAATTTTCAATCATCAGAGTCCTGTGACCTTGACCTTTGACCTTTTGACCCCAAAATCAAAAGTGGTCATTTTCCATTCACAGGAAACATTTCTGGCAAGTTACATGATTATAGGTGCAATACAGGCTGAAATATGGTCCGAAAACCAATTTCAATCAACAGAGTCCTGTGACCTTGACCTTTGACCTTTTGACCCCAAAATCAATAAGCCTCATCCTTGATTCAAGGGAAACATTTCTGGCATATTTCATGATTATAGGTGCAATACAGGCTGAAATATTGTCCGGAAACCATTTTCAATCATCTGAGTCCTGTGACCTTGACCTTTTACCTTTTGACCCCAAAATCAATAGGCCTTATCCTTGATTCAAGGGAAACATTTCTGGCAAGTTTCATGATTATAGGTGCAATACAGGCTGAAATATTGTCCGGAAACCATTTTCAATCATCTGAGTCCTGTGACCTTGACCTTTGACCTTTTGACCCCAAAATCAATAGGGCTCATCCTTGACTAATGGTGAGTAAGTGTATGAAGTTTCATTGTTATAGCCTCTTTCATAGTTGACTTATAGTCCGGAAACCAATTGTTGACGCCCTCCCGCCCGCCCGCCCGCCCGTCTCACATCAAATTAAGAGCCGAGTTTTGCAACTCGGCTAAAAACCGGTTTTTGAAAACGAATACCGTGGTACATATTGCAAAGCCTCGTATCGCAATATACCGGTACCGCGATAAAACCGCTCAGCCCTATCAAGGATAATATGAATCAAGGCAAAGCCTTTTTGTGCGAGCGGAGAGATAATAGATATGATTATATAAGATAAAAAAAGATCTTTCTTTTTTTTTTTTGACTATGATGGTTTATCTTATCTTACAAAACTTTCTGTTTGATAATTGCCAAAAAAGGTAGTATAAGGCGAGTGGAAACACGGAAGCATTTGTAAAATTGATCTAGATCAGCAGATGAATATCTTAGGGATGGGGGGCTTAAAATATGGTTCTTTAAAAATATGGTTCTTTATAATTCATTTTTATTTTGTAAGAATAATGTTTAGGCTAGCTTAAGAACAAAAGAAAAAACAAACATATTCCGACTTCTGACAGTACGAAACCACCCGAGACAAGAAAAGCAATCAGAGCGAAACGTCTTGTTTAAAACCGGAAATGTCGGATTTCCCGTGGTTACGCTGCCTTGTTGATGCTTTATCGTAACCTGATTTACGAAAAATATTTTCAATAAATTTAACTTATAAATTAAACAAAATGTTTTTCATAAAAAAACAGATTTCTCCCCCCTCCCTCTAAGTTACTTTGACCTTAGGCCAAAATGCAAAATGATGTGAAACCTTTGGCAACATCATACTAAAACATGAAAGTGATTCATTACATTGTTTGAGGTAAAGGCCAAACATGATTGGCATATACAATTTCCTTATAAGCATATTTAAAGAAATTGACTTTGGTCACATGACCTTGGATATAGGTGATCTGAAACCTACACTCACTGACGAGGGTTAAGTACCCGAAACATGCATGTCTGGTCCATGCCGCAAACTTATCTGCTTTTAAATGATGCTATTGAATTTGAAGATGTTTAACATTGTATGGATCATGAGCAACAAAAAACTGAATTAGTGATTGGATACACGGTTCAAAATATAAAGCCTAAACATTATTAGCATAGACAAGTTCAGCCTGGACATGCTTAGCATATACAATTTCATTACCAAAGTAAGAAGCTACCTTAACCATGTGACGTTGGGACAATGTGATAAGAAACATTTAGTCCTTAGAAACAACATACTAAAATATGAAAACAATTGTAAGAAGGGTTCAGGAGATATAACCCAGACAATATTAGTATGTACAATTTCATTAAAAAGAATTAAATGATCTTGACCTTGGGCACATGACCTTGGGTCAAGATGAAAAGAAACCCTCCAATCCTGAGCAACAGCATACTATAGTATAAGAGTGATCCAGTATACGATTCCACAGATATAGCACAGACTCAATACTAGTAATAATAGTAGCATTTACAATTTCATTAAAAAATGTAATACTTGACCTTAGTCATATGACCTTTGATCAAGGAGGTGTGAAACCTTTGGGTCATCAGCACCATCATACTAAAATATGACGTGATCCGATCACGGTTCAAAAGATTAAGCCTGGACATAATACATGTAACAAATACAATTTCATTTATAATATACTAATTGACCTTGACTTTGGTCACATGACCTTGAGTCAACGTGATGTGAAACCTTTACGTGATAAGCAACAACATACTAAAATAAATATGAAAGTGATCCGGCAAACGGTTCAAGAGATATAGCCCGGACAAGAATGTATGCATAATATCATTAAAAATGCACTTAGTGACCTTGACCTTGGTCACATGACCTTGGGTAAAGGTGATGTGAAACCTCAGGTCATAAGCAACAACATACTTAGATATGAAAGTGATCCAGCAAATGGTTCAAGAGGTATAGCTCGTACAGGAATGTATGCATAATTTCATTAAAAATGCACGTAGTGACCTTGGTCACATGACCTTGGGTCATGGTGATGTGAAACCTTTGGGTCATAAGCATCAACATACTAAAATATGAAAGTCATCCGGCAAACGGTTCAAGGGATATAGCACGGACTGGAATGTATGTACAGTTTCATTAAAAATGCACTAAGTGACCTTGACCTTGGTCACATGACCTTGGGTCAAGATGATGTGAAACTTACGGGTCATAAGCAACAACATACTAAAATATGAAAGTGATCCGGCAAAGGGTTCAAGAGATAAAGCCCGGACAGGAATGTATGCATAATTTCATTAAAAATGCACTAAGTGACCTTGACCTTGGTCACATGACCTTGGGTCAAGGTGATGTGAAACCTTCGGGTCATAAGCAACAACATACTGAAATATGAAAGTGATCCGGCAAACGTTTCAAGAGATATAGCCCGGACAGGAATGTATGCATAATTTCATTAAAAATGCACTAAGTGACCTTGACCTTGGTCACATGACCTTGGGTCAAGGTGATGTGAAACCTTCGGGTCATAAGCAACATCATACTAAAATATGAAAGTGATCCGGCAAACGGCTCAAGAGATATAGCCCGAACAGGAATGTATGCATAATTTCATTAAAAATGCACTAAGTGACCTTGACCTTGGTCACATGACCTTGGGTCAAGGTGATGTGAAACCTTCGGGTCATAAGCAACAACATACTAAAATATGAAAGTGATCGGGCAAACGGTTCAAGAGATATAGCCCGGACAGGAATGTATGCATAATTTCATTAAAAATGCATTAAGTGACCTTGACCTTGGTCACATGACCTTGGGTGAAGGTGATGTGAAACCTTCGGGTCATAAGCAACATCATACTAAAATATGAAAGTGATCCGGCAAACGGCTCAAGAGATATAGCCCGAACAGGAATGTATGCATAATTTCATTAAAAATGCACTAAGTGACCTTGACCTTGGGTCAAGGTGATGTGAAACCTTCGGGTCATAAGCAACAACATACTAAAATATGAAAGTGATCCGACAAACGGATCAAGAGATATAGCCCGGACAGGAATGTATGCATAATTTCATTAAAAATGCACTAAGTGATCTTGACCTTGGTCACATGACCTTGGGTCAAGGTGATGTGAAACCTTCGGGTCATAAGCAACAACATACTAAAATATGAAAGTGATCCGGCAAATGGTTCAAGAGATCTAGCCCGGACAGGAATGTATGCATAATTTCATTAAAAATGCACTAAGTGACCTTGACCTTGGTCACATGACCTTGGGTCAAGGTGATGTGAAACCTTCGGGTCATAAGCAACAACATACTAAAATATGAAAGTGATCGGGCAAACGGTTCAGGAGATATAGCCCGGACACGATGTGTGACAGACGGACAGACGGACGGACGACGAAGGCAAAACCAATATGTCTCCTCCCGGTTGGGGGGGAGACATAATAAAAATTGAGTATAACATATACGTCTACTTGGAGTCGAAAAAAAAATTAAATGGCAATATCCAGCATCTCCGCAGCAACTCTGTCTGCGAGGGGACGAAAATTTTTGAAAGCATAGTAGTACATTCTCATTCTTTGATTCAGCATATTTTCGCAATAATATATGTGTATACGCGTTACCATAAGGGCGAGCTCCGCTCGCTGCTAGGTCAAAAGTCATGACATCAAATGAAAGATCTTGTCATAAGGAATCCAGACAATCCAAAATTCACCAGACATACCAGCCAAACCTGGTAAAATTTGCTTCGGTCTATATTTCAACTTTTTCTTAATAAGCATGTTTGAATTTCTACAAAAATTAAAATATGTCTGGGAATCTATATGCGAAATATCAAAACCCTAACTCTTATAGTTTAAAAGTAGGTCAAAGGTCAATGTCAAGGTCATTTAATCAAAAGTGACGATATCAAATGAAAGGTCTGGTCATGAGGAATCTAAATGTGAAATATCAAAACCCTAACTCTTAAAGTTTTAAAGTAGGTCAAAGGTAAATGTCAAGGTCACTAGGACAAAAGTCATGATATCAAATCAAGGTTCTTGCCATAAGGAATCTATATGTAAAATATCAAAACCCTACCTCTTATAATTCAAAAGTAGGTCAAAGTCAAGGTCACTAGGTCAAAAGTTATGATATCAAATGAAAGGTCTGGTCATAAAGATTATGCATGTGAAATTTCAAAGCCATAGCCTCTGTAGTTCACGAGATATAGCCCAGATTTATTATTTCTAAAAGTAGGTCAATCTCCAAGGTCAAGGTCACAAGGTCAAAACTTTTGGTATCCATGGTGAGGTCTTGTGACAAGGAATACATATGTGAAATATAAAAGCCCTATCATTAACCATACAGAAGTTATGGCCAAGGTTAAAGTTTTTCAAAGGTAGGTCAAACTCCAAGGTCAGGGTCACAAGGTAAAAATTTTTTGATATCCATGGAAAGGTCTTGTCACAAGAAACATGAGAAATATACAAGTGAAATATGAAAGCCCCATCACTTACCATTCAAAAGCTATGGCCAAGGTTGAAGTTTTTCAAAAGTAGTTCAAACTCCTAGGTCAAGGTCACTATGTCAAATTTTGTTGCTGACTTTGATTTGTCTCATCATGGTCTATCACCAAGTCAAGTTTCAAGTTGCTCCGCGCTTCATTTCTTAATTAATGAATATAAAAAATAAATTACCTTTTAGCCAAACTTCTGGCAGGATTTTCAAAAGTATTCCGTGTAGGATAATTCTTTTTTGTGGACTATCCCTTCATTTCTTTTATTTCCTTCTCACTATTGCTAAAAATAAGACGTTAAATCTGCCCTGAAAAACTTGAAATTTCAAAATGGGAAATTAAATGGGAAATTTGAAGATTTGAAACCAGAAGTCTCTGACAAGACTGTAGCTCTCCTGGTTGTTTTGTTTTATTCATTCGTTGACAAGTCAACAAGATACATACACATAAATATCTATTTCCATTTTTTTTTTTACCAAAGACCATATAGGGAGCAGGCGCTCTTACAAAGTATAAGTAGCACAACAAAACAACATATTCATTAGCAGGGGTCTGGAATTCCCATTTCCCGTTGCCCGGGGCAAGTGAAAAGTTGGGTCGGGAAAGTGCAAAGCAGGTGTTCACTTGCCCGTCGGCAAGTAGATTAGGCCAAGAAAAAATATAAAGTTGGTTCTCAGGCTAAATTTTTTTCAAATCATTTGCGGCAGGCTGTTTTTTTTTTTTTTTTTTCATTAGACATTTTCAGAACAACTACACATTGGAATGTGTTGACATCTTTTATGCTAGTAATTTGTTTCCTCAGCGTGTGATTGACATTTCTGTCCAGTTTTATTACTTCAATTTGTACCCATTGAATGACCGCTTGAAATGACATGAAAATTTTACGGACGGACGCAAACACAAGTTCATGTACATTTAGATAAGATGCAAGTGGACGTTAGAGATTTAAATCTCAGGCGCAGAACAAGAATACAAAATAATGTCATAGAGAAAATCAATATTTTATCTGAATGAAATAGAACACTTTATTGAACCCTTCGGGTGATCTGAACATAAGATTTGCGCATCTGCCTGGCCACGTAAGCGGTCATGTACGCGTTGCTAGTACCATCACCTTCTCCTTCAACTCCTTGGATCTGCCACTGATGTTCGTGCTGAAGGTCTGGGTCTGTCTGATAATGCTATAAAATGTATACCTGTCTCGTCTGCATTGTAGATGTGAAACGTTAGCTATGTTTTCACCTTCCATGGAGTGCCTGCTCCTTCATGCATCGGGGTCCTTATTCCGTAAATTCTCTTGAATTCGATATGTTAGCCCGGGACTTCTATCTCTCTAGTCGGACTTTTTTCTTGGTTTTCTTTTTTTTTTTTGGTTTTAAAAATTGAAATGGGGGGGGGGGGGGGGTAAACCATGTATGCGGCGGGACCTGAGAACCAATTGTTTTTTTTTTCATGGCCGTAACTGAACATTTTTCCCTCTTCATTCAGATTTATTTTTTATCTCCTACTTCTGCCGGTAAGACAGGGTTTTCATTTATTCTAATTTCTGAAGAATCATGCACTCAATTTTTAGCTAGACATGCCACATTTCAACATGGCCTTTAAAATAAGTTTCAGTATACCTTTCCTTCTCTACATGTAATTTAAAAAATTTTGATGGGCAAGTGATTTTATTGATCGGGCAAGTAATTTTTAAGTCATGAGTTGCCCGTGGCAGGTAGGTTTTGACAAAAATTCTAGACCCCTGATTAGGCCTTTTATTTTTTATTAAATGGTTTACGGGAGCGCCGACTTTAATTTCTTCTGAAAAAAAAATAAAAATAAAATTGGCGATGTCTCCTTTTATTTTCAAACTTTCCGCCGACCGTCTTAATCTGTCAGCTGGCAAAATAACTTTTTTATTATTTGCGATCATTGAATCTTTTCAACGCTTCAATTCTCTATCGAGACATCTAAGCTCTAAATCGACTATACGTAAAATTGAACTGTCCCTCACCGTAAGTGATGTTGTTAAGGTTACGCTAAACCTTAATTTTGCATGAAGTTCAACATGAGATTTTTTCGCTTGTTTTATATATAAGCCATCAATATCATACATTAAAATGTTCGTAATGGACTGTAGAATGTATTTAATATAGTTCCTAGGATGTCACAGTTCCTTCAAATGAATTGCAAACAACTTTGTATTCTGTCACTTCCAAAAAATCCACCATCAGCTGTTATTCTTCAACTTCCTAAAAAATGCCAAAAATACATTTATTACACTCATATGAAGGTCACCTTAGATTAAAATTACTATTCTAATGCTTATCCAGTTCAGAAATGAGAAAATAAAAATCTTGTTTTAGAACTGAAAATGGAGGACTGAAAGTGTACTGGAACTACTTTTTTAAAAAGTATGGAAGCCCATAAAGGGTAATAATCAATTCAGCATAAAATTTATTCAACGTCATTTACATTTTGGTAAATCAAATCCCAAACAAGAGCAAAGAACATTTTAAAACATAACAGAAGGTTGTCTATCAATGGTTCATAATATCTTAGGTCATATGAGAATAGAACAAAAAAAAAAAAAGGGGGGGGGGGGGGGCTGGTTAGATAAACCTTCAAGAATTGTATATTTCAAAGTATGACTTTTTACTCGAAGTTCAGAAAATGAACTGAAAAGATGCCTAGTCTCTGCATAAGGCAAACTAGAAATATCTGACAAGACTGAAGCTCTCCTGGTTCTTTAGTGAAAGTAATCTATTTACTCATTTTCCAAGACCCTATAGGGGTCAGGGGCTCAAACAAAATACCAGATGGGCAAGCACAAAAAGTATGATTATAATGCTAAAAAAACAAACTATCTGTCAATGTTATTTCTGAGAATTGGAAAAAGACTACATAGAGTTGTAGAGCAGAAAATGACCACAACCGTTTTCAAAGTCCCTGGGGATAAGGGACTCAAACTAAATACCCTGGTGGTTAGGGGCTCAAAGTAAATATCAAGAGTAGAAGCAAGCCATATACACATTATATGCAAAAAGAATTTACACTCTATAAAGTATGCTTTGTGAGAACAAGTGTTCACAAGATTGCATAATCAAATAGGAGAGAATGATCGCACCAATTTTATTGAAACCTTTGGGGTCTGAAGCTCAAACAAAATATCAGATCTACATAGAACTAAACAAAAAGTCCATTTCAATGCAAAAAGAATTAATTTTCCATCAATTAAACTAGAGAAATTGTGACCACAATATTACATATATTTAGTTATACAATCCAAAAAGTGTTTGGTAATACATGAGAAAATGACCATACCCATTTTGTAAGACCTAGGGTGTCAGACAAAATATCAGGTGCACAACTAGATTATACACCTTATATATTGTAAAAAAATTGACTTTCCATCATTTATACCTTCTGAGAAATGGTGACCACAAGACTACATAGAGATAATATTGGAGAAAAGGACCACACCCAATTTCTAAGACCCTGGATGTCAGGGGCTCAAACAAAACATCAGGTACACAATAAGACTACAGATCTTTAATATTGCAGAAGGAATTTTCTTTTGATCATTATACTGTCTGATAAATGCTGACCAAAAGATTATATAGAGTTAAATATGAGAAAATGACCACAACCATATTCTAAGACCTTGAGGGACAGGGGCTCAAACAAACTATCAGGTACAACTAGATCATAGACCCTGCAAAGAGAATTTAACATTCTATCACAAACAATTTCAGAGGACTTGAAACCACAAGAAACGTTGAAGGGACAGACAGACAGTTGCTGGACACAGGGCGATTGCATCAGCTCGACTGGTCTTTGACCAGTAGACCTAATTAAAACTGTTAAGAGTTACTTTTCGACTTGACATAAATGTGAGTTTCTATTACCCAGAGCTTGAACACAGACTTTCTACACTTACTGTAAATGAGTGAAATTATCAGGTTGCTTCTTTCACTGCCATTCTGTGTGATCTATCTGTATTACAATCTGAACCATGTAGATGCTCTGGAAACAGCTAAAATAGATGTGATTTTCTTTTTTCTTTTTCAATTTCTTCAAAATTATAGATGATATCTGCATGTACTAACAAAGCATATTCTTTAATCTTTCAATTTCCAATTAAAATTTATGCCTAAATAAAGAATTATGAATATATGTAAAACAATATGGCATCTTTTTGATCATTTAACTTTTGTATGGATACCGCTAAAACCCTCTCCTGTCATCATTGGAATGAGTATTCAGTGAACTCATCATTTGGATGACATCATTGACTTGTTCATTAAATGTTAACCTTTTAATATTAATCATATAACATTTAGAACAGGGCATGAATTGATTTAGGGCTGGGTCAGTTCAGGATTTTCTCAGTTCAGTTTTCATTCAAATGCATACCTTAGATTCAATTATATAGGTTCAGGCCATTCAATATAAGACATAACTGATAGGTACCTCTTTGATAATTATAAAAATAACCTTGAACATGTTGAAAGACTTTACCTTTCATTATGTAAACAATATAAGATGGAGAAAAAAGGACAGTTTACTATGCATGACTAAGACCAATTTTTACTCATCAACCAATTTGAAATTGTTTTTCTGAATTCTGGAATCAAAACCAAATCAAGTGTTCCAGAATAGCGGTGAACTGATTTTTTTTTTCAGTGCACCACACAGCCCCAAATTGATTATTGAATTTAAATTGATGTTTTCAATCAAGAAATTTGCATAAAGATACATGAAAATTTACCTTCAGGATGAACATGGCAACTCATTGGTGACATGTAATTCAGGTTAAAAATGGAATGATCATACAAATAGGTATGCTCTGCACAAGTTGCCTGTGAAATTAAAAAAAGAATATGCAGATATAAGAATAATGATAAGGTCAAGGTCACAATCAAATATAACTTTTAAATGTCCTCTGAAAGGTATTGTCATTTTAGAGAATAATCCAATCTTTGATAAATGTTTATGAGGAGAAATTGACCCTTTCTGATTATGATGTCAACAGTCAAGGTCATCATGGCCCTAAACGTAAGAAATATTACTTGGGTTGACTGTATCATCTGTACAAGCCATTACAGCATTCTACACTACATGTATAAATGCATAAAAGGTTGAAAAACACACAAAAATTGATACTTACACTTTAAAATTTTTTTATTTTATGTTATACAATGTGATAAACATCTTTTTTCAAAATAAAGCAATATATCTAGTATGATGTATACAATTTTGTATTTATTCTTATAACCCCTTAAATTACTAAAATTTGATTCTTGTACGGGTTTTAGAGAGAAGAGTTACCCACCTGTGTAAAACATAACGGTAGATATTTTGGTGATACATACTATAGAACATCTTTTAAGTAATGATTCATACTGGTGTGTATCTAAATTAAATGAAATTAACTTACCAACAATAAAAATCACAGAATCTTAAAGATGAACAATAGTAATCATGAACTGGTGACCTATCTCATATAGATCTTTCTCTCCTTTACATTTGCCTCTGTTGAATTTTACTGTCTGAGGTTCCTATGAAATAAAGAAATGTGATTTATTTTAATATCCAAATTGAATTGTAAGTTTTAATATGTTTAATCATTTAGTTACTACAAATGCAGCTAGAGTCATGTAAAACAAGAGGCCTAAGAGGGCCACGTTTCCTCACCAAAAACTAGGTTTACTAAGCATATCAAACAGGGAAAAGGGGGGGGGGGGGGGAGGGGGACCGATAAGAACACTTTTTTTTTCTCCCTAGATCATCCTGATACGTTAGTTTGTTAATAAAAATGCATGTGCTTCCGCTCTAAAGAAGGTTGTCAATGGAGGGTAATTCCCCCTTCCCCCGACCTACTTTTGCCTGTGGTGGCACCACCTGTTGACGTGTCCGGATGAAAAAGAACAACACTTGTCTTGTAGGGGACTATTAGTTCTTCATACCTACCAAGTTTCATCAAATCCCTTCAGGCGTTCTGGAGAAGAAGTTGAATATGTCAAAAGGTTACAATGGCCATATACTCAGGTGAGCTAAAAATCCAACCATTCTCAGACATCATCTATGGAAAGATCAAAGTAATACATGTATATATGAACTTATACAGCATACTGACTTTGTGGCATCAAATTATGAAAATACTCACAATATTTCTAGATGTAAAAGAGAATTTTGATATCGGAACAGGTATTTTGATACTTAGGTATCCTAAAAAATATTTCTGAGAATAGATATACCTTACAAAGGTGTAATACAATGGCTGGCTATCTGAATATTATATAAGTAAGTACAGAACAGTATAACAAGAGGCCCAAGGGGTTCACATCGTTCACCTGAGTTGCAGACTAAGTGCTGAAAGTGGCAAAATACTTTTAACAACTGGAGCCCTTGACAGCCATGTTTGTGGACCAATCAGCACAAAAACGTGGCAGAGGACATTGAGTACTTGCTTCCTGTGAAATTAATTTCATTAAATTTCATGTAGTGCTTGCAGAGAAGAAGTTGAAAATGTGTCAGCCAATCAGAGCATTCCGATACCATATTTGTAGACTGATCGGCACAAAAAACCCAAACTATGTAGAGGACTTAGAGTAATTGCTTCCTGTAAGGTTTCATGAAATTATGTGCAGTGGTTGCAGAGTAGATGTTGAAAATGTTAAAAGTTAATGATGGAAGGACAAATGGACGCTGGACTGCCCGCTATGACAATAGCTTACTTGAGCTTCGCTCAGATGAGCTAAAATCCAAACAAAAAGTAATAATAAATGTATACAATCTTACCTTCGGTGTTGTTTACATGCATGGGATGATTGATCATCGGATTCTGAAGGGGACTCTTTTTACTTTTTTTCTTCCACGTCTTGACTTCTGGTTCTTACTTCGATCCTGCACTTTTTTCTCTTGTCACATGCAGCAGCAAACTGAATAATACAGAAGTATACAGTAAATATTCAGTTGTCAATCAAATACTAAGGATACATTTGTACTAATATTTCGGTTGAGTCACTCATGACCAAAGATCCATTGACATTCAGAATACAATAAGCATAAATCACCAAAAACATTTACAGGGGACAATTAAAAGTTTTAGAAATTTTCTTAAACAAAGGAAATCAAATGTTCAAGAGAAAATACTTTGCTGCAAAGTCTTGAAACAACAATCCAAACAAAAAGTACCGTGATAATAAATACAATCTTACTTTTAGTGTTGTTTACATGCACGAGAGGATTGATCATCGGATTCTGAAGGGGACTCTTTTTACTTTTTTTTTCTTCCACGTCTTGACTTCTGGTTCTTCTTACTTCGATCCTGCACTTTTTTTCTCTTGTCACATGCAGCAGCAAACTGAATAATACAGAAGTATACAGTAAATATTCAGTTGTCAATCAAATACTAAGGATACTAATATTTCAGTTGAGTCAATCATGACCAAAGATCCAATGACATTCAGAATACAATAAGCATAAATCACCAAAAACATTTACAGGGGACAATTAAAAGTTTTAGAAATTTTCTTAAACAAAGGAAATCAAATGTTCAAGAGAAAATACTTTGCTACAAAGTCTTGAAACAAGCAAAGTGCAAGTTATGAACATGATGAAAGATGAATGAAATTTTTAAACAGCTTTTATTACAATATACATAGCAGACTGGTTGATAAATGAAATTCCTTTTGGTTTAAACAAGAGGCCCAAGGGGGCATGTTGCTCACCTTGGATAATTTAAATGAATTATATTTCTTTCATAGCAACTTACCTGTGTGTAAACATAAATATGTTCATCATCTTAAATCCTTTTAAACTTGTATCACCTTTAATGTGCACGTCAAATGCAGTTTCCTTGATAATGAACTAAATCAGCCTTGACACTTATATTATTTACAGTTACTTACCAATTTGTAGTAGCAGGTCATTTTCATATTCAAATTCACTTATGCAAATATGAAAAAGATATTGATTACCTGGTACAAGCCTCCACCTATTCTACAACACTTATCCAATAAAATCATGGTTTACCTACCCAAACTCCAGGCTCCCGTATCCCTGGACTTTGCCCTCTCTGGGACATGCCAACTCTGGAAGAATGCAGGCGTGATAGAAAGCAGAAAGTTTGGGTAACATTGTGTTCTCCCACAAATCATCATCTCTCATAATTCTTTCCACATGCAACTGATGAGGGTTTTGGGTGCGAACCACAAAGTCAATCCACGGTAAATTGCATATGTTCAGTAGACCGTGACACTGGAAGAAGTAATCATGATTCCTCTTTAACTGTAGTGTACCGTTCTTGTTTTCTAAGCAAAAATTCTTTCCTTCTGCAGCTTGCCACAAGTTAATGAGTTTATTATGTGCAACGTTTTTAATTTCAATAAGTCCAACTTCTCCAGAAGCACATGTAACCACACCATCTGGACTTCCAGCTAGAAACTTATGTTTTGGGTCCACAATCAAACCTACTGACTCCACTGAAACATTCTCTTTCTCATCTGCTTTCTTCAAAATATACTCTTGAATTGTTGTTTTCTCTTGCAAAAGACCATTTCTAGTATTCTTGTTTCCGCGGAACTTGGAATATAGAAGATTTCGAACAAATTTTGTCACCGGGATTTTAGGATTTCTCCTGACAACAGAGCCAAAGTTTGATGCCGTAAGCTGCTTTTTTCTTTCTGTGTGCCACACTCCACTCCTAGACTGTTCCACTGTTGATGTTTTTATTTCATCCAGCTGTGACTCTTTCAAGTTAATATGTTTACTTAAATAGCTGTCCTGTAGCCTCTCTAACTCTTTGTCACTGACATCATCTGTATGATCAACTGCCTCAGGTCCATATGCCCTTCTGGCTCTCTTTGTTGCATCTTCTGCTGAGCAGACATTTTTCTTTTCCATCTCTTTTGTTGAGTAGCTGGTTTGTTCTTGTGCCTAACAGTATTCATATGAATTGTATTTCTACGAGCATAAAGCTTACGAAAAAAGTGTCCTGGTTCTGTTGCTGTTGCTACTTGCCAAGTATGAGGTGACCATTCAGGGCCTAAATTCATTCTCAAGGCACCTCCATAGCATCTCCCATGCCAGGACCCTTTATTGCAGTAATTGTATACTTTTCCTCCATCAAATTTGCATCTTATATGCATCCAGGACTCCGCTAGATTTGTTGTTATGTTCCCAATCAGGCGATCTGCTTTATCAGCTATTCTGTTTAAAAGAACAAGGACATCCTGAATGATATACTGCTCAACATTCTCATATCTCATCTTAGTACCATATCTAGCTTCCTCCTGCTCTTTGTAACTAGCTCCTTCTGTCCAGTGTTCTATTTGCTCATCAATAGCATCCGACACTCTATCCTTTTCAACATCCTCTTCAACATGTGATTGGGGCTCACAGTTGTTGTTAATGTCTTTGTCATAAGTTGCATTGGTCTTTCTTGCACGGCAAAAGTTAGAGCAATTATCATGCTTTCCAAATACATGGAACACAGAGTTATTTATATCATGCCTTAGTTGTTTGATAGCTGTGTTTCTATCTGTCTTTCTTTCTTCCAACTCTTTTGATCTCATCCTTATTGCACATCTAATAGCACTCACAAGACGCACTCTAGTTGATTTAGTTAGATGGTTTTTACCCTTGTATAAAGGATTATCAGACACTAGTTTTTCTAAATTAGATCGGTAACACTTGCAGGTATGATTAGCACATTCCTGTTTAACAACATCTTTCCCCCATATTGGTACCTCTTCCTTTATCTTCGCATATACTGATGAATCTCCATCTCCTATGATGCGCATATACCTGTACAGAACACAAAATTCACATCAGATGTCTCTGATAATCTGATGATACTGAAGTTCTACTGATTGCAAAGTTCCTTGTTTGACTCTAAGTATGTGACCTTGACCTTGAAAGTGACTTTGACCTACACTGGGTGTCCAGTCTTGCTTTACCATCCTTGCAAGTTTGAAAAATGTCCATTGTATATCAAGTAAGCTATAGCCAAGTGCTAGTACGTGAAAATGTGACTACAAGACAGACGGACGCTGGACAAACTCTTTTGTTGCAACAATATAAAAACATTCCATCATATACATATATTGTTTATATTACATGAGAAAATGATAACATCCTTTTTTTATAAGATCTTTGGAGTCAATTAAAGCTTCTCCTAAAAGAAAACACAGCTAAAGATGCTATGGCCGGATTGCAAAGTAAGTTTATGCCACTAACTGGGTCAAGGTCACTAGGTCAAATATTACGTCATAAACTGAAAGTTCTAGTCATGGGCAACCTACAAGTATAATATAAAGTTTCTACTGCATACAGTTCCTTACATTTTGCTAGAACTACAAACTTTAACCAAAATCTTTAACTAGGTCAAATTCCAAGGTCAAGGTCACTAGGTCAAATGTAAAGGCATAAATTACAAGGTATTGTCAAAGGCAACCTACATGTATGATATAAAGTTTCTACTGCAAACTTACAATTTTTGCTTCTGACATCCAGAAAGTTTAACCAAAACATTGACGACAGACGGATGGACAGACAGACAGACATCATCAATCTATAAACCGGAATTGCTTTGCAATACAACCAACTATAATCAGAATAACTAGAACACTGTTCTACACTTATTATTTGCCCTTATCCAACTCTAAGGAAAACAATTGAAAAGCACAAATTTTTGCATTTGAATAACGATACAATATATCCTTATGGTCCAGGTATGATCTTGACTTTTCACCTTTTCAGCTCAAGAAATTATGTTATACTGAACTAATTTGGAATTATGAGTAACAAACCATACAAAACATGTAAGTCCAAGGTAAGCCCTTGACCTCTGACCTTCTGGTTTCAAAATCCTCACACAATATTGTGACAGTAGTGAATCCATGTATGAAAAATAAAAGATATACTCATAATACTGGTACAATTTAAACTATTTGAGTGTTAGAACCAAAGTGTTAATGGACAGACGGACAAACTGAACGTTGAAAAGAAAATTCTGCATTTTAGTAGGGCCTTAAATTATATTACCATAATTATGCAAAAAGACTACAATACATGTATGTCAAGTATCATTTGTAAAAGGCAAATAAGAATAGTTTACAGACATTGAGACAGACTGACAGACAAAGGGTGATCTCATCAGCTGAACTGGATTTTGACCAGTAAGCTTATAACCTCAAAACATATAGAATAGCAATCCAAGGAATGCTTGTGTCGCCTGGGAAGCAGCTTATTTCTAACCAGACTTGTCAGAATGACAACATAGCTCGCCGGTGGCAACCATATGTAAATTGCAACAACAACAATAAAAAAGGTCTTATCACAAGGAACGCACATGTGAAATATCAAAGCCCTATCACTTACCATTCAAAAAATATGGCCAAGGTTAAAGTTTTTCAAAAGTAGGTCAATCTCCAAGGTCAAGGTCACAAGGTCAAAAATTTTGGTATCCATGGAAACGTCTTGTCACAAGGAATACACATGTGAAATATCAAAGCCCTATCACTTACCAATCAAAAAATATGGCCAAGGTTAAAGTTTTTCAAAAGTAGGTCAATCATCTCCAAGGTCAAGGTCACAAGGTCAAAAATTTTGGTATCCATGGAAACGTCTTGTCACAAGGAATACACATGTGAAATATCAAAGCCCTATCACTTACCATTCAAAAAATATGGCCAAGGTTAAAGTTTTTCAAAAGTAGGTCAATCTCCAAGGTCAAGGTCACAAGGTCAAAAATTTTGGTATCCATGGAAAGGTCTTGTCACAAGGAATGCACATGTGAAATATGAAAGCCCAATCTGTATTGGTTTAAAAGTTATAAGCAAGGTTAAAGTTTTTGTGCACGCGCACGCAGACCCAGACGCCAACGCCGACACCGGGGGTATGACAATAGCTCTCCGGACATTCGTCCCGGCGAGCTAAAAAGTGGATCAAGTATATACGTCAAGGTCACTTGGTTCAAAATTATTTGTATCATTAAGAGTCTCATTAAATGAAATTCATGCACATGTGAAATATTGGACCTCTTACTAACCAATTAAAAGATATGGTCAATTTCAAATTTTCAGAAAAGAAGGTCAATAATCTATATCAATGCCACTTGGTAAAAACCTTTGGTAACAAAAGAAACAATTCATCATAAGAAATGCACATGTGAAATACGAAAGCCCTATCACTTATCAATAAACATATAGCCAATCCTAATTTTTGTGAAAAGTGTGTCAAATATCTAGGTCACGGTCAATAGCTCAAAAATTATGGTATGTGTAGGAAAGTCTTGTCACAAGAAATACACATGTGAAATATCAAAGCCCTATCACCAACCAATCAAAAGTTATGGGGTGTGACATCCAAAGTGTGACAGACAGACGGACAACAGACAAACTTGATCCCTAAGTGTTGCTATGCTTTGCAGACAACACAAAAATTGTGACTAAAATCCAGCTGCAAAATAATTACTGTACGACCAGAAATTTTCGCGAGTATCAAATTTCGCAATTTTTCGATAAAATAGGTGTCTTTATCTTCGCAAGTACATTTTTTCGCGAGTCCTTCATTTCAAACAAATATGTTCATATGATGTTACTGTTGTGTACCAGTACCTTTCATTATTGAAGTTTCAGTTCTACCAGTATCATAATATTTAACTTTAAGATAATAAGACACTCAAGTCACTCCTCATTACATGTACAATATGAACAAATGTAATGCATCTAACACAGGAGTATGACACATTCTCCATAAACTGTCGGGCGGGCCCCCTGAGTCAAATATCCCCCCGAGAGTCAATGGGTGTTTGACTCTCAGGGGGATATTTGACTCAGGGGGGTTTACGGAGAATGTGTCATACTCCTTTGGCATCTAACAATTTATGATATACCTTATCAAATATAATTTTTCGCAAGACTAATTTTTCTCAATTCCAAATCCCTCGCTAACATAGCGAAAATTAGTATCTCGCGAAAATTTCTGATTATACGGTATCACAATGATAATTAATCACTCCTCCCTCCCCCTGAATTTTCTTCTATTTTAACCCGATCAAGTCTGTTTTTCATCATGTGACCTTGTACACGAGTTATCACTTCAGAACCAAAGTAATGATATTTCATAGAATTTTACAACAAAATTTTGACCTTGACCTTTTAGGCTAAAAGTTTATAGGCATGCTCCTCTCATGATTTATCTGTGTAGATATTTTCCAAATTGTCGACGGACAGACAGTAGAATACAGGGCTGCCCTCCTATAGGGCTCCTAAATTAACACAAAGGGCACAAATAAACAGATAAATGTATGGAAAGAACAATATAAATACATGTACCATACAGACCAAGAGGAAGAAATAAAATTGTGCAAGAGAAGTCAATAGCACAGCTGCATAACACATCATGTGCAAATAATCTTGTGCATGGAAATCCCCTTCAATTAAACAAGGTAAATAGGTCTAAATCTACCTTACATGTACATGTATATGATTTTTTTTAAGCCTATCATTTACATGATCATTTACATGATGATAATCTATTCTAGTCAAGAATAGAGGTTTACCCAGAAATCACTTACAGAGAAAATTTTGTTAATTTTGCATGCATTACATCATAACATGAAAAAAAAAATAGAAAATTTTCTGTTTAAGTATTCTCTGAATATACCGGTACAAATATATAAAACATGCTAATATGAAAAGCCTAAAATATTTTCATATAAAGTAGATCTGGACAGTAATTACCTTGGTTATTTAAAAAGTATTCCCTTGCAAGAGATTATTTTTGCATCAAGTGTTACACTACCATGGATAGACAAGGTCACAATATTGAAGCTACCATATACAACAGGGGAAAGGGAGGGAGAGGAAGGGTTGTAGGAGGGAGGGAAGGGAGAAAGGGGAGGGAGGGGGGAGGTAAGGGGAGGATGAAAAGGAGGGGAGGGAGGGGGAGGTAAGGGGGTGGGAGGTAAGGGGGTGGGAGGGGGAGAGGGGCACCCCCCTGTCCACTCCCCCCATATACAATCTTGATGAAATGCATGTACCTAAGTCCATGTGTCTTCTCAGATTTCAAAAAGCCCTCAAGAATTATATCTCCTTCCATCGATTGTGAGTCTTTGTCCCAGTTTTTAAAACATTCATGCTCCTTGACTGAGGCACCTGTTTTGGTGTTACAAACATAGCAATATCTATTGCGTACTCCGATATTTAATAATTTTTTTGTCTCTTTGCCTATTATTATGGCCACTCCACCCATCGCATTGTATGAATGTTTATGAGTTCTCTTCGACCACCCTCCATCTGTAATGACAGTAATAGCTGGAACTTCATGATGGAAATCGTTCCTGTTTATAGCCAGCATTCTTTCCTCTGCCCCTGCTGAAAGCATATCTTTTTCTAAAATATTCAGCCACCACTGTCCGATTTCATTCTGTGGGTTGAGATAGGCCAGGTGAGTTCAGTGTACCGAGAAATTCGTTCATGTGTGATGGGCCGCTCCCAGTCACAACACTTCCCCACACAGCCCTAACGTTAACGTCATATCGTTTCGAGCCTGGAAGTCTTGGACTTGTGTGAAGTTCAAACACCTTATGACATCCCTTGCACTTTGCAGATAACACGCTAGCTAATCCCATGCTCTGCTCTGTGTCGATTAATATAGGGCTTTTCCCTTCAAGCGTAAGCGCATTTGCCTCCGGACACAAACAAACATGCATGGTGATATCTGTCACATGGGATTGAAGACAATCCAAATTAATAATACGATAACCCTTGGGAGAAGTGTCATTTACCTTTCGAATTTTCATCTTTAAGCACTCACGATCACTTAATATTGATACATATAATGGGTCTTTCAGGGGTTTTTTGTATCGGAATAAGTTTCTCCTTATTTTCGTCAGTTTTTTCCGCACACAAGATATTTTGATTCGCAATCTGCATGATTTGGCCACTGGTTGTACCCTATATTTTGGTCTACCAGCATGTTTTTTATTTTTTATAGCTCTATGTATACCCTGACCTCTTCCAAATACTTTAGAAACCTTTTTTTGCTTCCCATGGTCAAGTAGGGGGACTTTCAAATTTCTACACAATATTCTTCACTTCTTGTTACACTATCATGCTTCCATAGTTTACACACTTACTTCTGTCACACATTTAATGCTAAATTAAATCATTTTAATCTTACCTTTGCATCACATGGCCTTTTATCTCTATAAAAATAGTGACATACTCAGGAAATAAAAAAATAAATTTGTATTTCTGTTTTACTTTATGACAGTGTGACGTCACGCTAAGTAGACGATCTGGGGGAAAGGTCTAAAGACCTGAAAGTCTAATGTCCTGAATGTCCTGAATGACCTGAATTAGGATTTATTTTTAATAGAAAACTGGACTTTTAGGAAATATGTGAAGTATTGTCAATGAATTTAGTCTAAACATTACCCCTCTAGATATTGCAATAAAAAATATGTATATTAGGCACCCATACGTTCTCACATACGCATTGACCTGAATTTTGAAATGACCTGAATGACCTGAATTTTAGATAGTTATCAAAAAAACAATGATTAATCAAAGTGTAATTCGATTAATTGTGTTTTATTTTTTATATTTAATACCCAATCTAGACATAAGGGAAAAAATATAAAGTAAATACATGTAATGCAACCAGTTTTGTTTCATTTAACTTACAAATTACGACCTATATCGAAATGACCTGAATCTTGAAATGACCTGAATCTTGAAATGACCTGAATTTACCTGAATCAGTCTCTGAAATGAGGCGTCTATATGTGTTTACATTAAGTTTTTGTTCAACACTCTATAAAATGTTAGAAAAAATATCATTGTAGATATTCAACATAGTAGTTGATTGTTATTTATTGATTTTTTATTGATTTTATTTCTTTTTTACATGGGAGTTGACTTGAAGTTTGAAATGAGTAAAATCAAGTTCAGCTTGATTATGTTTTTACATAATAAATCATAATTTATCAAAATGTCTTGAATTTTGTTGTTTTTGTAATCACATATGCATATTCTAGTTCTAGAAAAAAGGGATACTGATAAATTATTATAATAGTAATATATATTATTAGAAGACACAATGTCTCATAATTTGATGACCTGACCATTAATTTTACCTGAATTTGTCATCATATCACTAAGGATCAATTGAATCGATTTATCTTTTCATATCAATTTATAAGAAAGAAAGAAAAAGAAAGAAAGAAAGAAAGAAAGAAAGAAAGAAAGAAAGAAAGAAAGAAAGAAAGAAAGAAAGAAAGAAAGAAAGAAAGAAAGAAAGAAAGAAAGAAAGAAAGAAAGAAAGAAAGAAAGAAAGAAAAAGAAAGAAAGAAATTTTATGATCTGTCAAAGAAATGACTTGAACGCTTGTCATTATATCACCAAATTATACGAAACGAATTTCTTTCTTTTTCTACATACGGCAAAGAAAACCCTTAGTGTTCTAAATTCTTTTTCTATTTATCATATTGTAAAAAAAAGAAAGAAATAAAGATTAACATAAGATTAATCGGTCAAAAATGAAAGAAAAAGCAAATTATTGAAAGAAAGAAAAAAATATTAAAGATGACGACAAAACAAATTAAAATGAAGGAAGAAAAAGAGAATAAGATAAAAATCAATACCAGTACAGTACAGTTTGCAATGACAAGCTGAGGATGAAAGACTAGAACGTTTTTAATTTTTTTTTTTAATTAAACAATCGTTGTTTTAGGAATTTTTCTTCAAAGAATCAGTTTTTTGTGTATATAGCTACTTGTGTATTTTGTTGACTTCTTTTTAAAGCCATGGAATTCCATACGTAACATCGTCCAACAAAATTATGCTCTAATAAGTGCAATTAAATATCAAAGTTCCGAAAAATTCCGCCCACTTCCCGCCCATCACAAGCCTTGTTGCAATAAATACTTTTTTCAGTTATTTTCACAATATATGCTTACCTAACGCGATGCATGGGTAAAGCACGTTTGTCAGGTTTTCTTGTGCAACCGTGCACTTCTTGTAACGCTGCTTGTCAGAAACTTTGGTTTCGTGGCAAGTTTCGATTTATCTGTAGATCACTTGAACGTTTGAAATGGTTCTCGGGAGGAGAACTTTTAGGGGTACTCATAGAAAATAGATTAGCGCAAGTTGTTCCTCAAAATAAATTGAAAGAAGTTTGGTGTAAATCGAATCTTCCATGATTTATCTATATAGTTCTTGCTACGACAACTTGATTTTTTTCATATTAAACCTATACAGGGACGTAGTCATTGAAGGTGTCACGCAAAAACCAGGGTGCGCCGTAGAATTCCTTAATTTAATCCATAAATATATGGAATTCACGACTTGTCGTAGCAAGATATATGAAATTTGAACATTTCTCTACACATCATAAACCATCAGTTCACTGAGAAATTAGTGGAACAACTTGCGCTCGATGCTTCTTTTTCGTACTATGTACATGTGCTATAAATAGCGATCACGTGACTTTCATCACACCTGCAGAACTCGCCAATGACCCTTGACTTTCCCTCTGTAAAGTACATAATCATACTTTTGATTAAAGTATATTTTATTGAGGGAAAGAGGTGTCCATTATAAAGGTGCGATAAAGGTGATGGTATTTCCATGGGACACCTTAACATACCCGCGTAAATTCATGTCAATCAAATTCAGGTAATTTCAAATTCAGGTCATTCAAAATTCAGGTCATTTCAAATTCCGTTTCCATTTCACAAGTCATGTCATGATTCAGGTCGTATGGAGATCGTATCACTATAAGCATATATAGTTCATATCATCCTTTAATTTATCAGGTCATGTCATTTCAAATTCAGGTCAATTGAAATTCAGGTCAATTGAAATTCAGGTCATTTATAATTCAGGTCATTTCAAATTCAGGTCATTCCATTTCTCAAGTCGTGTCATATTCAAATTGTCTGAAGATCATATCTATGATATCACATATAAACATGTACTTATATATTAAAATAATTTCTTTTTTATTTGAAACACATACATCTATCAAGATATAAAGGTACACTCTAGCGCACATTGCATGATCATCCAGGTCTATAAAAATTCAGGTCATTTCCATTTCTTCGGCGCGATCTTGATGGTCTCAACGGGACAACAACTGTCAAGATAATTTATAAATATTTTTAAAGGTCACTAAATTCCTGAACATAGTATCAAAACATTACTACATTTGTTTTACAGCTATCATTCTTTAATTTCACCTAAATCAGGACTTTCAGGTCATTCAGGACATTAGACTTTCAGGTCATTAGACCCACCCCGATCTGGGCTCGATCTACGGCCGTTTTCTACATATATACTTACCCGGTCTCTGTTAAAGCTCTTGGAAATGAACCTATTTTCAATGCAAAATAATAATACAACAGATCAATACCTTTAAGATGTGTCGATTTTCTGCCCACTAAGTTTGTTTCTTTCACTTTCCCGTTGATGACTTTTCACCGCGAGGCAGGAAATTATTCCTCTCGATGTAGTGCAAAATAATCCAAACCTAATAATGTAATGTTTAGGTTAATTAAATCACATACATATCTTAAATGTGTTTTTATGACCAGATAATAAATAAATATGTAATAAAATGACATATTTCTATATATTCATTCTTAAGTTAATTTGGCGCATGAATGATTTGTTCCTAGACCTACTTTCGTTTTCAAGAGCAACATACCTCCAATTTTGGTACAATGTAAACAAGTATTTTTCATCAGTGATGCAGATAAAGCATGTTACCAGAATACAGAGAAAGGTTGAAATATTAATATATGGTACAAAATTATCATCAATTTCTTCTCAAATACAAGAATTTGATATATTAATTACACCACTTACAATTTTCAAAATGGCGATCCCCCTCCAGCATGGGCCGACATTTTACAGTCCATGTGTGCGATTTGCATGCTGAGCCGAGAAAGCTGACATCTAGCTTGCCCTCCAGTGACATCATAAGAACCGTTTTCTTCAGACTTTGAGTTTCATGAATCATTTCTATATGCAGTGGATTTTTTTAAAAATCGGGGACTGTTATTCCAAATTTGCAAAGTGAAAATCAACAATATTTTATTCCTAGTTGTAGTTGTACTGACTTCCACGTGCCCATTTAAAAGCTTTGACCTTCATATATAAGTATGGGAGGTTATAACTTGTTTCATGCAATATTCATGTCCTTTTTGGTGGTAGCATTTCAGTGTGTACATTTTTATGTTTTCAACATTTAGCGTAACCTTAATGAAATACTCGATGCGGATCCAGAAAAATCTATACTGAAGGTTCTAATAGAGGGACAAACTGAAGTTGGAGCAACGGTAGATTTCGCCGTTTTAAAGGATTTCGGGTTTGTAATTTTCATTTCTACTGCAAAGTTTAATCGATGGTTGTAAGTTTCAGCGTTTTTAATTGAGTAACACATGCAGTACAACTGTTCTTACAGGGAAGACTGTTGTTTTTGACATTTGCGTTTATTGTGGAGACACAGACGTGTTGGATACTGAAGATATTAATAGATTGCGTGAAAATTATGGGATTGTTCGACCAATTTGTGGTGAATGTAAGAAGTCAAAGCTAGTTAAAACAAGGAATGCAGTAAAAACTAAAAAGAGGAAGTGAACAGTCATCCAATTCGTGGTGAATGTAAAAAATTAGCAGCTTAAATTAAAACCAGGAATGCAGTAAAAAGTTAAAAGAAGAAGTGAGCAGTACGAAAAAACAGAAATTCAAACTTAGCATCAATTGTTATGGAAGTTTCAAAAAATAAAAAAAAGATGATCCGTTTCCTCTTTTATTTTTATTTTTTTGGTCGACTGTGTTAAATTTCTCATTTTATTTTTATTTTTATTTTTCCCCCTCGACTCAATTTTTTTTCAAAATTTCCCGTAAACCATTTAATAAATAAGCTTAAAATGCATCAAAGATGCAAAGTGCCGAGTTGCAAAACTTGAATATAAGTAAAATATACATAATTTGAATATGGTCTCGACAGATGGGAAACATTATTAGCATGTTTCAGGTTGATCCACATTCATATATAATTCAGAAACCATTTTCAATTAACGAGTCCTATGAATTTGACCTTTGATCTCTTGACCCCAAAATTAATAGGAAACATTTCTGGCAAGTTACATGATAATAGGTGCAATACAGGCTCAAATTCAGTCGGGAAACCATTTTTAATCATCTTAGTCCTGTGACCTTGACCTTTGACCTTTGAACCCCAAAATTGATAGTGGTCATCCTTGATCCATGGGAAACATTTCTGGCAAGCTTCATTATTATAATTGCAATACAGGCTGAAATATGGTCCGGAAACCACTTTCAATCATCGGAGTCTTGTGACCTTGACCTTTGACCTTTTGACCCCAAAATCAATAGGGGTCATTCTTGATTCATGGGAATCATTATTGGCAAGTTTCATGACTTTAGGTGCAATACAGGCTAAAATATGGCCAGGAAACCATTTTCAATCATCAGAGTCCTGTGACCTTGACCTTTGACCTTTTGACCCCAAAATCAAAAGTGGTCATTTTCTATTCACAGGAAACATTTCTGGCAAGTTACATGATTATAGGTGCAATACAGGCTGAAATATGGTCCGAAAACCAATTTCAATCAACAGAGTCCTGTGACCTTGACCTTTGACCTTTTGACCCCAAAATCAATAGGCCTCATCCTTGATTCAAGGGAAACATTTCTGGCAAGTTTCATGACTTTAGGTGCAATACAGGCTAAAATATGGCCAGGAAACCATTTTCAATCATCAGAGTCCTGTGACCTTGACCTTTGACCTTTTGACCCCAAAATCAAAAGTGGTCATTTTCTATTCACAGGAAACATTTCTGGCAAGTTACATGATTATAGATGCAATACAGGCTGAAATATGGTCCGAAAACCAATTTCAATCAACAGAGTCCTGTGACCTTGACCTTTGACCTTTTGACCCCAAAATCAATAGGCTTCATCCTTGATTCAAGGGAAACATTTCTGGCAAGTTTCATGATTATAGGTGCAATACAGGCTGAAATATGGTCCGGAAACCATTTTCAATCATCTGAGTCCTGTGACCTTGACCTTTGACCTTTTGACCCCAAAATCAATAGGCCTCATCCTTGATTCAAGGGAAACATTTCTGGCAAGTTTCATGATTATAGGTGCAAAACAGGCTGAAATATGGTCCGGAAACCATTTTCAATCATCTGAGTCCTGTGACCTTGACCTTTGACCTTTTGACCCCAAAATCAATAGGGCTCATCCTTGACTAATGGTGAGTAAGTGTATGAAGTTTCATTGTTATAGCCTCTTTCGTAGTTGACTTATAGTCCGGAAACCAATTGTTGACGCCCTCCCGCCCGCCCAGACGCCCGCCCAACCGCCCGCCCAGACGCCCGCCCAACCGCCCGCCCGCCCGCCCGTCTCACATCAAATTAAGAGCCGAGTTTTGCAACTCGGCTAAAAATGAAAGGCCTTAAGAGACTGCAACTAGAATATCACTCATATAATTCATAATATCCAAGATACACATGTAGTATTTCAAAAAAGAATGTCACACCCATTTTCCAAGATCCATGGGGCCAGGGTCTACTAGCTCAAATGAAGTATCAATGACACAACAAGACTACATAGCCATATTATGCATTAAGAATTAACTCTCCATCACTTATAGCTTTAGGCCAAGAAAAAAAATATGTGTGTTTCCCATAACATGCTGAAAAAATTAGGGTAGGTCGGTCGGAATTTTTTTTTTTTTTTTTTTGGATTTTTTTTTTTATTATTTATTCTTCTAGCCATGCTTATAATTATATTTCAAAAGAGATCTTAAGGGATTAAAATGGAATCATGACCTTCAAATATGTGTAGTCTGTTTGACACTCAGATTCAGAAATGTTTAACGATTTAGAAAAGGGGGAAAGGAGGCCATTTTGTGCCTGCAATCTTTGGGAAGTAAATGTTTTTAAATGATATTACTCTTCTTAAAACTGGCCTCCCAAGCATGGTGACCTTGAATCTGGATTTTTATTATCTATCTAGAGCTCATTGTTTTTTTTCCTAACAATGACCATGACCTTTGACCTAATTACATCAAATCAAAAGGCTTCTCCTCCTGATAAAAAAAACGTATTTCTAGTCCGAGATACCTTAATACCAAATCCAGCCTTTGACGATTATTTTGGAGAATGGAAGCTGGCCTGCCAACCCAACCAAGCCACACACCACCCAAATAGTCATCAAAGGCTTGCTTTGGCAATTTTGGGTATTTCTGACTAGCAGATCCCCACAAATTTTGTTTGGCTAGATGGAAAGGTTCTTGAGTTATCACTTGGATACCAATATTTCAAATGAATATTTCCTACACCAAGGACGTAGACCTTTGACCTTACCCAAAAATCAATAGGCCTACTTCCATATTGATCCCTATATTGAAATGCAACGTCACAATAACGCCAAATTTCATTGTGTACGGCCATAAAACGAAAACACACTCGCCGTTAAAAGTAAACGTCACCATTTTGTCCTGAATTTTCGAAAATAGAAATAGCATCAGAACTTGCTTCTGACGTTATGTTTGCAACCGGTAAGTGCCGATTTCACGGTGCAAACATCCGCTTTACGTGCAGAAAAAACAGCATTTACTGGCCGCAAACATAACGTCAGAAGCAAGTAATCAGTTTGGATCTCGAGTTTAAGACGACTTATGTGGAAAAGTGTGACGGAAGGACGGGAATGACGCTCACTAATACGTTGCAAGGGGGGGGGGGGTTAAATTATTGAGGAAGTCGTCTTGAAATACTTAATTATCAGGGCTTTGGTTTGTCAGAGTGAGACGTTTAATCCGTCGTCAAGGCATAGAATCATAATAAGGTTAGATCTGCTTGAACAAAGATATTGTAAGTTTATCTCGTTGACGCCGTACAAAAAATATTCTATGAATAAAATATCAAACCATCCGCTGTCTAAGGACTGATTTGCTAAAACTTATCCTGTATGCCTT